>SCLH01000521.1:468696-509041 GCA_004367855.1 Oikopleura vanhoeffeni | reverse complement strand
TAATCTTCAATAAAAGTGTTCATTCTTACAAACGTTTACATTTTTATTTTCTAAACATAACTCACTATAGTTAAAAATACAAAAAACAACTTTTCACTGTGCATTAATTTCCAACTTAACCCGACTATAGAATTTTTTAAAGACGATATTAATAAACTTCAGACATTGTCGGGTGTACTCCGCTAATAAGTTCCCTAATCACTCTGCACAGTCGAAAATTTCTTAAATATCAAAAAAAAATTTCCATGAAAAAAGGTAAAATTGGCAAAAAGTAGAGAAAAACAGCTTTTTTTGAGATAAAAATTGAACTTAAATTGCGTTTTGATATTAAAAAATGTCCTGACTATTAAACAAAATGGCGCCTATTACACCCATTTTTTTATTGGAAATTTTTCACAACCATAACATTTCTAAAGATTCCGTGCCGAATGGCACTTTTCGAGTGCACAGTCAAGTGTTAAAAATTTCATCAACAGTTTCAAAATGATAATCGCGCGACCTACCGATTAGTTGACATACGGCGATTTAATAGATGTCAAAACATTTAATATGTGATTATGCATGATTTTTTATAAGGAGTTCAGAAAACCACGAATAAAAAATTTTGAACTTGCTTCGATTTTTTTTCAAATTTTTACGATTTCAAAGATGAAAACCCGAACTCAAATCTTTCCTAAAATAGATAAAAATGATTTTATGAAGCTGAAATATATTTAAATCGGTTTAGCTAACTATAATAAGCATGAAACAATATACTGACTTACTATTTTCGTATGTTATATTGACTTCAATATTCCGGGTTTATGCCACCCCCTTAAAGTCGGCCTATAGAAATACTGGGTGGATTGTTGTAAAACTTAGTGTGGGCTAAAAACTAACAAAATTGACAAAACTAAAATATGAAAAAAAATTTTTGCCCAAAATCGAATGGTGGAAATGCTTTACATAAGTTATAACACAATGTGGTTCACACCCCACAATAAAAAAAACGCCATCACACCCAAGAATTCACTCTGTATACTACTAAAAGTGAAAGCGATAAAAATTAAATGATTTTTAAGTTGATGAGATTCACATTGTGAATTTCACAAGCAACTTGATTTTATTGTGTAGTAGGCTGTCTAAATTCAAATAATAAAAATAATTATTGTAAGTCCGCATTTTGTATGCCCGAATTAATTTTGAGTAAATCAGCGAAAAGTCGGTTATGTCTTATGTCAAATGTCTCGTTGCGTTTAAAAAAAATAGACAGTTATAAAAACTCGCGGAAGTAAAAGTGAATACGCAATCGTCTTTGTTATATAGTAAACTGTATTTTGTTCTATGGGAAATCTAAATATAAAAGCTACTGACAAAAACCAATAGCGTATACAGTTAACTATAGTGTATAAGTTAAATATGGACTACATATACTGTATATCCTTTTCCCAACCTAAGTCCATCTAAAAATGCTTACTATCTCTATAGTAGGGTTTTAAAAGGAATCATCCCCGACTATGTTTTCTATCCTCATCCCGTTGGGGATGGATACCCTAGGGGACGGGGATGATCCCTCCCCACTCATCCCTTATGGAGAGCGATCATTCCTTCCTCATTCTATCCCCTACAAACGGGATTTATCTCCAGAGGATAGGGAGCATTTTATCCCCAAATTTGCAAAAAGTATCCCTACTAAGATGTCAGACTGGGATATTTGAGGGAATCTGGTCTTAAAAGGTTATTTTAAGGGTATGACCGGTTCTCAAATGTAATTATTGAATGGAAGCACTGGCTTAACGCAGTAACCGACGCGTTTCACTGTTTATTAAACACCTGTAGTTTGATGAGGAAGAGTCGTACGATGTTGAAATTACAGTATGTTGGAGATAATTTTCGGCCTTTTACCGATAAAATAATTTTGCAAGGAAATATCAGAATTTTTTTATTTTTCGTACGCCCACTAATAATGTTTTTTTCTGGTACTATGGAGTCAGAAATTCGATTTAAGGTCTATTTGCTTAAAATCGATGAAATTAACACGTTAAATTTGCCGATTTCGGTATCTTCAGCCTCTGTTAAAATCATTTCCAGCAATGGTATCAAAAACTTTTCCCACAAAAATGTCATCTTTGCAATTGATAGAGACGTGGTACTATGAGCTGGGTTTCTCGATATCTGATTTAGTTTTTGATGCACACATGTGCAAAGTTCAGGTACCATAGAATGTTGACCATTTCACGATTTAAAAAATATTTTTCAGCTTTTTCGGCGATTTTTTATTTCCTTCTGTTGGTCTGGAAGATTAACTAACAGGCTAACTTGTCCAAGTAAAATTAAGGTCATCGATTAAAGCGTTCAAAAAATATAGCATAAATACTGAAAAAAATACTTAGGAAAAATTTGAATTTCCGAAATTTCTTTTAGTCAAATCAAAAAAATTNAAGTTTCTACTATGTATGGATCTCGAGATACAGCCTCCGTCGGTTACTACCTTAATAAGATCACATATTTATAAAGGGGGGCGGCTCTAAAACCCAAATTTTCAAGAATGGGCGGCTCAATTTAATATGATTATTAAGGAGGGACCGGTTTTGGGTCTGTGAATATTTTAAGGTGATGTGGTCTATAAGGAGGGACCGTCAGCTGGGGACTCGATTTTTCGGGATAAATGGGGATAGCCATCCCCTCAGTTTTCATCCCCATCCCTCTCGATCTCAATCCCTTCCCCGGCTATCTTCTTCCTTTTTACAACTCTGCTCTATAGCGCGTGTTCGAATCCAACTAATGTTGTCTGAGTGATTTTTTTAGTGATTGCTTGAGTGAATACACACCGATCAACTTTGGCGGTCCCAATATTAAGCATCCTTGCCTATAATCATACTCAAGACAATCACTAAGACAACATTGGTGGGATTCGAACACGAACTATAGAGATAGCAAGCATTTTGAATAAGCATTTTAATAATGTTGATGTGGTTCTTATCTGTATTAACAAAATATTTTTTCGAACGGAAAATGCTGATTATAATTTTTTTTTTCGTATGTCTCTGAACTTCAGAGTCTGAAGCCATACTCAAAATACCTAAGAGTTTTGCAGTCATTTTTAGCGTTAAAAATGTATGCGACTCTGAATTATTCTCAGATTAAGTGTCTCCATATATCAAATGATACAGAGTTTGAACTACGGCAATAAATCGAAATTATTGGACGTCTATAAGACGCAGAATTTGTCTATCAGACTTTCATTATTTCGTGTTTTGCTGCATAATTAAGAAGTCTGAGGCGATTTTGAGGAAAAAGTGTTCTCATAAGCTTTCTATTTTGAGCTAGTTGACCGTATCGGCCAAAACTTCCAGAAAAAAATTGGCGTCCGATTTTCGGTCCCGAAATAGTTTTTATACCAGAATAAAACAGAAAAAAGATTATATATGAACTCGGACATCGTAATTAATATGGATTAATGGCTCTCGGCTGCCAGATCGTCACTATTTGAAAAAATTACAATGAGCTCGGTATATTTGCAGCCAATCAAAAACCTGTATTTCTTAATACGCCAATTAAATCAGCTAAAATTTGAGCGGCAATTTCATCATATTCTCGCATTTCGCACCATTCAAATATTTATGATTTGTCAGTTAAGGGCCTTAATAGTGGATTTTGAATTCGATAAGATCTCTTCCAAAAAAAAATTCTCAAATTGTGTTTTTGTGCTCAATTTCAGGATAACATTTCAATCTCAAAACAAAAAAGTCCGAATCTTGTTGCCCCAGAGACTTCGTTATCAAAATTCGTCTCCAGAGTATCATAGGCCCTGTTAGTTAATTTCCCCTGTGGTTGAAAGTTTGGCCCAAATAAAATTAACCACAAAATTAAAAAAATGTTCATAGTTGATTCTGCATATAGTCTATATGATAAAGAGCATCAGTTTTTTGATATAATTGAATAGGGAAACAATTACAGACTGCTTAAAAAATTTCATCAGCATTTTTTTTTTAATTTTTTTCTTATCTGTACTATTTCATCAATTTTTTAATTAAATAATTAGATATTGCTCTTGAGCTGAAGCATTATAAATAAGAGACTTAACAGAACGAACAATTGATAAAAAACGAATTGCAAGTCAAGAAGCAAAATTCCCCAATGGAATTAATTAAACTAAATTTCTTAAAACGTGTTTTGTACAAAGCGAGAGAAATGAAAGTATATTGACGACGTCAGTTTCACTTCAAAATTCTTAATGGTCGAAATTTAAACCAATCAGAATCGATTATTTCCAAAATTACTTTTAATAGCAATCGATCAGAATTCAACTTTCAGAAATACGGGTTGAGTCATTTAATTTCTCGCTTTTTTACTCAGATTGCTAGACAACCAGCAAGTTAATAAAAAGCGGAAGAATAAACAGTATGTCCTCGCGCCAAAATAAAAAGACCATAAATCTGACTATTTAACCAAGAGATGCTACATCACATTTTTAAGTCAAATTTAAGGCGACATGCTTACTTGAAAACCAATGCTATGGCTCGTTTTTCGGAAATGTTTGTTTTCAGCTGAGAGCAGTCAGTGTTTTCAGATTATTTCTCTGGACCTTAAAATGAAGTTTATTGAATTAATTTTAGATAATTTGTTGAGTATAAAACAAGTGATGGGTAAAAAAGTAGGATAAAAGTCACGTGTCATTAGCATAAGCCACTAAATCGGAAGTAGATAGAATATACTATATAAGTAACGTTACGCTAATCTTTATCTTGCACGGATAAATTACCAGCAAATCGTAAGAAGTTAAAATACATGTAAAATGTTAATATATAATATAATTGGTCAAATATACAGTGTATATTATTATATACTGAATAACTGATCTGACAATAAATTTTAAGGAGGTGCCATTAAACTGAGCTAATTTGAGTCAATTAAACTTATTTTCCTTCATTATGATCGTTAACTGAGCCAATATAAATATTTTTCAGCCGATAAAGATCATGGTAAATTACCATTGGTAATCTATTTTTGGAAAGTTTTGAATTCGAATTTATATTTTGGAATTCCTAAAAATTTAAAAACATTTTGAAAATTTTTTGTCGACAATTTTTTCTGATAATATTATTAAAATTTCTCGGTTAACACTGTGTTAAATCTAGTTAACTGTGATTAAATCTAGTTAATAACACATCCATAACGGCCACTTGAACTTTTTGTAATGGATGTCAACATATTTTCGAAGCACTCTTTCAAAAATCATATGATCTTTCTTGGAATTTTTGTTGACTTTTATGGAAATATTATATAAATTTTAATTATCCACAATAAATCAGTCAAAATCGCAATTAAGATTTTCTGGTATCTATTTGGTTTTCGGATAATCAACCAATTTTATCGTCGCGAAATAATCATTTTAGAATTATTCACAAAATTGACAAATCATGTTTGCAAAACAGATTTGTTTAATTTGGCACAAACTTTTATAAAATTTGATTATTTATTTTTCTTAATTAAGGGCCTCGGTGCATTTTGGCAGATTTGCACTTTTTCAATTTTTTTTGTCTTCCTGGAAATTTTTTGCCACTTCATAATTTTGGAATAAAAAGAATTTCTAACGTAAGTTGCCACTTTTTAGCTCACTTTGTTTAATCTGATTTTTTCAGATGGATTATTTTTACTTTATAAATCGTCTCTTGAAAAAACACTCAATAAACGCGCGTTTGCTTCCATGGTGTATAAATTACATTATTTTTTTTCCTTTTTATTAATCAGAAGCTTCAAAAAATGGTCTCGACCACCATCGAAAATTTATATAATGTAATTTTATATGATTTCTACGTCAAAATCGAAAATTAAAATTTCGAAAAAAGACGAAAAAACGCATTTAGCACATCGAAAGAAATATTTATTTTCATGAGTTTAATTTATGAAAATTTCACGTGGTGGATGGGTCGGCTTACCAATGAGCAAGTTTCGGTGAAAATTTTTTTGTAATTTTTTGATCAAAGAGGCTTAAGTATATTTCGGCCAAACCGTATTTCATTCAAAAAAGTATGATTCAAGAAAATAAACAAGAGCGAAGAGAAACAAACGTAGACATGTTTATAATATAGTGAAAGTAGGCATTCCTAATATTTTCAGCTAAGGATTCGGAAAAATAGTTTGAAAAATTTTGAACCAGAAATGAGGAAAATTTTCAAAATATTTCCAAAAAGTTCGACCAAAAATCTCAAAAAAGTGTCATACGATTTATCTAATAGCATATAAAAATATGTGTCACCTCGCGAAAAAGTTAAAGTAGCCATATTGAAGAGTTTTTTTCGTTGACTTGAAAACAAATAATGCGAAAAATATTTTAAACACAAAATAAGGCATTTTTTTGATAATAATCGGAACTTTTTTCAAAATTTCATAATTTGTCGAATTCGGAAAGTTTAATTCGAACTCAAAATTTTTTAAAGCAATCATTCGAAAATTTGTAGTTACAAAGTTGCTGATTATGAAACATCATTTTGATGGTATATTGAGAAGAATATACAACCCCAGTAAAAAGTTTTTCATCAAAAGTCCATTATACGCGGATATCCGTATCTGTCAAAATGCACCGAGGCCCTTAACTGCATCCCCTTGAGGGGGTGGTCGAGGCGACCTTTTAAAGGCTTAATTTTCGGCATTTTTCTAGAGGTTGGACAGCCTATTCCAAAAATCGAAAAAGAAATTCCTTGTCAAAGATCCATCAAAACCTTTTCTATGCAAACAAAGTATAATAAAGTTTTTACTGTTCTCCGTTTATCCTTTAGGAGCAATTTAAATAGGTCCAGGTTGCCTCGACTCCCCCCGTAAAGGCATCGGTGCTTAGAGACAGATACGAATATTGGCTCTTGATGAAAAACTTTTACTGGGTTTATATATTCTCCTCAATATAACATCACAGTAATGTTTCATAATTCAGGCAACTTTTGTAAATACAAAATTTTCTAGTTTTTTCCTTTTTAAGAAAACTTTGAGTTCGAATTTAACTTTTCAAAGTCGTGAAATATTGAGATGTTCAAAAAAGTTCCGAACATTGTTAACAAAAATACCTTATTTTTTGTTCAAATTTTTTTCAAATAATTTTTTCGAATCCTTGAGAAAAATTCTACAAAATGGCTACTTTAACTTTTCGAGTAGGTGACCAGATATTTTTTATATGCTCTTTGAAAAACCAAATGACAATTTTTTAAGATTTATTATTTTGGAAAGATTTTGAAAACTTTCCTCGTTTCTTGTTCAAAAATTTAAAATTAACTTTTCTGAATTCACCTGCTCAGAATATTGAAAATTCCATTTATTATTTATTTCAAATATGCTCTCGTTTTGTTTCTTTGCTCTGGTTCATACTCTAAATCATAATTTTTGCAACGAAACTAAGGTTTGGGAGAAACCGGTTGAAGCCCACGTCAATCGAAAAAAAAATATTTTATTTCTTTGGAACTTGCCTAATTGTCAAGCCGTCCTGTCAACCGACTTTAATTTTTTTCATTCATCTCATGAAAAAAAATATTTCTTTCGATGTGCCAAAATCTCTGTCTTTTTTTGGAAATTTTCAATTTTGACGTAGAAATCGTATTAAAATAAATGTAATTCGGTGGACAAGACCGTATTTTTTGGTTACTAATAAATAAAAATAAAATAAATTTTACTTCAATTTCAACCGAAATGTCCCGTTTTTTTAGTGTGTTTTTAAAAGACGATTTCCAATTAAAAATTATTGATCAGAAAAAAATCAGATCAAACGAAGTTAGCTCAAAGGTGGCATCTTCCATTTGAAAATTATTTTATTTGAAAATTCCGAAATGGTGGAAAGTTTACCATCAAGAGAACGAAAATTGAAAAAGTGCAAATCTGTCTCTAAGCACCGATGCCCTTACTATGGATGGCAAATTTGACTTATTCACAGTGATGTTTCTTGGAAACTAAGAGCTTATGAGAAAAACCGAAAATACTTATTTGTAGATCTATCCTTGATCTTGCAACTCAGTACATTACAGATTGTTTTAAATATTTACACTGGTAGTTACGGTATCTTTACAATGAGACATTTTCGTAACTTCAAAATCTATCTTCTCCCAGACGATATTTCCAAATTACCTTAAATTTTCACAGAACACGTTATGATAGCATGCCAAAATTAAAGCACAAGCTTTCTTTGATCCGGTGTCTGACCAATTCTAGAACGGCAAATAATCGACGTTTTTTTACATTCTCAGACTTTAAAATCTATATCCGAGAATAAATTTGCAAAATGGCTCAAATTTTTACTACGTATTCTTTAAAGCAGTTCAAAGATTAAAGCACAAGCACATCTGAATTGAATGACATTTCATGACACGTGATGAAAATGAAAATGCCACTGAAGTCAAGCTGTCGATTTACTGATCAAAAAATATTCTTACGGCATATCGAAATTTTCAAATAGATGCGTCAAATTAACGAATTATATTTTAAGCTACAAAAATACTTAAAAGTTCTTCTAAAGAAAAAAAACATATAAGAGCTAAAAAATCAGGAAAATCAGCCATCCATACCCCCTTAATGCGTAAATGAATCAAAAAATTATACTTTATAAATTAGTATACTATTCAAAATGAGTTATGTGACTGTCATTGTGACATCACTTATGTCCTGTTCAGAGGGAGTGATTTTTTCTGAGAAATTATTTACCTTTTATATCAAGCAAATGAATTTGTAAACTTCAAATCTTAGTCATCCTTAGATATCACTCAGAATCATTTAAATACAGTTATAATTAACATTATTATATTAATATAATTAATAAATTAACTAATTTAATCATTAATTAATATAATATTATTCAACAAATTATAACGTCATAAAAAAATTCAGCAAGATTATTATCCTTTGAATTGTTCTCAGACAATTTCAAGACAAAAAACATGATTTTCAATTATTAAAACTCATCATGAGTTACTCATACTATTTACAAGAATTTTAATAAATTGTCATAACTGAAATTCAGTTTCATACCTGTTTTAATCTCCTTAGCTTCTCACAGTCGAATTATTTTGGGTTTTTGATTGAAAGAAATGTATTTGAATTCATAATCTGATTATTATTTAAGTACCTGCCTTCTGATCAACTATCTTTCCACAACGATAAACGTACATATCCTTATACACCGAGTGTCCTTATTTGAAGTCCGTTTTTATACGTAACTTTAGTGTTTTTTTGTATTCAGTATACAAAACGTAGCATTCAACACGTTATATAGATAAAAGTATACAGTGAACATCTGAAATAAGAAATTTCTAAACTCAAATAAGTTATCAATGTTTTTAAGCTATGTTCTAGGGAAAGGTTTTTTTGGTCATTTTAAGCCTCAGGATTTTTTGGTCATTTTAAGAACCAGGATTTTTATGGTTTTGAGATTTATTTTTCAAAAAAAACGGTTTAAAGGTGCGAAAAATGACTTTTTAGTCCACGGGTTCTCACGTAAATAGCGGTATCACAAATAAAATAAGTTGACTCGACAGCGAAAGGTTTTCTTCAGGAGAGTTTTAATTGCAACGTTATCGGATTTACCAGCTGGTCACAATTAACCGGTAAAGTATAGTTTCCGGTACCGGAAGTGATATTTTAATGATTAACAATGTTCAATGATTAACAATACCACTTTTGATTTTAACTCAGGAAATAAATTCCCATACGGTGCCACCTTGCGGTCACTTATGACTTCTAGTTCATAATACCGTTTCCAGAAAACTGATAATTGCGCTTTTTGGTACATGTTAATTTATATCATGAGTCAAAATCAAAAGTGGTATTTCCTAATGATATAAATTCCCCTCTAACGCTATTTTGTGGTCACTTATGACGCCTAGTTCATAATACTGGTTTCAGAAAACCGATAATTTCGCATCTTTTGGTACATGTTAATCATTGAAATATTACTTCCGGTACCGGAAGCTATACTTCACCGGTTAACTTTGACCAGCAAGTAAATCCGATAACGTTGCAATAAAAAGCTCCCCTGGAGAAAACCCTTCGCTGTCGAATCAGTTTATTTTATTTGTGATACCTTTATTTTGACTCTCGTGAAAATCCGATGACTAAAGGGTCACTTTTCGCACCTTTAACCCTCAGAGGCATATAGCCTTTTGAAAGGCTATTTTTTGAGCGCTTATTACGGGAAAAGTAAAAGTGCTTGCAACTTTATTGTTCTCTTGTCCTCGAAATTGCAAATAGACTTAAAATTTCATAGTATGTAATTCTCATTTTGACTTTATTAACCCTATAGAAAAGTGACATTTACAAATTGTGTTTCAACCTACGCAATTTTATTGTGAGGAAATGGGAGACATCAGAACAAAAATAAATAGAAGAAAAGATTAAGAATTAAATTTTCTAAAAAGTGACTTCCTTAGAAGTAACCTGCAATTTTCGGTCTTTAATCTACAGGTGTTTTCCGAAAAAAACCTACGCAATTTATCGAATCACTTTTAAGGAAATAAAAATTTACTCAGAGCCGTCAGGACAAAAGTTGAAAATGCAGCAGTCAGAAAAAAATTTCCTAAAAAATGAATCATTCAGAAGCAACCTGCAATTTTTGGTCTTTAATTTACAGGTGTTTTTGAAAATAGCTCCATGCCTCGGAGGGTTAAACCGTTCTTTAGAAAAAAACTCAAAACCAAAAAATCCTGGGTCTTAAAATTACCAGAAAAAAATTCTCCACAAGATAGCTTAAAAACATTGATACTTTTTTTTGAGTTTTGAAATTTCTTATTACAAATCGTCAGTATAATAAAGCTTATCAGGTCGTGAAGAAAATTTCATAACATCGACAAAAACATTAATGAGATGAATTTAATGAAATTTTTTCACTTCAAAAAAAAACAGATTTGAAAATGATTGTAATAAATCGAAAGCTTATCAATAATTAGTTTCACTAATAAGAAATGCATTTTATTATATCTATAATAAGTGTAATTCGAATATCAAGAGTGCTAAATCAAAATGAAGTTTTCATTGAAAATAAAAGTGATTATTTTCAATGATTTACGGAGGTTGTCAGTGACAACTTGTCACATAAATTAAAGTTATAAATTTTGGACGAAACTGTAAAAAAATAATCAAATATTTCCAAAAATTTTTGACCAATAATCACAAAAAAAGTTATATGTTTTGCATAGAGCACTTAAAGAATAAAAATATAAAAAAATCAAGCAGATAAAAAATTGAACATTTTGAATTTTTTCAATTATTCACTATTACGAAAATTTAAACTCTAGCTCAAATATCTCAAGGAAGCAATATTACGAAAATTCAAATCCTACAAAAGTTGCTCACATGATTTAAGATTAGTTTCAACGTATATTATATACGATTTATTATAGCGTTTATTAAGCGTTATGATAAGAAGATGCTATCAGACAGGTACTATCAAATAATGAACGAGAAATGGAAATTCGAAAACGCTTTTCTGTTTAACATTGAAATGATCACAATTAATAAAAAGGTTTTTTCGAAATTTTATTTTTTTCTCGATTTTAAATCTAAATCTTATTGATAATATATTTTTACCAATAATTGACGTTTCTCTTAGTTTCGCTCAAGAATTGTTTTTCTTAGATAACTGATTTACGAGTAACGAAACAATATAAGTTACGTAATAACCACCTCGCTCTCTATGTAATACATAGAATATGTAACCATATTATGTCTACAGTATCTCAAAGACCGTTACCTTTGATCGACTAGTCAAAATTCGGACAAAAAAGCAAAATGTCGATGAATAAAATAAATAAATAGAAATTTAAATGTACAAAAAATAAAGTAAAATATTTAAAATATCTTAAATATTTATTCATTCTTTTGCAACGTTCCGCTTTTGCATCTTCAGAGCTAAAGTTTTAACGAAAAATAAGTTTCGAAGTCTGTAAAAATACAGAATCTAGAGTTTACAAAAATTCATAAATAGTGTGCCCCTAAGTGTGGGCTAGAAAGCTATTAAATTTTTTCACCCTTATCAAAATAACGAAAAACTATCGTGTTTTTTCGTTCAAAGAAGGTTTATATATTCTGATATAGAATGCTTTTGCGAGTTCGTCAAAAGACCGAAAGTTTTTCTGAACTATTTTAAAGTACTCCATAAAGAATTTATCTCTCATTTTCTTGTTGTAAGTTATAGTCGATTTTGCAGTGAAGTGAATAAGTTCAAATTCACGAAGTTTTTAAATAAACATAGGGCATCTTTTTATGTGATAATAAGAAAAAGTTTTTTGTTGTTCTGCACGAACATGAAGTTTTTTTTAGGTAATCTCCCCCGAAGCGGTTTCCCAATGTTATGACGTATAGTGTCCAAGAAGCGTTCTTAAGAAAGTTCCAAAGTGAACGTATAAGTGTCCAAGAGCGTTCTGTTAGAAATCAAAAAGCAATACTTCATCAAAGATTAACGTTTCCAGTATATTCGTGGCGTAGATGTCTCTAAGCGTTCGATTCACAACTTGTTACACTTTCAGACATTCAGTTTATACTGAGCCTACGCTCTTTACCATCGAACATCCCCTTAACTTTTTCGCCTATGGTATTGATAATTCGTTCTCCAATCGTGTGAACGAACAGGTGAAAGACAGAAAAAATGTTAAATTGAAAAAGTATTTTTTGGTTTTTTCTTGAAAAAAATCCCTTTTTTTTGATTAAGTTCAGAAAAAAAAATATTTTTTTCCATTAAATGCTTGAAGGAATTTTTTTATTTAAGTCTGAAAATACTTTATGTAAATTAAGTATGTGTTTTCAGTTATTAAATGCATCATTTAGAGTACTAAAAAAGTTAATACGTTATGGCGATGTTTAAGCAGAAAATATTTTAACTCTCCATTAAGAGACTCAGTATATAATGGTACTTAGAGTAAATTTGAAAACATATGATTTTATAATTTTTTTCAATGATATATTGAATTTATTCGCAACCTCCATCATTATATCTGGAAAAATAAATCACACACACAAAAATCACATTGAGTTTACATTACTTAAGTTCATTTATATAGTGAACAGCCTGTCCAGTGTACATAGTATAAATAACAAACTACTCTATAAAAGTATGGCGCAGGCTTTTACCTCGATAATACTCGTTAGATCTAGAGATAGCGTTAGTCGATGACACTACGAGGAACCTGAATATTACACAGCTGATAGTGGTGACAAGTATTGATTCCCCATAAAACCAAAACAGTAGGTGATGACCACACACAGAAGGGAGCTATATAGGGTTTGGAAAAAAGAGAAGACTCTTGTAGTACACCTACAGTGGCCAATGGTGAGCGCTTGGACTATGCAAATCATGAATATCGTCATTGTTCGATCGCCGCCGTGTGACATTGTTTTTTTCAATGGAGAAAGCGCAGACACTGAATCACTAGTCGTTCAGTTAATTTATATTTGCGTGTATCTAAGGAAACGAAGACTATGACAGATGAGGACTGGACAATTGAACGATCGAACAGTCGTGGCAGAGAATCTCACTTGCATATATTGAAATATCATGCTATCGCCGTATTAAGCATTAATTTGTATGGCTCAGAAAAAAAAGTTTACTTCCCCATGCTTGCTGTGTTTTAAAAACACAGATAACCAAGAAATATTATGGGGAAGTCATTATTGTAGTACAATTATTTGTACAGTATTTTTCCACGCAGAAAAATGCAACTAAATTAAATTTTTAATTAATTAATATATTATACAAGGTCAGTTTGGAGTATACGACTGTCGTAATCTCGATAGCTTTTGTTGATGATAAACGTCGGCGTTTTTCCATTTTACGACCCATTGAGAACTTCAGAAATTATATATCCGGGGTTAATTGTGGCATACTTTCAGCGCGCGAGCGTGTATCGACGTACCGATAATAGCCCAATTCTTCCGCAGGTTATTCAGAGTATTGGCTTAGCATGACTTGAGCCAAATTCTCGATGAATTTTCTTTTTTTAAGGACAACTAAAACTATTTAATTACAAAAATATAAACAAAAACTTATAAATTAAAACTTATTTGGTATGTGGTTTTCGTCTATAAAGAAGTTATCTTTTTTCATATTGTCCTTAGGTTTTGACTTTAAGTCAAATAATAGTGAAAATTACGTCTAACGCAAAAAACCCTCTCTAAAAGTTAAACTATAAAAATCTTTTAACTTTTCGAGGGGTTCTAGATTTGTTAAACCTGAATTCTTGGAGGTTTCCAGATAGACCCTTGATATTCAGCTCCTAGATCTACTCGTTGTAACAACAGCCAATTGCCACATTTCGTTTATGGCATGAATTTTCCGATTCTGATCCGATCGGAAATCCCTGACCCCGTTTTAAAAAAAGAACCTGGTTAACTCATGTCAACATTTGTGCAAGCTGACAGAGCTAGTTCTCATACAGGAATTTGAAAGAAAATGTGATCTATGAATTTCTTCAGAAAAAAAGAGAATTAGGGGGTGGGCTGTCCGTAATCTGGTACGTTTCTATCCCGCTCATAATAATAATATGGCAGTTGTGAGGACAGAAAGTAGAACTCACATAAAGGACGGAGTCTTAGGTGAGAGGAGAGCGTACCACATCCGATACATAACTAGATCGAGTGACGTGTCACGAGAGTGCCGCAGTGTATCCAGTCGCAGGAACAGGTGGTGGAGTATAATTCTAGAACACCAAAGCTTTTTTCAAGTTTTTACTTCTATTCAGTGCCAAACATAACACGGCGTCTGATATGTACACAGAGTACCGGAGAGTTGAGGTCACTAATATGTTTGGCCATTTTTTTGGAATTTCCGCTCTTGAATTTTCTAGAATCATTTTGAACGCCGATTTTTACAATTTTTTGTCTTCAAAGTATAATTCTACTAGACGGAATGTTCAGAATAAGACCGTTTTTTTAGACTTAGGTAGATAAATAAGTGTCCTATATATAAATATAAAATATAAAAAATATATGGTACAATATACAGTAATTTGAAAAAGTACTCAAATTAGTCAAAAAAATGTCCAGGTCCACTTCAAACGTTTTTAAGACTTTTTTCTCATTACATGAAAGTCTGAATACAAATCACGTGACGAAATAATCCAAAAATAAGGTTAAATATGTCATACAATAAATTTTATTTCTTGAAAAATGAGATCACGTTATTAATTACGCAAAAAATAATTTTTTCCCATTAAGATTTTTTTTTCCATTTTCTTCACAAAATATACTTTTCATTCATTAAATGGTTAAAAAAAAATTTTAAAAAGTCCAAAAATACTTATGGAGATAAAGCAAACTGATGATTAAATATCATAAACGTCTTCAAAATTGGCCACTTAATGATGTTAAAGTAGTACTGATTTAACTCCATAAAGTAGTTAGTATCTATGGTTTGATTTCAAGATCAGGGAACAACTTTGAGGAAATTTTCGCAATTTTGAAAAAAAAAATTGTACGTTTTGTTAAGCATAAAAAATGAGTCCAGCGAGCCGGAATTTGGAAGTCGTCACGTGTCTCGAACTCGGTTAAAATTCCTTTCTGAACAGCATAAAAAAAAACTGCAAAGTTTTGGTAAGCTATCGTTCCTGACCTTGGGTATTTAAATAACAAATCTGAATGATTTTGGAATCGTAAAAACAGTCCGCTACGGTTCGTTTTTATTTTTGTTATCGAATTTCGGTCTGAAGGAGGCGGGTAGAGAGCAAAACATGAAAAAGACAAAATTTTAATTTATAAGGGAAAAAGGGATGAGACGTCTTATATTTTTATGCCAGAACAGTTCGTTGAACAACGGTTAGCTATGACACAATTTGGAGTCATATTACATGATATTGACTGGTTTTATGATTTTTTAAAGAAACTGAGGTGATGATTTGCCTGATTTTCAGCTTGCAAAGCTTGGTAGCTATACGTCTAACTCTGCTTTTGGTATTATATTAAACTCTGATGCATATTAAAGAATGAAGAAAAAACAGTCCGCATGGGTTCGTTATTTTTTGTTTCTTGAAATTGATCTGAGTAGCGTAGAGGAGCAAAATAACAATAAAAAATCAAACGAATTGATAATATAGGACTTAAATGAGTACGTCCTTATATTTTTATGGGAGAAACAGTTTGTCAGACAAAGGTTTAACTATGAACCAAAAATTTGGAGCATATTGCACCATGGAGTTTTATGATTTTTAATTGTAAAATAAGCAAGAAATTGCTGATTTCAGCTGCAAAAATTTGCACAGCTTGTTATGCCTTTTTGGAATTATAAAATAAAAAAATGCTGAGTGCATATTTAGAATACGAAAACAGTCCGCATAGTTAAGTGTTTTTGTGGTTGTAAATCCGGGCTGAGTAGCGTTAGAGAGCAATAACATCAAAATCGACATAAATTGATATTCTCAGACGAAAATCATAGCAGAGTCTTATATTCTTCATTTTGCAGACGTTTTTTTAACAAGGTTCCTATGGACAAAATTTGAAGTCAATATTACATCATTGAACCACTTTTTGATTTTAAATGTGTACTTATTTGCTGAATTATAGGTGCTTTAAATATTTTCGGTTTCTCCTGTCCTGGTATTATAAATAAAACAAAATCTAAAAACATATTTAAATTTAAAAACCAATCTGGCGTTGCTTGTTTTGAGAATTATGTTGCATTTGGCGCCAAAGCGGTCGAGAGCAAGAAATTAAAAAAGTCAAAATGATAGTTAAGTATTTGTTAATTTTAATGACAAATAGTTTTCAAGTCAATGTTTAATATGGAGAAAGAATTTGGAGTCATATAACACCTGTTGAAAGTTGTAAGATTTTTTAATGAAAGTCTGGATTATTTTATGAATTTTATTGTTTCATTTTTTATGACAAAATTAGTTAAATTTAAACATAGTTTTTTTTGCTCTGGTACATAAAAGGAATCGCAGGTTCCGGTTTTCTTCTGGCAATTGGTGTACTTGTCATAGGCACAAATTGGATTTAAGTCAATAATGCGCCCCTCAACATATTCTTTTCTGTATTATTCCTTGGTGATGTAACCTGAGCAATCTGATAGATTCCCGTATCATACTTGAAATGTCTTTCCATTAGTACATTTCGCTTCCATCAATTATAATATCAATGCTTATTTTCATGTTCATAATTTTTTGTCGTTTGGCAACTTATATCGAAGGAAAGTTGTGTAAGAGTCGATGGGCTATAGTAAGGTTAAAATTGGTGATATATCACTTGTTTTGACTAAAGGCAAATGCGACGAACAGATCAGCTTTAACTAACTAGTTATTCTACGCGAAAAGTTTAGAAAATTGTATTTATAATTGATCAAAGATATTTTAACTTTGCTTGATTTTCTTTATGTTGCTGGTGTTTTTGAACATCAGAATTCTTTAGATCTCTATGTAAATTATAAGACATATATGCCCACTTTTATTTCACCTTTTTGAAGAAATTATATGCTAAAACTTTGTTATATTCGCTCCATCAAATAATAATTCATGCTTTCTTCATCAGATTTGTCGTTTGGCAACAAACGAAGGAAAGTTGTGGTAAGAGTCCGATGGCTACTAGTAAGTTAAATTGGGTGATATTACATTGTTTTGACAAAGGCAATTGCGACGAAACAGCACGCTTAATAAACTATGGTTCAGTATTTTTTCACCGGCGAAAATTTCTAGAAAATGTATTTTTTTTAAATGAAGTCAAAGATATTTTAACTTTGGCCTGATTTTCCATGTGCTGGGTTTTTGAACATCAGAATTCTTTTAGATGTCCTCTAATGTTAAATTATGAAACAATATCCACTTTTTATTTTCACTTGAAGGATATTATATGCTAAAAACTGTTATTTATATTCTGAAATAAAGAAATATAATCTTTCTAATAAACTAAGTATATTCCTCATTCCTATGAAGCATTGTCGCTTATTTTAAGATAGAAAATAATTGACCCGCATTTCAGCAAGTTTCGCTCTAAAATATCATAAAATAAGCTGATTTTGATACTCTAATAAAGAATAGAACAAAATTTTCACCTCCAGCAATGATTCCAAATATTTACAGGTCAGCACGATTTTTTGAGCCAAGTCCATGTTAATAATTTCTCTTGTATGTTTTCGTGCCAAAAATTGCAGCCAAGTTTAAACTCACAATTAGTGCCTTGATTTCGTAGTCGTCACTAGCTGTGTTTTTTTGTTCCATCAAACTTATGCGTTTTTTAATTGAATAAACAATAACTTTATGAAATTTTTTATTCGCGCACTAAATTTGTAATTGAGGCAATCTGAAATTTTAGAAAAAACGGTTTTATTATTTGAAGCGTAATCCGTTTTCCATTATCAAACCATATCTTTTTGAATTCAGACGCGATTGGTTTAAATCGTTGGTGTTCAAAATGGTGATCCGAGGGTTATAAATTGCTTTGGAGTAGGTTGTAATCTCGTAGTGCAAAATCCCATTAGTTGAATGACATGCATTATCGAACATATTGTTGTGGGGCTAAGCTTTTTTGACCGAGAACATCATAGTTGGTACAAATGTCGGAAATATTTTTTCTTTGAGTCAAAAAACGGAATTTCATACATATTCCGAAAAATCAAAATCCGTCAATTCTTTTGCATAAACTTTTCAAATCCCGAGTCACATTCAATCGCAGGAATATTGACAATTTTTCTTCAGGCTTTTTCAAATGTCGAAAACAGTGGAGAATATTGTTAATATACATTTTTATATAATGTTAATATCTTTTTGTTTGACTCGACTAAACTGAAATTATTCGGAAAATCGTAAAAATGTTTTGGTTTTTGGTTGCACCGCTTAAAAAAGTTGATCACCAAAAGTTGCCACCTCCACCAACAAACTAACTGCGATGAAAAAATAAGAAATTCAACCACTTTTTTTGTCCTCATAACAAATAATTTCGTCCAATTTTGGCAAGCTGAAATAGCAAATTCTTGCTTAATTTTCAATTAAAAATCATTAAAACGGTCTATGGTGTAATATGATCAACATTTTTGTCATAGGAAACTTGTATCAACAAACTGTCTGCATAAAAATATAAGGCTTGTACTCATTCATTTAAGTCCTTATATATTAATTTCGTGATTTTTGTTGTTTTGCTCTCTACCGCTAACTCAGATCGAATTTTCAAGAAACAAAAAAAACTAACCATGCGGATGGTTTTTTAATTTATAATATGCAATCATGCAGATTTTGTTATTTATAATACCCAAAGCCATAACGTAGCTACGCAAGCTTTGCAGCTGAATCAGCAAATCATACTTTTATTTTTCCTTTAAAAAATCATAAACGGTCTAATGGTGCCCATGATGTCATATGACTCCAAATTTTTGTCATACGGACACCTTGTCTTGACAAACTGGTCTCCCATAAAAACTATAAGGACTATTACTATCATTTTTAGTCTTTATAACTATAATCTTCGTTGATATTTATGTTTGCTCTCTAGGCGTATTATATCGAATTTCAAGAACAAAATAACGGAAACCATGCGGACTGTTTTTCTCCTTTTTAAATAATGCATTCAGACTTGTTATTATAATTACAAAAGCCCAATAACGTAGCTTACAAGCTTTGCGCTGAAAATAGCAATCATCACCTCATTTTTCTTAAAAAATCATGAAACAGTCAATCATGTAATAACTCCAATTGTTGTCATAGCTAACCTGTTCAACGAACTGTCTGCCATACAAATATCAGGACTCTGGCCATCAACTTCTTGGGTCCTTATAAATAAAATTTTGTCGTTTTTTCATGTTTTGCTCTCTACCGCTTCCTCAGACCGAAATTCGATAAACAAAAAAACGAACCGTGCGAACTGTTTTTACGAATTCCAAATATCCTATTCAGATTGTTATTTATAATACCCAAGGTCAGAACGTAGCTTACAAACTTTGCAGTTTTTCGCTGGGGTTCATTGAAAGAATAAACGAGTTTCTAGACACGTGACCGACTCAAAATTCCGGCCGCTGACTCATTTTTTATGCTTACAAACGTACAATTTTTTTTTTCAAAATTCGAAAATTTCTCAAAAGTGTGTTCCCTATTTTGAATCAACCAATAACTAGAAATAGAATAAATCGAAAACGCTTCGTGTTAACATGAAATGATCCACAATAATAAAAAGTTTTTTCTAATCTTATTTTTTCTCGATTTAAATCTAAATTTATATGAAATATATTTTTACAATATGCGTTTCTCTACGTTTGCTCAAGAAGTTTTTTCTAGATAACTGATTACTGAGTAAACGAAACTAATAAGTTACGTAAGACCTCGCTCTCTATTAAATACAATAGAATCTTAACCAATATGCTACATATCTCAAAGACGTTACCTTTGATCGACTAGTCAAAATTCGGACAAAAAAGCAAAAGTGTCGATGAATCAAAAAATAAAGAGAATTAATGTACAAAAAATAAAGAAAAATTTTAAAATATCTAAATATTATCATGCTTTGCAACGTTTCGCTTTTTGCATCTTCAGGCAAAGTTTACACGAACAAATAAGTTTCGAAGTCGTAAAAAATACAGAATCTAGAGTTTACAAAATTCATAATAGTGGGCCCTCTAAAGTGGGCTAGAACTATTAATTTTTCAGACCCTTATCAAAATAACGAAAATATCTGTTTTTCGTTCAAGAAGTTTGATATATTCTGATATAGAAATGCTTTTGCTTTGCGAGTCGTCAAAAACCGAAAAGTTTCTGAACTTTTAAGTACTGCATAAAATTATCTTCGCATTTCTTGCTTGTAAGTTAATAGTCCGATTTGCAGTGAATGATAAGTTCAAATCACGAAGTTTAAATAATACGGCATCTTTATTGATAATAAGTTTTAAAAAAGTTGTTGTTGTTCTAGCACGAACATGAAGTTTTTTTGGAGCTATACATGTAAACTAATGTTATGTAAAAACAACAAGAGTTGAGTTTAAGTAACTATACCTTTAACAACCTTTGTGAATCTAGGATGTGCGGGCTGAAAAGCGGCCCCAATGAGTGGCTAGGAGGGGTCTTAGGAGCGTTCAGGATTGGCTCCCTCAACCCGCACATCTAGATGAAAAGGTTGGTCAAGGGACCCTTTATAATACAGGGATATAATCCCTTTATATGTATTGGATTTGCATCTTCTTGTAAATATGTGTCTTANGGTCAAGGGACCCCTTTATCTACAGGGATATATCCCTTTATATGTATAGGTTTTGCATCTTTTGTAAATATGTGTTTAACTTTTATACTTTTATAAGCATAGCGGACATGGAAATTTGGTATAAATGCTTTAATTTTGTTTCTAGGGTACGTAAATAATATTTTAATTTAGGGCTAGTATAGTTGATACAAAATGTCATAGAGATCTCAGGCTGTTCTGGTTTTTCTGGAGACTGTAAGACAATAGCAAATTTTTCATCAACTCTCTTAATTATATCTTAAAAAACATATCTTAAATATTTATGAATTATTGTGTGCGTCTAACATTATGTGTTGATATCATTTTTAAGATATTTTCACTATTAAATAAAGTTTTATATGTTTATCGAATCGCAGAAACATCATAACGTATTATAGAAAATATTCTAATTTGCAATATATAATATTTTTTAATCCTTTTCTCAACTAAAATGTCTCTCTATATCCCTTATTCACACTTTTGTTAATATCCCGGCCCTACTACTAAAAAACACACTACCTTTCCTAATCAGGGCCGGGATATTAACTAAAGTGTGAATAGGGGATATAGATTAAGTTTTCATATTTATGGGGTTTTAGCAAGTGACAAAAAAAGGCAATTAGACCTAGTCCAGACTCTAGACCTAGTCCAGCAAAAGCCATAATATATTGGAAACTCAACAATTTTGAACTGGGTGTCCGTTAACACTGTAGCTTTTGGAAACCGCTGATCCGATTAAAAACATTTGAGATTAATAATAAACTAAAAATTGGAGAATTGATCCGATTCGTACCATTTTTTTTGGAAACCACTGATCCGATTAAAAACATTTGAGATTAATGATAAACTAAAAATGGAGAAATGATCCGAACGTACCATTTTTTTTGTTATCGCTAAATATATTTGACAACTTTGAACTATGATAAAGGGATATATATCATATAGTCTATATGTGAACTATAACTCAACTAGATGCGTTGTTTACAGAAGCCGAAATTTTCGCGGTGTATCCCCTTGTTAATTACGGAGAGGCACTTTGGTTGAACAAAAAATACTTTATGTTTAATTTATATATTCTCATTTAACCGTACTTTATATTTTTAGCATATTTAATTTTTTTTAATGGGCCGATTACGAAAAAAACATTCTAATCTACGTCTGATAGACAAATGACAAGCTGAAAATAAAACTAGATTCAGGGTCTGATAACCGTTCAATCATAAATATTATATCGAAAATAAAGCCTAACTAACTGAAGTTGTATTTCACTATGACGTTTATCAGAGGAAGGATCTTTCTTGTTTCGGTTTCCATCACTCTATCATGCGTAGATTCACTATGTTGGGTAATACTCAGGGTTAAATCGATTTTTGAACCAACAATTATATTGGTATATATGAAAAAAGTAACTAATACAGGAATTATAAGAAAAGAATTTGCAAAAATATTATTTTTGTATCGGGAAAATTTTCCCGCCCAAAATGGCCTTTCGAATTAAAAATTGCGCTAAAAAGTATGCTCAGGTCCGCCCGCATTTTTCCACAAACGTAAAACTTGCCCATAAGAAAGCCCGTCAAATTTGACGTACCTTACGATAAATAAATTTAAGGAGGTTACCGACGGAGATCTATAACTCGAGATCTAAACATGCTACGAAGTTAATTTTAGCGGCATTCGAAATTTTGTTGTCGATTTCATTCCAGAAGGATAAAAATAAAACAATTTCGGACAAAAATTTGTTTCCGAAATTTCGAATTCTCTCTTAGTACTTTATGCTGTCATTTTTGAACTGCTGCATCAAAAATTATAATTTTTCTTGCATTAGGAAGCCAAGATATCAAATTGTATGAAAAAACTGAAAAAATTAATTTTTTGAACAAAAGTTCAAAATTGATAAAACAAATTTGGGAAATCTGACGCATCAGACGCAATCAAAACTTTGAACGTCTCGCATAAGAAAACCAAACGAAATATTTAGAAATATTTTCTCAATAAACCTTTTACACACAATTTGTGATAAGTGTTTTTTTCAAGAAAAATCTGATATAAGTGCTCCAAATAAAATTGAATAAATGCGTATTAAACCGAAAACAGTCAATTTAACATGTAATTTTTGTCGATTCTGAGCAAATAGACCGAAAATTACATTTCCTATTAAATATATCTTCTTGAATAACCATTATTAGTGGGTGTGAGAAAAAAAAATTGACATCTCATCACTTAATAAAATGATACGAATTGGGCCAAAAACGGGTTTTTTAACCAGTGTACCGGTCGTGATACTGGTTAAAATACCCGTTTTTTGGCCCAATTCGTATCATTTTATTAAGTGATGAGATGTCAAAAAAAAATTTTCTCACAAATCACACATAATCATACAAATAACTTTCAAATAATTTTTTTGAAAATTTCAGACAAAAATCAACAATATTCCAGGATTTTAATATCGTCAGGCTGTCCGTTAAAACAAGACTGATGTTCAAAAAAAAAGTAAAACGCGTCGGTTACCGTCTTATTAAAGGCAACAAATGGCCCATCAATATCAATTAAAGTTTAACCTCGTTAACTTAAATAATCAGTGCTTTGGTTTTGAAGATAGTTGTCCTGGGTATAATATTTTATATCTGATATCCCTAAGACTATATCCCTTTATCACACTTATACTAGAAAAATCTACCAACGTTATTTTCTTATCAAAGTGTTATAAAGGGATATTTGTTTCAATTGAAGCGGTTAACCGCTCAGACAGAGCTTGTGCCTTCCATATAGGAACTAATAAATTTAATGTCTAAAGTCTTATATTTTAATTATTCAAAAAATTGTAGAAATTAATAATAAATATAATTAAAATAAATAAAGCAAAAAAATCAAAAGAAAGGGCAAAATTTTCATAATTGATAACATTGAAAAATGGTTGATTTCAATTAATTTTGTGAGTTGATTTTTTAATTTTCATATCAAAAAATAGGCAATAAAATAATTTTACTTAAAATTATGGGACATAATATCCCGGATATTTATAAACCAAACTATTTATGAGCGAATCTTGACAAGTAAAAATTAATTAAATTCATGTAATTAAGATTCAAATTTTTCATGGAACCAAAAACTTATTAATTTGATTGAAACTGCTGATGTTTTTCTATGATCATTAACCACATTTAAAATATTCCCACCGACATTGGCCTGTATTGGCTCAAATAAGGACGAATTTGAAAGAGAGTGAAAACTCAAAATGGGTACCGATGTTTTTAGCTATGTTGTAAGAATTTTTTGTGGTCATTAGGAGTACTCAACGGTTTTCCAAGGATTTCGTTCATGAATTTTTCGAAAAAAATGAATGGTCAAATTTTCGAGATTTTAGAAGGGTGCAAAACCCGTTCTAGCGACCCCGTATAGAAGCTAGAGCGCTATTTTGGCAAGTGAAAATTAAGCGTTTTAAGGATAGGGTCGGCGACCATGTGGTCGACTTAAATAAGCGGTCAAAGTTCAAGGTCAATTTCAAGTTCATCGTTGAAAGTACCCTTGAAAGAACCGGAAGGGTCGACTTTCTGATGAACGTATTAGCAACTATGGGTCAATCAGTACTGAAGATTGCTAGAGCGCAAAAACTGACTTCAGCACCCCCTGTGAAATTCAAAAATTGAACCATTCTTAAAACTAGGCTTTGTCATTCATTTAAATTCATGATTTAAAATTCCCATAAAAAGTGTATAAGGAGTAGCTCTTTTTAGTGAGCCTCTCGAAATGCTAAAAATTGGCTGTTTTGACCACTTCGGGCATAAATTTGAAAAAATGGCTCTAGAGTGCTTCCGTATTCATAAATTACGCCCGCATGCCAAATTAAAAAAAATATATTTTAATATCATTTTCTAAGCGTAGGTTGAATAATCTGATAGTAAGTTTCTAAGAAACTGCACTTGAAAACACTTTAAGAAAATAACAGCGTAATTATCGACGCCAACTCCCTTTAACCACGGTCACAAATTTGGTAACATTTTCGTCCTCGGCCGTTGTACTACGACCCGTTCCAAATCTGTAAATTCACTTCAACCATTTTAAAAACATTGAACAATTAATTATCCATGTTTTTATCATTGACGTTTTACTTGAAAATGAATAAATAACCTGAAATACCATAAAATACAACTTAAAAATTTTTTTCTTTATGGTCGAAATTAAAGCTGACATAAGGATGAAAAATCTCTTATAAAACTTACATTAAAGTTTAATTTTTATAATCACAAGGGGTTATTTATCACAAATAAAATAAACGAAAAAGCAGAGTTAAAAATTTTGGCGTCAGGGTGGCCGGCTTATCACTGATTTCCGACTTTTGTAAACTATAATTTAATAAATTATATTTATGATCTATACATTTCAGACTAAACGACTCCTACTTGGCCCCTGGCCAAATAGTCTGCAAGATAAGTTGAACTTATTAAGTTTAAAAAGATACAGGATATCAGATATTACTAAGAGATCGCTATTTAAAAAACTGAAATTTTCTATAACTTTTGAATAGGCAAAAATCCCCCGCATATGTGGATCGTATCGTATCTAGAGGGATAAAATAAAATGAGATCGTATCAAAAAAAAACGACACGATCCGATCCAAAAATTACGATACGATACGATTTAATTATGCCGATCCCTGATTCAAACTCTGATGTTTTTTAGAACAAAAACAAAAAACATGTTTTGAAAACTTTAATTACATTTGAAACGTTGCAAATGTAATTAAAGTTTTCAGCTATTCCTATTATCAAGCTTTGTAAAGACAAGTGTCACAGTTAATGATTTCAAATAATCTGAGTTAACAACAGTTCAAGTTTGGAGATAAAAAAGTGATGTAAATTTGTCAAATCTAGCACACTACTTTATCTCTAAACTTGAACTGTTCTAGACTCAGAGTATTTGAAGACATTGGTTGGTTTCAAAAATAGGGGGCACCCTCATGAGGAAATTTACAAATTTTCAAAAAAAATGATTGGATAGTGTTCAGCATCAAAAATAAGGGGCAGAGCCAAAATTTGAGGGCAGTCACTTGACCAGATTTTTTTTTATTTCATCTTGAATAGAAAAAATCGTCAAACTGGGGGTCGGGATAAAGGAGAAACGAGTCATAGTAAAAATAATCTGAAAACATATTTGGAATCTCTGAAACACTTTTTTTTTTTCCGAATTTTGATCTAGGGAGCGCAAGAGAGCTAAATCGTCTAAATCGACGAATTGATCACTGTAAGGACACAACTGTTGTCGGAGTCCTTATATATGGCTCAGCGCCTGGGCCAAAAAAACCTCGACCCGGCCCAGCCAAGCCCCATCAAAAATTTTTCACTTTGCCGATCCCTGATTGGAATAGGTGGGGAAAATTATCACTTTCGGCCTTCACTCGAAATAAAAATTCTCCTCTAGCGCCACCTTGCGTAAACCCTTGACCCCTGGTTTATAATACCATCATCAAAAATTGATAGTTGCGCATTTTTTGGAACATATACCTTTATGACACTTTTGTAACTATCCCGGCCCTACTACTTAAAAACACACTACGTTTGCTAATCAGCGCCGGGATATTTACAAAAGTGTGATAAAGGGATATATTAGATTAGGATATATAGATTATTGAAACATCACTTCAGGTACCGGAAGCTGCACTTTACCAACAAATTATGACCAGCCGGTACAAATAAAATTTTCTTTTCGAGCAAATTTTTCGCTATAGTTAAATTTTAACTCAAGGGTAGAACATTTCCAAAAACACACTTAAGTTTACCTCTGGTAGGCGAGAATCTAATATAAATCAGACTTACATCTGCATATGTTAAATCCGGAAACAGTGCCCATTTTTAGTAAATAATACTATAGTTTATACCACTATTTTCTTAGAACCTTACATGTATAGTCTTTTCTCTGAATTAAAAAACAAGGTTATTCCATCTATTGCAGCATCAATAATGAAAAGGTTTTTTCGGACGTATAAATGAGTTTCTTTTTATGTAACCAAAAACCTCTGTACAAATGAACTCTGTATAATATACAGTGTATATATAGGCAGTACACGCATTAGTTCAGGAAGATTAAATTGGACAGAAGACAATTTTAATTTAAAAAATAAAAATATGCCTTTTCTGTACATAATGCTTATTTGCTTTATTCCAGCAGCACTAATGAAATATATTTCGGAGGTAGCAAGGGAACCCATGACCTTTTTATTAGGTAATCCAACGAAATTGAACTCTGTATATATATACTAGTATTTTTGACGGTAAGCTCATAAATTCAGATTATATATATTATATATATATGATATATATTGAACAGAATCTATTTTTTATTAAAAAATCAGGCTCGGCCTGATGTTTCAACATAAAAGAGAAAAATCCATTCAAGCCTATAAATACTTGCCATATTTAAATTTTATAAGAAAAAATTTTGCGTTGTACCAAAGAAGCGTTCGCAAAATCTGATTTTCTGAAACAACATCGGCTCACCGCTTATCTGACAAAAAACATTTTATATCTACGATACTTATAAAGAAACGGTAAATCTTTTGTTCATAATTTTCGAAAAATCAAGAAAAAAAGTTTAAAAATTTTCGAAAATGGCGGCTTCTGATTTGCTGGAAATCAACTTTTTTTTAATAAAAAAGTGATGAATCATAAGGATGAGTGAACCTGAGAAAAAAGGATGTTTAAGGTCTCTAAATAACGAAAACCACCTGTGGGATCGATAGATAAGAAAATGTGGGAGTAAAAACCTCGTTACATTTTTTTCCAAAAATGGCTAAAAATTACCAAAATCGTGATTTTCGGTAAAAAATTTTTTCAATGGAGAATTATTTTGAAAATTTGAAACCATGTCCACCTTAGTATTGCGAGGTGTTTAAGCCCTAACACTGAAGTAGCAAACGAAAAAATGAGTTCCGTTTGCAGCCGCAAAAAAATTATATTGATTTTTTCCCAAAATTCCAAAAAAATAATCTCCTGGATCTTTAAATAATAATTTTCAGAATCTCTATAACTCATTGCCTATTGTTCTGAGCACTCATTTGAAATATAAACAACCGTTGAGTTCCCACTTAAATTTAATTCGCCTCAAATTTACAGTTGATTTTCCATTCATTTTGAAAATCATATTTTATCTTATTTTTATGTCGGAACTAAAAATTATAATTTTTACGAACAATAAAATTCAAATTGTGTAACTTAATTGACAGAAATATACAGTTTATTTATTGGCTCTTTATAGCAAATAAATTTTTGGTATTTATAACTAACAAGAAGATTCTCTTGGAACTAAATTCCTTATATTTATTCGTATAATCATTGAGTACTTAAAAATCGGCGTCGAAGAAAGATTTTAGACAAATCGGCTAAAAAAATAAGTATTGTGCGTTTTTGATATTTTAACTCTGCAACTCAAATAAGACTTAATCTTGAGAATGATAATAAATCGAAACGTAGTTAAATAAATTAGTATGTCTTTTTATAAAAAAATAAGATAAAATAAATTTTGAACGGTTGATTAAAGAACGTTTAAATTGATATTTTGTATTTTTCTCGGCAAACGCGCCTCAATTGCTGATTATTACTGCACTCGGCTACCGAGTAGCCGATACCCTCATGAGCACAGTGATAAAATTTTATAAGCGCGATTTTGCTACACCGGAAAGGTAGATTTAAGTCGACTCGATAATTGTTACACAACTCTCCCAAGTTGGGAGTCTAAACTCCTCTTAATCAAATTAAAATCTGAATTTCAACGTGAATATTTTGTAAACTTGAATTATCAAAGTGCAGGAAAGTGTATAAGAAATCATTCGTTGACGTAACGGATGATCTCCTGCACAGTTTGATCTCTGCCTAATTCTTCATATGATCCAAACTTTCATGGGTATTGTTTATTAAAAATAAAATTAAATTAACGATGAATATGTTGAATGACGATGATGATGCACTTATTAGTCAGTGAAGGGTTTATTTGTACATCATTTTAGAATTTTTTCTTCGCATTTCTAAATTTTTGAACCCTATTTCAAGGCAATTTTAATCAGTCTTAGAGAAAACTTTGCGGATTCTGAACGAAGTCAAAATGGAGACAACGAATTAAGCTATGGTTATTAATTTTAAAAACTGACCAGTGGGCAGTCACCATTCAATTTATTTGATTAAAATTATTTCGTGTCAATTGAAATGGTTACAAATGAAGCTAAAAATATATTAATGAACCTACTAAACTGTTTAACTCGTGTGAACGGTAATCGAGGGTTTTGTCAAATAACACTAAATCATTCTTCACGAAACCGATTTTTTTTAATTTTGAGACAATACTCAATAAGCCATAAACAAAATAAATTGAAATCTCAAAAATCTCTTTTTTGTTCTAGTAGGTAGGTCAGAAAGCTTTGAAAACTCACGCTTATATCTTGTTCAGAGGAATTTAACACAAAAATCGTGCAAGAGTACTAGGAAAAAACTATGCCTAATAGACTTGTACTCTCACTCATCGCTTAAAATCCATATTTTACACCACACTGATATCTCTCGGTTTTTGTGTTCACTCCCTCTTAACAGGATATGCAACACGAGTTGTGTAAGACTGCGGGGGCGAACAGTTAACCGAAATACATAAATCTTTAAATTAAAAACAATAAAATGTCTTACACAACCTCGTTAAAATTTTAAACATAACCACGGAAAAGACAAAATGATGAAGAAAGACTTTTTCAACCAGGAGATTATACTGCAGATTCCGATTCTGACGAAGAACTTCAAGCAGCAATAAATGCAAGTTTAGAAAGCGCTGGCCTTCCTACTAACGTTCCAGGCACGGATAATAAATTGTTATAGACTGAGTCTATTGAAGACTCCATCTTTCATATTATTTTCTACTAAAGTCTGAAGTTATGTAGTAATTAAGTACACATTTTAGTACAATCACTAAAATAGACAATCACTTTGAAATATCTTAAAATACCAAATAAATAAGCTTAAAGTGAACAATTCGGACTTATTTTACGTTTCTAAGTTTTTTTTCAATGTTTAATATTTTTCAAAATAATTTAATTATCTCATCACAGATGTTGCCTCAGCAGCCATTCAAATTCCATTATATGAAAATCATATGAATGATGGTGATAGACGAAATGCACAATTGGCTGCAGGCGTAAACGATGCTGAAGTAATGTATCATAATGCAGAATTGGAAAGAATAGAAAACTTGGACGTTTATGTTCACGAAGAACCAACATATACAACTTATAGAACGTAAGTTTTATGGCGTCATTTTTTAACTAGTGGCAATTTTAGTTAATCAAACCTCTTCAAAATTATAAAAAAAATAGCAGACTGATCCTTGATTACATTTTTTTTGCTAAAATAATTGCTTATTAGCATGATTAAAGAAAAAAGAGCGGCGCAAAAAAAACTTGAAGACGAACTCATGAAATGGTCATGTTGTGAAGTGTTTAATTCGATCAAGTCTCGATCACGAACATCACCTATAGTAAGTTTTTGCAAAAATATATCATTGATATTTTTCTATTTTCTGTTCAAATATTAATCTGTTATATATCTTAAAAAGAACCGTTTGTGAACGTCAGTATATCCTTTTCCAAATAAAACTGAATCTTGAAAATGAAGGTAATCTCTAAAGCGCGTGTTTGAATCCCACTAATATTAACTCAGTGAATTCCTTAGTGATTACGCACCAATCAACTTTGATGGTCCCAATATCAAGCACCCTTGCCTATTATAATACCCAAGACAATCACTTAGACAACATTAGTGGGATTTGAACACACGCTATAGAAATTACCTTCATTATCAAGATTCACTATGGCTGGATAAAAATATAGATGCGTGTCAAAGTTGAGTCATTCGCCTCTTTAACGCGGCAAATATTGCGGATATCTGACGTTAAAAAACGGTTCGCTTTAAGATATTTTTTGTTTTTTAATATTTATCACAGCACGAAACCATCATGAATTCTTTACATAAAAACAGAAGAGATAAATATCCGATATTTGAAGCAATTCAAAAAGGTCACGAACCTTGCATAGAATCTATTTTGGCTCATTATCCTCGAATGATTTATGCCAAGGTAATCATATGTTTATATTACAGTCCAAGCTTCTGAATGGGTACACCCCTGACTGGTATCAACTCCCTAAGATGTACAAGTTTTAAAGGTGGTCAATGTGTCTCTAACTGGCATTCTGAGCAAAAGTAATTGAATGTTCGCCGAGTGGTAGAACTTTTTGGAGTCGTTATTTTTCTCAGTTAAGCAGACTTCCAAAAAACCATCCCTTTGGCGATTTTCCATCTTTTTCCCAAAATTTTCCGTATTTTTTGCTATGAAGCGATTTTGCTATGAAGAGGGATAGAAAGAGAAATTAAAGCCATCCCTTTCGGAAGCTTGCAGTTAACCCTTGGAGGCTCCGGACTAAACTGCTGCATTTTTAATTTTTGTCTTGACGGCTCTGAGTAAACTTTTATTTTTTTAAAGTGATTTCGATAAATTGCGTTTTTTCGGAAAATACCTGTAGATTAAAAACTAAAAATTGCAGATTATTTCTGAGGAAGTCACTTTTTAGAAAAATAAATTTTTTATCTTTTCCGTTATTAATTTGTGTTCTGACGTTTTCCATTTCCCCACAAAAAAATTGCGTAGGTTAAAGCTCAATTAGCAAATGTCTCTTTTCTATAGGGTTAATAAAGTCAAAATGTAAATTACATACTATTTAAGTCTATCCTTAATCTCGAGGACTAGAGTACAATAAAGTTCCAAGCACTTATCTTTCCCGTAATAAGCTCTCAAATCGCATCACTGAAGTGGGCGCAGGAGCTCAAGGGTTAACGATCTATAACTAAGTGTTTAAATGAAAATTTCATTTTTCATTCAAAAAAAGGATCATCATGGTGATCCGTCGCTCTTTGAAGCTGCTCGAATGAATTGTCTGTTAGCTGTCGATTTGATAATAAAATATTCAAAATCATTACCAAATCCGTATATTGCTGAGCAGACAGATGTTTTGAAATGGAAAAACTTTAGGGATGAAACGCCCTTGTATGTTGCGGTTGAACGTGGATTTATTCAAATTGTCAACTTGCTGATGACAAATGGTGCAAGTGCGGTTGAACCATGTATTAGAGGTTAATGTCCGATTTATAACTATTGATTTTTCTCCTTTTTTTTCATTAAGGCTGAAGAACGCTGTCAGCTTCAGATTTGACTTAGAAAAAAATAATGAGCTATTTTTGTTCCACACAATATGTTCCTGAGTTAATTCCTTAGCAAAAAGGGATATGTACAGCCCTGATCTTGAAACTCATTATTTGTGTGGTTTCCATTTGCCGACGCAAATATCACATGCTTAAAATGATTTCTCAGATTAGAATTGTATGAGATACTGAGCATTCGAAGAATTAATAAAATACTTAGGGTGGACCGCTATTCATGAATCATGTGTGCAAAAAAATTTACCAATTTTGAAGCATTTGCTGTCATCAGGTGCTTGTATTGATACACCAGATTGCTTTGGTGTTACACCATTATTCTCAGCAGTTATGACGGGTATTTATATTATTCCCATCTTTCTGAGAATTTAATTTTTCTTCCCAAAGCTAGTTACGAATGTGCCGATTTTTTATTATCTCGCGGTGCATCCGTAGAAGAGAAATCATTTGACAATCCTGCAACACCCTTACATGAAGCCGCAAGTAGAGGAGATTTTCGCATGTGTGAACTTCTACTGAAATACAAAGTAAGTTCATCGTTTTTTCAAAATTGCCTGGTTGAAATAATAAGTTAATTAACCTTCATCAACTTTATTGTGTTTTGAAACACAGATGCCATAAATTGCTAAGTGATGTCTTATGTTCGAAACAAAACAGAGAAATTTCTGTAAATTTTTTGAATCTTAGCAATATTCGATAGATACACATCAGACCGGAAACATTAATTACGACGCACTTTTCAATATGTTATATCAATCTTTCAAAAATGAAGACAAGGTAAAAAAACAACAAAAATCATTAAAAATTTTCAAAATTTAACAGAAGTACTGATGATTTAAAAAAAGTAACTTTTTTGTAATTTTTTGATTTTGGATAAAATAGTTTTTCAAGAAAAAAATAATATTTTCCACCCGAAAACTTTAACATCAATGGTAAAATACGGTAATTCCACTTTTTTAAGTAAAATTATAAATTTTGAGCGTAAATTAATAAAAATTTAATTATTCACTACTAGAAGTATCTAATTTTCGNAATACAAAGAACTTTAAAACATAAAGTTCTCACCCTGGCAAGATTTTGAAGATAGACAAGAGAATTTTACCTATAAATGTATATAAGGGTCAAAAAGCATGTTCAAAGTTCACCAGGTCGGACAGAACCTTACGGAAGGCTGAGAAGTTTTCTCAAAATTATTTATTATGTTTTATGTGTAGGCGAATGTAAATGCTTTTGATAAACGACAAAATGCTCCTATCCATCTTGCTGCGTTTCATGATCATATCGAAGTGGTTGCTTTACTTTCCCAGATTACAAACAGAAGAAAAATCCAAAACATAGGCGGGAGAAGTCCTGTGATATCCTGTCTTGAGGAAGATAATTCAAATTATGATTCTCTTGAAATTTTATTAAATGATGGCTGGGATCCAAATCATACTCTACAAGCAAACCAGATACGATACAAAGATGGCCGGAAATCAGCCTTATTTTTTGCAGTTAGAAATGATGATGAAGATTGTGTCGAGCTTTTATTAGGCAGAGATTAAAAAATTCTATGGTATTTTTCTGTACGGCAAACGGCATAAAAACTTCGAATAAGACACATCTTTTCTTTTTAATAAAAAAATGAATCTATTTGCAAAATTTTGAGATTTTAACGAAAATTATCCTAAATCCATTAGAGATATTTTATGAAAATTCAGACACTTCTAAGATCTTCTCTCACATGTTTAACTTCCAGGTGCCTTTATAAAAGCGAGGGCATCAGGGTTGTAAAAAAAATAAGGATGGTTAAGCATGGGAGGTGGGGATGGGATAAGGATGGATTCTGAGGGGATGGTCATCTCCAATCTATCCCTTTTTATCCCCAATTCCATCCTCTTTTTAGATGGAAATTTTCGTTATTATAAAAAAAGTTTTCAGGATTTTGTTTATGTCGTAGAATGACCCAAGGGCAGTATGTTATTTTTCATCATCCCTTTTCCAACCCTGAAGGGCATATAAAAAATTGATATTCATTTTGAGAAAAATGGTGTTTTTTTTAAATGTTTGCGGCTCTGAGAAGAAATTGAGGCAAAAAGTGAAAAAAACATAGCCAAGAAGTTGTTCCCTTCGCCATTAACTTTAATTAAATTTATGTTTTATTTAAATGGTATTAACGGTGTGGGAGGAGATCTTTTATTCTCGAGGGTTCCTAAATCAATTCTTAATAATTATATAAATTTTTTTTGTATGTAACGCTAAATTTCTGTGAAAATAGCCCTAGAGTTCGACGACGTTTACAAGAGTTTCAATATAAATTATTCATCTCTTTGAGAACATGGAGCAAAAGTCGACCTGGATCCATTAAAATGTATCAATTTAGCGATTTCAATGAGTAATTTTCCTGTTTTTGACTTGCTTATGGCTGCTGGAGCTAATATTCACGAAACACATCATGATTTTGGGAGCTACCCAACAACAATCGCCAGTTCTCTTTCAGACTACAGATTTATTTCACGACTACTTCAACTCGGCATAGGTCTTGGTTTACAGTGATAATTTGAAATTTAATATTTTCAATGTTTTGAGAAGACTTTTATTTACAATAAAATTATTATAATTCCTCATAAATAACAAAAGTTATGTAAAAGGTTGGTGCTAAAACAGATTTTTTTTCTTGACGGTAAATATTTACTGCTTAGAAATTTTTGAATGATGGAATCTAGAACTTTTGAGCCTTTTTTCATATTCTCGTTTTTTAACTTTATAAATCGCCTAACTTTATAAATCGCCTATAAATTCGCCTTTCGAAAAACACTCACAAAATGATATGTTGCTATCGAAGGTGTCTAAATTAAGATAAAAGGATTCTTTTATTTGCAATTAGTTAGTTTAGAGAACGAATGAGACCACCAAATTTACTTATTTTCACGTTTCTTGTTCCCGCTTTTGGCAACCCAACTCAGATCCAGCTTGTTTCTTCAACTGCCCATTTGGTACAAGGTACGACTCAATCTCAAAACAACCAATAATTATTAGGGCCGTCTCCAAGGGTAAGCTGTATGAATGATAATGTATGATTCATACACTATGATAAATGCTTGATTTAAACATCAATATTTATGAAATAAAATCTGAATGTTTTTTCATGTTTTCTCTTTTCCAGATCGCTAATTTCATATTGCGTTTAAAAAGCTCATCTAACAATGTTTCTCGAAGACGGTCCCTAATTATGATTTACCAGTAATACAACTAGTCGTTAAATTGGTAAAGTGTCCTACAGTTTTAAGGACACTGTTCTTAATTATAAAAGAATTGCCTCGAAATCATATTTTGATCGTCCTGATATTATATTATATACAGACTTCATAGGAGAATCAGCTGACTAACGCTGGTTTAACGCCACTGTAAACTTTCAAAAATTTGCTGGCGATACTGAAATTGTGATGTCAGGATAGAAACCATACTCAAAGTTCTTTCTTCGATATAGTGACCCCTTAAAACTGTATGACACTTTAAATTAATATAGTCATATTTAAAAAATAGCCAAAATACGACGTACAGTCAACTACATGTTAGTTGTTCCGAGCGATGCGTAGGTTTGAGCACTTAACATGGCGCTATTATGATAAATGCTTTGAGATCCTCTAACCTACGCATCGCTCGGAACCACTTCCATTATTACTATTGTAATTGTTTTAGTGATCACCCAACAATCGAGCAAATGAAAGAAAGTCAAGAAATTGCTATACCATGGTGTTTGCAGCTCGGAAGACAAAGAAATACAACTATGGGTGATTGGCTCATGCCATATGTTGCCAAATACACGGCTGGGAAATTTTGCCTTTGCTCAAAAATGACTTCATTGCTTTCTGGGTCAGCGCAATTTCAACTCGAGATAATTCAAAAGAAATTGCCAAGTTTAAGACATCTTGCTCGAATCAAAGGTTCTGAAAACTTACTTTTTGACGAATTAATAATCCTGATATTTGCGTTCAAGTTAAGCAATCAGTCTAAGAGTACAAATGACTGCCGGTTTATACGAGTGAAAGTTACCTGTTTTAAAACAAAAATTTCGACAAAAAATAAACATTTCAAAAACAAAAATTTCAACAAAACATAATTTCAGAATAATTTCCAACAAAATTTAATTTTATATAAAAGAAAAGTCCAAAATTTTTTGCTTCCATTTTAGGAAATTTTAAAAACTACCAAAAAAGATACAAAATTTCTCCTTTGACTTATATCTTTTAAATCTTTTCATGTTTATATGCCGCGGCATGCCGTACTGTTGAAGAAGCTTAACATTTTTCATATATAAGATTTGGGCCCTACTACTAAATAACACACTACGTTTACTTCACAGGGCCCAAATTTTTCGCATAGTTTGAAATTTTAATTAATTAATATTTTGAATTTATAACTATTCTTCAAAGTTTTAAAAAAATAAATCTATTTTTGCAGTTTGAATTTTTTGTTATTAACAGAAGTTTTTAAGTTATCGAATCATGTCGAGAAGATATGCAATACGAAACTATTTGGAATAAATTACCACCAATGGCGCCAAAGGTCAAAAAACTTCTTCGATTCTATGATGTCAAATGGTAAAATAATATGAAGTCATATGGAATGTATTTAAATTTCCTGTTACACTTATTTTCATGAAACAACGCTCTGTAAAGAACGACCTAACCATCCTGAATCGAATAAGTTCGTCTCACACATTCGATTTATTCCCTGACTTATTTCATGCTCAATACAACTCTTTCTATTTTAAATTTGTATCAATTCGTGAAAAAAATCCACCAACTTGAAAATAATTTTGTACAATATTAATAATGGGTTCGTCGTTTTGCGTTGGTTAGCCTATACATGGCGCTATTATGATTAATGCTCCAACCTACGAAATAATACATGACTGCTGGGCGACGGTTCTTTTATTCGTATTGTGATGGGTACAAATTACCAAACTGGGTACGGTCCTCATGCTCCAATTTTAAATGCAAACTTTGCACTTTATGCTAGATACTGATTTTTAAAAAGTTTTGCTAATAATTTTTCTATCGAAAATCTGGATCCGAATTATTTATAGGTATGCTTTGGCAACTACAGTCAACAACTTCGGGACAAAATTTCCGATAGAACAATTGTGAGAAAAATATAACTTTTTGGATTACGGAGATTGTGGGTGCTTCCAGCAATGTACTGGGAAGAAATAAGCTCATTTTAAAATTCAAATATATTTTGTGAGAATTAAGTGGACATCTATGTTTGCAATTGCACATTGTAGTTTACCTTGAAATGTATAAAATTGATAAATTTCTAGATAATATTTAAAAACCAACCGTTTAATGTAGTAAACCTAATTGCTGCTTTTTCTCTCCATTGAAGTTTACCGTCATATCCACGTATCCGAAAATAACATAATGCCGATATTATTTGTCAGAAAAACATTTTTTACAATGTAGCCTGAGGAAATTTTTTAAATTCATTTTAATTCGCCGAGAATTTATTTTGAAAATGCATTGCTATAGTGAAATATAGGCAAAATGTACATTTTGTACAAAAAGAAGTATAACTCACGAACGGTACATGCGATTTTGTTTCTCTTTTTCACATATCATTCTCGATTCTCTAAGTAAAATTCTTATCTGCTCTAAATCAGAATAATTTCTGTCAGAATTCTCGCAGTCACTATTTTATGCAGATTAACTGCGCGCCATTATAACCTTAAGTAACTGGTTTTAAAGCCAAACAAATACCCGCTTGGGACTCTACATATTGGAACGTTTTTATCAAGAGAAAAATGATACGGATAACTGGCACATTTTCAATTGGGTAAGATACAATGTAGTAAACCGGCTTTACTGTAAATTTGAATTTTTTGGATATTTCTAAAATTGTTTCGGCAGCGTAGTCCGACTTCAATACAATTCAGAGACGCTTATTTTTCCACGCTTTTTGCGGTGCCCTCTGAGTTGATTGTACAGAACAAAGAATTGATAAAAATGTTGGTCTCTTTACTAAAGAGTCTTTAGCCAAATCAAAAAACGGCCAAAAACAGAGGAAATTATGATTATTTTGTCTGTTTTTGGCCGTTATTGATTTTGGCTTCATGAAAAATTTTTCATCAAGAGCTTATAAGATCCTGATGAGATTTTTATGAACCACATTTTTGACGATTGTTCCCAGGGGCGGTCCCTACTTATTCAATAACAATTTTCCGAGTAAAACTTTTCCCGCGTTGTCAGTTTACAAAACAATCAGGTTGGCGTGGGTTTATTTATTGCTTCTTATGCGTTTCTATTGGTTGGCTTGACTATTGATATTATATTAAAAAATAATCAATTTCTCGAAAACGATGCTGTTATAAACCCGGAGGAATATTCGCACGAACAGAAAATTTATGCAAATATGCGGGAGAAAATTTCGAAGGTCAATATGTAATTTTCAAAATCACTTGAGACAATATATAAGTTTTGTACAAATTACCTTGAATATGACGATTAGAAAATTTAGAAATTTTGAAAATTTCTTATTTCAAATCGTCTATACAGTAAATATAAAATAATAATAAAAAATTAACCATGTCGTTTTTAAGATCCTAGAAATTTGTCTAGAAAATTGTTTTATACACATAAAAACATTAAAATCACTTAAATCTTCAAAACAAACTGTTTTATTTTTCGATATAATAAGTATATTTATGGTAAATCTAACGTTATTTCTAAAAAGACTTATATCAAAGATTATCCCTACTCATGCGTTTACACTATGACGTCACAAAAAATGACATTGTCCAATCACATCCCACGATTTTTGACCTATCTCAGGAATTCTGTGATTTCATTGGTCACTGTCTCTTCTTGTGACGTCATACTGAAAACGCAGGAGTACGGAAAATCTTTGATATATTATCCGTTTATCTCCTTATTTTTAATTTTTTAACGATGGTTATTTAATGCGAAATATTTACAAAAAAAATCTTTTGAAATTTTAATTATTTTCAAAAGCGAATTATTTTCAGAAAAAAATAAAACTAAATTTCCAAAACTAACCTGTGAGGACGTTTAGTAAGTGATGTACCAGTAATACAAATTGTTATTAACAATAATATAGATTAACAATAAGTTTTCGACTTTTTGATTAAAATTTTTAGTTAATTTTACATGGTTCGGCTTTTATTTACTTCTTTGCATTTTGTTCACTTTATCACCAGCTTCCTGGATTATATGGACCAAAAGGACTTTTGCCAGCTGATAAATTTCTAAATCCAAAGAAATCATACGAGAATGGATTCGCGTCATTTCTTGATAATCCAACGTTTTTAATATTTTCGAGATATTTCGGTTTTTCTACCTATAATGGACTTGAAATGATATCTTTGGCCGGGACCTGCCTTTCATTTCTAATGCTTTTGAATCAAAGGCTTCGAAATTGTGTCTCATTTATTGCATTATATCTTCTGTATTTATCGTGCTATAAGATTTGATTTCAAAAAATTATGTGCCGTAAAACTTGGCGGAAGTACGAAACGCGCGCCAGCAGCGAACCAAAAAAAAGACAAAAATTTCATTATAGATCGTATGAAAAATTAACTCAATATTTTGAACCAAATATTTTCGAGTGAAATTCGGAATTTAAAAATGAGTATATTTTATGAATATGTAATATTTTTGCTTAATCCCAACCTGCGCAGGCAAAACACACATTTTATAATGCTTTAAAGTCTCCGGAATTGCATAAAATTTAAAATTGCATTTGAATACTGCATTGGCTGATCAATAATTAATTGCTAAATTCCTCAAATACATTTATGATCAACAATAAGGGGCACTTTTCGAGGGCTTTATTTGAGGCCATTTGTTGAATCGAATATAAATTCTTAATATTTAAAAAAGTCTTTAAAAATAATAAAAATGGTAGTAAAGAGCGAAAACGGAAGCCATCGATTACGCGACTTCCTGGTCGTTATTTGCTAGATTTTTGGCCAA
>SCLH01000521.1:446218-468492 GCA_004367855.1 Oikopleura vanhoeffeni | reverse complement strand
TTGGCCAAAAATCTAGCAAATAACGACCAGGAAGTCGCGTAATCGATATAATTATTAATTTTAGATACCAAAAACTGCTTATGTATCTGAAATTCATCATTATTTGACTTCAGTTTACGCTCTCTAGCACCATTTTTTCAATTTTGAGGAAATCTAGAGAAAATATAGAAATTTTCTATTCAATTATAAGAAAATGAACATAAATATTGTTTGTATTTCAAATCTGTTTGATATCAAAAAAATTAAGTTGGTCAAACATTTCTTTCGTTTCAATGGGATATCATGCTATTAGAATTTGGAATCGTATGCATCGTTTTATCCTTAGGCAGAGAACAAGGCTTATTTTTGGTTCGTTGGTTACTTTTCAGACTTTTATTCCACTCTGGATACAAAAAGTTAGAAAGTGGCTGTCCAACTTGGTGGAGATTAACAGCACTAGGAAAGTGATTTGAAGTTTTAATTCAAGGAGTACTTTTGCTTACTATCGTGTATCTCGAATATAAAACCTTGTGTATGATTTCGTTTATGACGTCATAATTTCGATAAAAATTGACTCGAACTAATGCTATCTCTAATGATATTCCTGATACTTCAGGTCTTAAAGACAGTCAGCTTTTTTGAGGTGTGCAAAATCTGTAGTAGGTATGGAGAAACCACTTTTTTCATTGCATAGCTGACAAAATATGAACGCTGAAACTTTTATTTGATATCCTTGTATGATATAAGTTTGTTTAAAAGGTAAAAAAAAATTCTCGAACCAGTTCAGCTGGAAAAAATCTGCTCGGCCGGATGAAAGCTATGTGCAAGCTCTTATTATTTCAAGAATAATTAAGGTGATCGGATATACAGTTAGTGAGAAATATTACTTTTCGTTTCAGTCTTTGACGTCCCTCAGTCGCCGAACGTGAGGTCTGGTAGATGCGAGACTACCACCACTGTAATTTTCGGTCGAATTAGTCTAGTATACAGTCTATGTAAAATTTAGTCTATGTAAAATTTCCAGTAAAAAATATGTATGAATAATTGTTTTTCGGTAAATTTTGACCGAAGAGCAAAAATAGGTTGATTCATTTTATTTTGTTGAAGCATGTTTGAAAAATAAGGACATTATGACACCAAAACCTAAGGAAAATATTGCAAAACATCAACTGTATAGACACGATCCACAGTATTTTGATCTTTGAAGACAAATCCAAAAAGTAGCTGTCAGCAAATATTTTTTGATAATGAATTTGAAAAGTAAAAAAAAACAATGTTCAAATTCGCAAAAAGATTGGCATTTCGAGTCTCAATGCATTCCAACTCCTTTGTCTTATTACGCTCATCAAATGCCAAAATTATTCTTAAAATTCGGAGTTGCCGTCACTTATATCACACAGCTTGGAATGAGCGGTCTCTGCTTCTCCCCAAATAGATCGCTGAGAATCACGTCAGGATGGTTTCATATTTGTAAAGGGTAGAAAATAAATCACACTTTTAAAATATAATAAGGGAATATTATGTATAATACTTTTTGTATGAAATTTAAAAAAATTAACCCCCTCAAATCAGAAAATATGTTTATAAAAAACCAGTTTTATATGATAAATTGCCGAAAGTATGAGAAGCTCTTTGCTGTATTTTCAGACGAATAATTTATTATCTTAAAATGAAATCGAGAACAATCACATAACTGTATGTACTGAAAAAACAGTATGAAAAAAATTTGAAATAAATATGCCACCAATCGTTTTTTCTCTAATCCGGTAAACATCTCAAAATTGGTCGCAGCGTCTTAATCATCAGAAATAAAAAATCTCCACGATGTATGTAATGATACTGTGGTTTCTGTATATAAGGACAATTTGGAAGACTCTCACTGTCCTTATCAGACCGAAAAAAGTACTTTTCATCCTGAAAATTTACAATATTGCCGATTTCGTCGATCTCCCCCGATCACATAATATACGGTTTATAATGTTACAAATCAAATTCAGCAAGAAATCTATTTATTTGTGTTAAAATCAAAGAAAAGTTCGTAATACTTGAATTATTTTGAATTTTAGTCAATTTATTTTTTACACTTAAAATTATTTCTGAAAAGAACGAATTTTTTCTAACAATCCGATTTTTTGCTGGCAAAAAAAGAAATCTCAGTCTTTTTATAAACGAATAAATAAACGTTTTCAACCCTTGAAAGCCATCAAGTTGGAATCATGTTCACTGGCAATTATAACTTTTTCAATATATTGACTATCGTCTGCTGTTTCGCATCTTTTGATGACTGTCACTTGTTTGGAGCAAAAAAGAAAGAAAAATCGTCAATCTTCAAAAGTGTGCTCAACTTATTATTGATCTTAGCTCAATTATCATTATTCTTTTATGGTGTTCATCTTGCCTTCTTTTTTGAAACTGATAATATAACCGTTAAAGAAACAGCGGAAGATCAAAGGAATGGGATTTAAATTTAATTTTTGAAGATTTTAGTGTTATGTTGAAATTCTAACATTCGTCTCAAGTTTTGCGTTCTAAGCGCCATTTTCGAAAATAATTGATATGTAGACGCTCATCAATAGAAAAATACTCATTTTTTACCTTATTTACATGTAATATTGGTATTACAGAAATCAGAGAAATCTCTCCTAATTCATGATTTCTAGCACTTTATAACTTTGCTTTAAATGTTTAACTAAGTTCACCAAATCGAGTTGTCTTCTAAAAAATTTAAAAAAAATTCCGAAAATTTTTTTCGAAAATTTTCTAGGTAATTTCAAATCAGGAAATTTGATTTTGTTGAACAATATACAAAGATTTTCCTACGAAATTGGTGAAAGAAAATGCTCAGAAAGAAGAAAGTGCGCGAAATGAAAAATACCCCGTTTCTAACGCCGCCGGTAAACTCAGCTTCTTGGGTGGTAATTACTTTTTTTTAAATTAAATTGAAAGTAATTATACTGAAACATTAAAATAAATTTCTAATACAGTAAATTGGTGGCTTTACGAGACTATGTTGTGAAAAGTTCAATTGTGCTCGGATCGATTCACCTTATCTATTACATCATGAAAGATTTACGCAGTAATTATAAAACTTGTGTTATATCTGTTTTATCCATACTTATATTTTCTACCAGTCTGGTACCGTTTACTGATATCGACAGAGATACACAAATGATGTTGCCAAAATCAGTGCACCAGTTAAAGGAAATTGTTTAGATTTTTATTGGGTATATTTTTAGGTTAACATTCATTTTGGCTGAGAAAATTTGTGTCAAATCGTGGGTATTTCACGGTGAGACCTGAATTGTCCGAAGATTTTTTTCAAATTAACGGAATTTTATATTTTGGACAATACGGCACTCTCGGACGACTGCACAGTTTAAACTGCCGTCCTTGAAACTGTTTAAACTATTACTAGTGATTATTTTTCGTTTCCTAGTTCATATCCTATGTGTTTTTTACGCAATCAATAATTTAAAAAAAAAAATCCTAAGTTAATGATAACTTGTCCTATATTTTTGCTCCCAATAAAACCTGCCTCAAAATATTAACTTGACATTTCCTCGCGCTTTTTCGTTTAAGAGTCAAATTTAGAAAAATAATTGCATCGGATCAAATTTTAAGAATATAATTTATAGACTTGTGTGGCCAATCAGGCGTGAATCAGCTTGCCGATAACAAGGTCGGATTAATATCAAACTAAAACAACGCCACACAGTGGTGATTCTAAATTTATTATGGTTTTATAGTTTTCAGCGCCAAAACTATCATGGTACACTGGGTGTACCCTTATCCGTACGCACCCTTATCCGTACGATGTACTCTTATCCGTAGGATTTTTGGTCGAGATGAAAACGCTTATAAGCCTAAACGCCTATATAGACGTGTATCCTTATCCAAACGATTTTTGGCCGAGCTGAGGTGTACGGATAAGGGAACATCCAGTGTACCTAAATTGTCAGATTCGCATGACCTCATTATCGGGTAGGTTATTATTTGCGCGATCGGCCTTACTTTATTATTAATGATATCTATTACGGTACTTGCTGGGCCGTTTTAGCCACTTTTTTTGCCAAAATTTTTATATAATTCGGCTTTTGAAAACGACTCATCCGATTGAGTATTTAAATAGTTCTAACTGAGCATAAATATAAAAAGAAATTAAAAAAGGTCTGAATCAGACCATTGTTTCCGATTTTTAAACAAAAACTGATAATTAAACAATATCAGTAATCTTAAAAACAAAAAAATGGTCCGATTCGTTGAGCTATTTAAGAACTTAATCGGATGAGTCGGTTTCAGAAGACGAATTATATACAAATTTTGGCTAAAAAAGTGGCTAAAACAGCCCAGCAACTACCGAAATAGATATAGAATATAATATATAACCCGATACTTCTCTTATGTAATTTGACCCTACTGGCGAAAAAGCGCAATGAACCTTCAAATTTTTAAGCAGTTTTTTATTACAAGATATACTTTCAAAATTTGAGCGTAGCGAAAAATTTTGAAAGCATATTGTGTTATATATTCAGTTTGACGGCCGAATTATTTTCAGTCGCGAATATTTAAACTATATATTTGACTTTCGTGTTTTTGTTATTTATTTCAAACCAATCACGAGCCAGACAAATTATAGACATACTTTAACCGCGATGAACCGTGTCTATTTTTTCTCTTGATAAGAATTAAAAATAAAATAATGTGAAATGATGGCTGGACTGTAGCATTAATTAACTTATGCAGTCTTTGATCTCTAAAAGTTCCCACAATCACAGAAAATGATTACAAAAAATAATTATTTAAAAAATTGCACCGCGTTGATCCCTGTCTATTTTTTGTCTCTTTATCAAACTTTCCTTTAAAAAGTTTAAATTATAATAAAATAAAATTATGGTTGGGCTGGTGGTTTGATAAACTTTTTTAGTCTTCAGAGTCTATTGAGTTCTATTTTGACTGTACTTCGTTGATATAATGCACTCAATAGTTGATAAAATTCAACAATAATAGTTTGTTTCCTATTTTGTTTATCGATTAAACTTGTTTGATCGTTTGTGTTAGGGAACCAATCAGCTGTCGCAGGCAACTTAAAGGCGGGAATACAGAAGCTCAAATTTAAATTTTCACATAAACCTTTTTTTATGAAATTTGTTAATTCTTAATAAATTATGACTTACAAAAAACAAATTATGAGTAGACAAAAAAAGAGCNTTTTTTTTAATAAACATACATTTTACACGTTTGATTTATTTTGTATCCAGAAAATTTATTTTATAATCAAAATATTGACTTTTCCAATTCTTAATTTTTCGTTTCGATTTTTTTATTTTTCATCGATCGAATACTTCTTACGTTAACTGAACAGCCAATCACATCGCCGTTTTGTAAATAGATCGAATTCGAAAAATCTTCAAATTATCGCAAATGATATATTAAATTTTTGACAATTTAAGTAAATTCAATTTTTATTTTCAATAGAAAATATGTAGAACTATATTCATGAAAAATAATTCGTGAGAAATCAAGAAAAAAGACGCAAACTTAATATATATAAATATATAATATATTAAGTCGAAAAAGACATGAAGGTGCCGTCAGCCTAGAAATTTGTTTTAACCAGTTTCACAGTTAAAAATAAAATTTTATTGAAACATCTTAAGTCGATGACCAATCAATTTGAGCTGACTCATTCATATGGTTTATTTCGGCGAATGACTGGTGTAGGTGGTCGACCAGAAGTGGTCATTGAAATGCAGACAAAGTCAGAAAAGTGGATCGAAGTCGAATTTATGTATAAACCAACTAGTTTATCAAAATCTTGTCCGTGGTGTTTTCCACATCAACCGCGGTTAGATTGGCAAATGTGGTTTGCTGCTCTTGGTCAATATAATCATAACCCATGGTTAGGGGATCAATTCAAAATAAAAAAATTAAACCGATATCTTTATACGAAAAATTTACTGTGTTTTTCGTCAATAAAAACACCATCTATAAGTTTACTATGGTGTGGGTTTATAAGGACAATATGGATAAAATATGTCGGTTAACTTCGATTTTTATTTTGTAGTGTCCTTTTATGAAGACAATATGAAGGAGAAAGGACAATATGCCATTTTTCGAAAGATTTAACATGTAGAACAAAAAAAGGTCTTCAATTTGTTTTCAGTTGATAAAACGAGTCGGTGTCTAGTGTACCCAATCGGGTACACTTAGCACACCCGTGCTTTCTGTACCCAAATTGGTCTGAATCCAATTTTTTCATTTAGGCCTTCTTGGGTACAGAAAGCACGGGCGTGCGTAGTGTACCCAAATTGAGCAAATTGGTCAAAAGTATTTTGTGATAAGACGAATTTGACCAGTCAAACTTTAATAAAATTGAGATAATTTGCAGACGTCATCTGGCGTCAAGCTCCAATCGGACTTCCTTGACATTCAAGATCGGAAATTAATTTTATCATCCAGGAATTAATTTCACCATGGACTGTAATTTCGCTTAAAGAAATAAATTTAAACACTGAGTTCTAGAATCTGATATTCCGCAAACATTTGGTTAAAATCGATAAAGCTCTTGAAAAAACCTCTTATCGATGTTTTGCTTAAATTTGAAGATATTTTTCCTACGTATAACGGTGTAACTTATACCGTATAACCCCTCTTGCAATGTTTACTTAATTCCCGCTTCAGTTTAATTTGTCTGCCTTCGTTATATTGTTTACATGACAGTGCACTTTTTCCGAAATATTTTTTAAGTTAGACCAATTTGGGTACACTAAGCCCGCCCGTGCTTTGTGTACCAACCTAGGCAATGTTTACTGCGGACTCTTTCTCTGAAAATTTTGATCGCAGAGCAAAAAAAGTCTTCATTATTTTTTGCCAAAATAAATTTCTTAAATGAGTAAATGTCTTCCGAAAATTTTAAAAATAAGGACAATATATTACTGCCTATATCATATCGACAACATCGCACTGAAAGTACAATATAGAAAAATCTAAGTTGTCCTTATAATTTTTTAGTTGTAGATGCAAACAATAGTACATATAATCAAATAAAGGACACTTAGCTGTGCAAAAGAGAAGATTAAAAAGTCTTAATTTACAATTTTGTCCTTATAGACCGAAACCAAAGTAAAATGTTGTTTTATCTCTAGAATATTGATCCCATTGCAAGTTGCTGAATCTGGCTTACAGACTGTTAACTCACGAAGAAGATGTTTTGAAAATTATAGACAAGCAAGATTTCGATGAGAAGTTTTTAAAAGATGGAGAATATGAAATTAATTCTGTTAGAATGTGGCACTATACATATTCATACACAAAACTAGGTAATTCTTCGAACTTTTATGTTAGTTCTGACGTGTTACCTTTCGCAATTATTCGGGTTTTCTACTTTCAATTTCTTAAATTTTTTTATTCGAAATCGGGGGGAAAATTTACCAACTCGACTGATTTCTAACAAACTTTTTTGAGAGGCGGGCTCAAATACTGCGAACATTAAGCTTGCGATTTAGGTTGAAAATTCAATATTTTTTGCATATTTACTACCCTGAAAAGATTTCTTCTAGCATATTATTTAAAGAAAAATAAGAATTAAAATCGTGTTTCGACATCCGATTTTATTATTAAAATGGTCCGTCCTACTACGATGACCGCGGGAAAATATTTGAAAAAGTGTCCGAGGCACTCTACTGTGTTTATACCAACAGCCCAAAAACTTCTAGAAAACAAAATTTAATATCAAAGCAAATTAAGCAAATTAATAATTCTTTCAAGTCGAAAATTTAACAGCTTGACAAAAATTAATTGGTAAAGCAGTAGGTACCTGAAATATAATTTCTAAACGAAAACTTAATAAAAAACAAACTCCAAAAATATTCAAACTTATTAAAGTAACAATAAAAAATCATTCAAAATCTCCATGGATTGTTTTGGTCTCAAGAGGTACAGTAGAGTACGTTTAAATGAACAGGGTGGTACGACTTAGCCTAGAGAACTCAAAATGATCCATGGTATAATCGGAAACTTTCAAACTGGCTCGGATACAGCCGGTTTTTATTCATTTTTTCATAAAATTTTGTGATTTATTATGGAAAAATTGTGTTCTTTTTTCTAAACAGACGGGTTCTAAGGTGGAATTCCTGCCCGTGCGTTTAAACGGACAGCCCCGCAGGGCAATTTCCTGCCATGTGCGTTCAAACAGACAGGTTTGCTTTTCAAACTGTCCGTTTAAATGTACTTTACTGTAACAGCCTAGATCAATCTCTCAATGATAAAATTGTTATCAAAACAAACGCTGAATCTTGACGCAATTGCTAAAATCCATTTAAAAGGTCACTATGTCCCTCATCGAAATTGACCTTCCAAGCATCGATAAATTACGCGAATTCGGTAAGAAATGACCTTTAAAAGAAACGCCGCTTTAAACGATGACCTTTTAAATGACTAACTTTTTGTATTTTTAGGAGATGACACCAATGATATCTGGACTAGAAAAAACAAGCGAGAATATTTACCAGAATTGAGTTTAAATCATGATGGATTCATGAAATACGTGAGAGAGAACAGATTAGATAAAGAAGAACAAAACGAGATTTTAACTCCTCATCTGACTAAAAACTTGAAATTAATTAGAAATTATTTTGAAGAATTAAGAGCTGAAAGTATCATTTATTCAGTTTTGGGAGCACTACTTTGTATAAAATTATTTTCAGCAGAATAAAAAGCTCTAGTCGTCCAACTAGATTTTAGGGTGAAGGTATCTTTCAGATGAATTTTTACCCCTTAGAAAAATTTCGTATTATTTTTGCGTTATCAGTAACTTCACGAAATTTTCTGCCAACTTGTTGTTTTTCATGTTATGTGTGTCTATCAGGACCGCGTATATGGACAAAATGACATAAATTCTTTGATTTTTGGGTAATTCCGAGAAATAGTTAACTTTATAAGGACAAAACGACTTTCTTAAAAACGTACATCAGTATTAACGAACAATTTTCTAACATAATATTTTAACTACCGCCTGAATTTCAAGTGATATCAGGACCAAAAATAACACTAGGTAGGGTATTTGCAAAACCCATAATAATGTAACGTATATTATGATTTTTTGTTTTTTTTATAACTGAAAATGAGCAGCAGTATTTTTCGGAATTAATTTGGATTAATTTCAAAATTCCATGAAAAACGCAAAAAAATAGTCTGAATTTTATTTTGAAATGTACAAAATAATTTGTAACCTAATCGGTACAACTCTTTTTTTTCTTCTCAAAAATATATTATAAAACACATTCAAAGCCCGGAACATATGAATAAAAACTTGAGGTTTATAACAAACGGTGCTAGTTATAAATTTGGCATTCTGTTTTTGATTGGTTTTAGTGCAATTTAAATTATATTAATTTCTGTTCTGACGTCTGTTCATTTCTATGAAAAATTCGAAATATATTAGCTGTAAGAGAAATTTAGAGTTTTGATTTATTTTCATTACAAAGTGTCCATCTGATGAAATTTTGTGAAACTAACTCTTTCGCGCATATCTGTGACAATCAATTTTTTAGATTTGTTCTGACCTAAATTTAATGAAACTTCGTCAACGTTCTCATATAAGGACAAACGGCCAATTTAAAAAACTATGATTATGACGCGAGAATTTATATAAGAATTTGTCTCGTCAATCAGCTATGTTACTTTAGCTACCTTGTAGAACTATAAAGAAGAGTGAATATGTACCTGTGGAGAGCCGCAAGACTCTGGTTTATTCACAACGGGTGGTTATAAAGTCGAGGAGAATGTAATATTAGTAGGGAGCGCACCGATAACAACAATGTCTGATATATATTCTCCCACGACAAACTGGACCAAAAATAAAGTCTTCAAAATTTTATTTAGGTGATATTTACAAAGTTCACGGTTTCATAAAAAGCCCGAGAAATGTTTCGTTTCCACAATAAATTTATCTTGTCTACCAGAAATTAATAAAAAAAATTTCGGAGTTTATTTTTTCAGCTGACATTTCACAAAGAAAAAGTAACTTAAAAACATATACAGGGAGGGGCAATATTGCCGAAAGTTTTTTGGCAAAAAAATTCGGCAATATTGGCAAATTCGGCAATTTGGGGTCGGCAATATTGCCCCCCTGTATGTACACGGAATGAGTGGTAATCTTCAGGAGGCCAATCATAGATATGATACGTTCTGGAGTAAATAAATTCCACTTCTGAATCATACACTTTTAAGATTCGAATATTTTTAGATTCGCAGATTTTTTGGAGAAACAACTTATATTTTGGGACCAAAAAAGGCAGCTTAAAGTTAAAATATTTCATAATCTGAAAATTAAATCGAAAAGCAAGCTCTAATTATTTTTTATTTAGAAAATGAGTCGCATATCAATAATGAAGAGCGAAATATATGATATATGTTTCCGAATTTTCCTCCCTGAATTATCCCCTGACGAAAAATTATTTCGCGAAAAGTTAATTTCTGACTTTATCAAACTTGGTGATCGTGCTGAAATCATGGCGAAAATTATCTCAAATTGCTTTATATACGAAAGATCAAATGGGTCTAGCAGACAGTGTCCAATATGTAATGGATTTATTACGACGAGTTTGAAGTCACATCTAGATAAAGCGCATCCGTATGCTCAAAACCTTAATAATGTTATGGGATTAAAAACTTGAAAAAAAAATTTCAAATAAAAATGCAATCGCCTTTTTTCAGGATAAACGCTTCTAGAAAATTGTGTGATGTAAGATTTTGATGCTTTATAAGGACATTTAGTTCAATCTATACTAGGATGGGTAATTCGAATTTCAACTTTGTCCATTTATCTTTTTATAATTTCAGAAGTATTTCGCGAGCAGATTTTTTACCGACCCGACCTGGTCAAATTTTTGGAAAATTCGATCCCTGCTCGCGAGTTCGAAATATACAGTATGAAAGATTTTTGCTCCTATTTTTTCAATTTGGACAAATCTGATTTCCACCGTTTTGATTGGTTCAATCTGGAAAATACGTAGGTATTAGCCAAAATTGATCGTTCTCATTGACGGATAGCAAGTTATCCAAATCGGAAAAATAGGAGCAAAAATCTTACATACTGTATACGAAGTTATTGACCTTCAAAACTGGTGTCGATCTATTTTTTTTTAATCAAATTATAGTGTTAAAATCACTTCGACATACTGTTTTTGTTTGTTTTTTTCGGAGAAAAAAATGGCGGTCTGGGTATACATAGCAAATGATGAGAATTTGAATATATTGATATTCAAACGTATGGCTCTAACTAGGTCACACTCGATTTATTTTTTCCAATGTCCACTAGTGGTGCTGCTGAGCTTTAATTGAAAAAAATAGGATTTTTTCCAGTGTCATGTCATGAAAAAGACCGGGAAATTTACGATAGTTAAGCCAGTGTGTTAGTACGACGGATTTCTCAAAAATTCTACTTTAAATTATTTCCACTAAGTTTTAATCCCCACAAAGTTGAAGAAATCGAGATTGTAAATTCTTCAAATACTACAGTAAAGTCTTTTTACGAGGACGTACCTTTAAAACGCACTCCTAGTTCAGATCAAATTCAAGAAGTTAAACTTGAAGCCGAATGCCCCTTTACACCTAATATTAAAGTGGAAGTAATGGAACAAGATTATGAAACAATTGACACTTCCCGATTTGCTGGAAATTCACCGATAATTCATTCGTCTGTTTTCCCAAATTTGGATTCGTTTGAAATTCCAGCCAAACGATCATATTCACAAATGGCGTCGGACAATAATAAAACGGCAGATAAAATAAGACGAAAAGGTAAGATACATCGAAAGACTTTCAAGTGGGTCCAATTAAGGCCGTTAGGGTTATTTTTTGAGTCATTTGCTCGTCCTATTAACGTCATTTCGCTGTAGCTTGTTTCAAAAATTAATTAATCTTGAGTCTCAGCATCTTGTGGTAAAAATTCAATTTTAACAATCAACCTTCTGTAGAGTTACTTCATAAAGACAAGCTTTTGCCAACACTTTAAATAGACAGAGTAACGGTGTCCAACACTCCCTTTAACGTCATACTACTGTAGTATTTTAAATTTTTATAATATCATTTATATTCAAAAAACTAATTTGGAATTCAAGTTAATACTCTCATAAAATAATAAAAAAAACCAGAAAAAGATTTTTTTTTTAAATTGGGTTGCAAATAATATATGGTATATTAATAACCCGTAATACAGAAATAACTTGAGTAAATACTGAAGTAAATACAGATTACATACTGCTTCCAGTGTATGAGGCAGTCAATGAGATTCGAACTCGAGACCTAATGAATTAACATTAATAACGAAACGATCTCTTCACCAAGCAGTGTTTCGGCTCGAAAACGCTACATTTCATTCAGCTATCGTGGATCCAAGAGATCGTTTCGTTCTTAATGTTAATTCATTGGGTCTCGAGTTCGAATCTCATTTACTGTCACATATACTGGAAGCAGTATGTGATCTGTATTTACTGAGTTATTTCTATATCAAGGGTTATTAATAAACTAGAAAAAAACTAACTCATTTGTTAAAAGCCAATTTTTTGTCGAAATTTGGAACTGCTCTTAAATTTTGTCTTCTTATTGAGGGTTTTTTGGCGAGGTAATAATTTTCTTATGGCCGAGTAATCATGAAAATACATATTTGTTTAGAAGATTATGAACAGATAACTCCGATGGCCAAACGAACAGTTTTGACACTTGGTCAGAAGAAAGAAATTTTTGATTTTAATGTTTTGACTCGAAACGAAAAACCGAATTCATTTCTGGCAGCTTATTTCTCTGAACAATTTCAACTTCACATAACAAGGAACGTCATTCAAAGAATAGTTTCAAGGCCAGATAAATATGAAAATATTCAGCCCAAAGATCTTATCAGGGAATTTGATTGACAAAATAACTGATTTATCTTTAAATTTTTGCTGTTAGGAAAATATGCAGGGTTAGATACCCAGGGATTTCTCGTTTTTCAAATTTGCCATATTAAATTAATTTATTTCAACTAATACATTGGGATACCTTTAAACAAATAAAAATTGTAATTAATAAATGTTAGTTGATAAAATGTTGATCTTAAACCCAAATTAGTTTTATATCTCAAAACAACAATTTTCATACAAAAACTAAAAAAAAATTGAGATTTTCAAAATATCAGCTCTCTCCCGATACTTGTGGCCACTTTTGAAAGTTTTAATAGTCATTTACGTTTTCTGTTTGGTCGATCAAGGACTTCCATAAGTAGTGACTGTTGTGAGATCTAAAAAAAATTAAATTTCGAAATGTTAGCTCTCTACCCATACTTGTGGTCATTTTCAAAATCTGAGTGCTGAATTTGTTTTAACTAAAGTCGGTTCACTCAAGGACTTCAATTTGGTGGTAATTGTCTTACTATCTTTAGAGTTGAACATTTTAAAATATCAGCTCTCTACCGTCTCTTGTTGTCATTTTTGAAATTTTTCATCATTTTAAGTGTTCACTGGGGTCGCTTAAGGGGGTAACCGACGGAGGCTGTATCTCGAGACTCAGAAGTGATAGGCAGCTAATTTTAGTTGCATTGGTCATTTTTTTTCGTGGGCTGGTTTGCTTCCAAAAATATATATAAAAATTTTCGATGTCAAAAAATTTCCAAAAATTTCTATATTTTCAAAAGTTTTATTTTCCTTAACCACACTGTATCTTTTGAAGACATAACCTACTTTTGCTTCTAATTTTTGTTGCAATTAGATTCAACTGTCGAATAATCTTAAAATGTCAATACAAAAATGTTTAAAATTTCGAAAAACATCAATTCCATATGATTTTCTCTTGATCCGAAATTTGGTAACCGACGGAGGCTTCGTTTCTCGAGACTCAGAAGTGATATAAGCTTGATTTATGCTGCATATCATTTTTTTATTAAACGGTTTGCTTATAAAACTAAAAAAAGATGAATTTCGATAAAAAAAATTTCCGAATTTTGCATAATTATGAATGTTTCTTTTAACCCCTAGACTCATAAGAGATTGATACCCCCAGAGGCAATGAGAGGCCACTTTTTTTGGCTGACTTTGAAGTCATATTATGGGAAAGGTTTAGGTGTGAGGAACTAATTGTTTTGGAAATCATTGAGATAAAGGTAGATCGAATTTTTTTAATTAATTATAATTAAGACATAATCAACCCAAAATTAATTCACTTCATTTCCGCTGTGGAAAAATGAAGTTAACTCGAACCTGTTTTCTACAGAAAACCATACGATTTTATAATGAGATGCTAGTAAAATAAAATTAAGTAAACCTTAATGTCTTTACTGGTCTCCGATTCAAAATACCTCATCGGGTTCGTCTCCTGAAACGATAATTCTCCACTTTGATATGATGAATTAGTGTAAACAATAATGTCTGCGCCTTATTTTTTCCGCCCGTTTCCTCATTCATTTAGCAATTTCTCTGTTTTCAAACAAAAAAGAAATAAAAAAAGTTCTACAATTTAGTAGAAACATTATTATTTTTTTTCAACGATGGTCAAGACCGAATTCCTAAAAACGAGTATTAAGAACCTGGTTGTTTTTAAAAAATAAACTTGTGAGATAAAGCTGATAAAAGAAAAATTTCAGAGAAATCCAAAAAAAAAGTAGGATAAAAATATATTTCGAACTGCTCATCCAAAAAAAAATTTTCTATCATTTTTTCAGACAATTGATTGCTAACTCTATGGCCGATTTGAACCTTGAACTTCCATTTCGTTATTTTGTCCTTTCCGTCTTTTTCAAAAAATGAAAGCCATTTTATGGCTCTATGAGGTCTACGGGGTTAAGTATTTTTTCAGGTAATTAACTATTTCTCGTATTCTAGACATGGATCTGACTATTTTTACAACTTATTTTTATTGTGTCAACTTACGACCAAAAATGTAATTAAAAATTAATGATTTTAACTCAAAAAAAGTTTTGGAATTTTCTCAAAACCCTATTTTTGACCGAAGTTTGAGGGTAAAAAAACTTTGAATGTATCTAAAAGCCAATTGATGATAAAAATGTAAAAAATCACTTTGTACGCTCCTCCCGCATTTGCACACTTTTAAACGAAGTGCTTTTTTTAAACAAAAATCTGATATTGTTCGACGACAATGCCATTGTAACCGCGAACATGCGCCCAAAAACCATTTATTCTTGTAAATTCCTCTAAAATAACAAGAAATTTGCAAATCAGGGCAGCAGGCCTGTTAAGCTTTACAAATTAAAGTTAATACTGAAAAAAAGCGAAATTTGATAGCCAGGAGCTAGTTGTACCAAACAAATGGAAAAATCCACTTTTGGACCGGTATACCCGGCCGGTCTGGTCATACAAAAAACTTTTGACACCTCAATACGAATTGCGGTTAGCTCAGGACTAACGTTTGAAAATCAGTAAAACCCGTCGGTTACCAACTTAAGGGGGTGGTCATCGCAAAATAAGGCTCGAGAAACAAATTTTTCAATTTTATTTTTATGCCTTTGTTATGAAAATATGAAAAATAACAAGCATTTTGGTACTCGTTTTATTTTGAAACATGGCTAGTAAAGCACTTTTTGATGAGTTCAAAAATATTTCATATGAAAAAAGTTGAAATTTCTTGATTTTTGTTAATTTAAAACACGATTTACAGAAAAACGAGTCAGAAATTTAGACAAAACTCAACACGATTTTTTGCACGGACTCTTCAGCTGCACATTCAGCTAGGTTTCCAATGTGTGACTTTTAAATCCAGGGAGGAGATACATTTTGATTGCGATCCCTAAACAAGGGTCAACATACTATTTTTTGGTGATACTGAGACCAAATTCAAGAATTTTCAAAAAAAACTCAACTCGATTTTTTGCTCACGTTTTTTTCGGTTAATTTGAGTCATAAATCATCGTTGTACCCTGAAAACTCAGCGAGGAGATACATTTTGAAGAAATAATTCCGTTATTTTTGTAAGCAGGTTTCTGATTGGACGAGCCATCCGTCACTTTCGATTTTTTTATAGGATGCAAGATTTTTGCTCAAATACATTAGTCACACGCAAAACTTTGTCCTGAAGTTTGTACTCTTGCGATAATTGGCCATCGAAACCCCGGTTTTTCGCCTTAAAACACGACGACCACCCCCCTAAGCTAAAGCCCCAGCTGACGTGTACAGATTTATTTTATCGATAATTTTTTTTTGGAAAATTTTGGTCATTTTTTACGAGAATTTTATTCCAGATTTGTGAATATTTTGAATCAACTTAAATTTATATCTTGAAATTTCAATCTATTTAAAAGAAAAAGAATCAAACCAATAATATCCGAATTCGAAGATGATATTTATCGTGAATGTGATGGATTATTGCGATCGTATGAAAATATCGTTAATATTGCTACTCGATTGCAGGTGACGAAATATTCCGATTGTGACATTATCCAAAAGATGAAATTTTCCGGAATTTGGTATCGCAAATTCCGCCAAAGAAACCTGGTCGGTGAAAATATTGGTGGGGTCAGAAAAAGTTCTAGATTGAATAAATGAACGACAAGGTTTTTCAGGTAGATGTCAATAATTTGGGGTCAAGAACGAATTTCTTGACGTGAGTATTCTTGATTGTAAGTATTTTGCAAATATTGGTGATATTTTTTCCTCGCACATAAAGGCATTTTTGATCGGTTTGAAAATTTGCTAAAGACCCATGTGGGGTTCTGTGACCATAATGTCCGTTTAGTTTGAATATACATTCATTGTTTCATTTTCAAAGAGTAGGCTTTTTATGTTATTTTGAAAACACGATCGTCTTTACAGACAAAACTTTTCATCAATTTAATTTTCAAGGACTATACATATACTGTCTATACTGTATAGTCGATACAATTCGGAATCGAAAAAGACCTCTGAAATTAAGAGTCTAAATAACAAAATTTTGCATTAATAATTTGACCAGTAACCCCTCGATAGGACTCCTTCTAAGAGGACAAAACGACAAGAATTTGGCGATTTTTGGTCATTTTTGAAAGTACGTTCGTCTAAAAGGACAAAACGGGGCGTTAAAATTGTAGTGAGAAACAAAAAATTGTAGTGAAAAAAAATTAATAACCATAATAATGTAGCGAAATTTGATTTTTTTGTAGATGTGACGTAGTGCACAAAAGTGGGCGTTATAATTATATTTTTTTAAATGGACAAAACGACACGTTTTCAGGTGGACAAAACGACACAAATTCTTCTGTCCTCTTAGACGAATACCACAGTAGTTCTATTGTGCAGTTGAAAGAAAATGGTACAGTAGTAGATTTTCATTCTGTTTCACCTATGAAATACGGATTATCTCTTTTTAAAAGCCAAATAACATCAACTGCATTGTATTAAATCTTCAGCGTGAATAGTTCTGACCCTTTATCAAGCTGATAATTGTCAAAATTCTCAAGAAACTGGCGAAACTAATTCATCTTCTCCGTCGATCGATTGCCCCAGTCAATTTTTAGAAAATTCCGACATGGATGTGAAACCAAGCGATTTGAGTTTAAACTTGACTCAAAATGAAAAGTACACACAAAATCTGCGAGAAAATCAACCAGCTGTTTTGATGCAAAATAATCAATCGTGTTCAGATGTCCTCTCAAGAAATCAAGATTACCGAAAAGTACCGGTACCATAAATATCGCTTGAAATGTTTTGAGCTGTGTGTCTTTGTGAGCAGGGTCTGGATAGAACAATACCCAATGTGCGCCACGGAGGTTAAGGGTCATTGGCTACTTTAATGAAATCAAATCAAATTTCCAAAAAAAAAATTTATTCGTGAATGTTGCGGATTAAAAAAGCATCGCTAGGACCAAAAGGATTAATGGTGGTTCCTAATTTGACATATTCCCGATAAAACATTAGCCAAACAGGGCCTCGAGGATATAATTCAGATGACCAGTGTGTAGAACTAGCCTTCAACTTGCGAAAAAAATATGCCAAAACTTTTTTGTATGACCACACTTCTTCACACATAAGCGGCACAAGAGCCACCCAACCCAAAACGGAAAATCTATCTCCTCCCAGGTTTTATTTTGAAATAAACCCAAATTTTAACATAACTTCGATAATTAGTATACAAAACTTTGTAGGAGCGCTTTTGTTGATAAGTGCTATATTTATTCTAGAATATGTAAAAAACCGGTCCTGTGCTTCGATTTTTTCGAAATTANACCATACGGTATGGTCCATGCTGGTCCATACCCTTACGAACAATTAAAATATCTATTATTTAAAGACAAGGCATGATTTTCCGTATTTTATTTTTTATCCAAAACTCTTCAAATTTGTTCTATCCTTTGATGCCCATATCAGGTCACTTTCGTTTACTTTAAAATCCTGATTATTGAAAAATATTCGAAATTTTTTACGATTTTTTTGCAAACAATCATTGGAAATGGCTATCTCGGATTTTTTGTTACTCTCTTGGTCTCTGTTTTGGACTCCGGAGGTTTCATGTCATGACACCCTAAATATATATATTTAGGATGTCATGACATATTGTATACAATAAAATATACTAATTATAAGAAAAAAATAAAACAAAAACAGGTTGTTTTTAAGATTCTAGAAAATTTTCAAGTTTTTTCAGAAATAAGCCACCAAAAATTTCACACATGAATGCCTTTTTATAAATGAAAGCAATAGCTTTGTCATAAACGTGCTCATTTACAATACTACTCGGGGAATCCGTTTCGAGCACTGAGAAAAAGCTCGCTTTTTGTATTAAGTAATTTAAACCTACCCATACCTCAAAACAGTTTCCAAAACGATGAGTAATGAAGGTTCAAAGAAAGTTGATGAAATTTCTAGAATCCTAAAAACAACATGTTTTGGTTTATTTTTCATTCTTATTACTGTAGTGTGCGTCTATGAGGACAATATGGTCAAAAAAGTCTTCATTATTTTCCAGTCAAAAAAGAGAAAATTTAAGGACAAAATGGCAATTATTTTTATAAATCACCTGTTTTGCATAAAATTTTTGACAAGAGGGCAAAAAAGTTCTTCATTGTTTTTCGGCCAAAATATTTTTGTTATTGATTGGGCTCCTCACATTTGTTAATTTTTGGGCATTTTTTGACAGATAAGCATTATCTGGTAAATTTTCTGTAATTTTGAGTGTCCTTACGATGAATTTTTAATGCGAAATATTGGCAAATAATAGATTAATGTAAGGTCGTTTTTTAGGTAGGACACTTAATTAAGGGGTATCTGTTCTGAGAGAACCAGACTAGATAGCGACAAACGGTTTTTTGCATCTGAATCTTAACCAAATTTGTAGTGATGAGATTTTTTTTATTTTTTTCCGAGCAATTTCGCTGACTGATTTCCGGTCATGAGAAGCCAAAAAAATTTCTACCCCATATTTTTTCACGGTTTCACATGCAGAAAACTATTTGTCGCTATCTTGTCCAGTTCTCCCAGTCGAAATCACAATTGTTCTACCTAAGAAAAAACAACCTAATTTAAATTATTTTCAAAAAATGAATTATGTATTAAAAACCTCAAATAATTATTTTTGTAACTTTGACACCAATGATCAGTTTATAAAAAATGTTCTTTACAATTTGCTTTCGTCGATCGATAAAATCTGTGCAAAATCAACTTTACTATTTCTAGTGAAAACATTAAATTCGTGCGTTAAAAATCGTCTGACTCAATTACCGTCTTGTACATAAATTATTTATGAACGGCGATATCTTTAGAAGGAAAAGTTGCAAAAAACATTAACATTATAACAAAAACTAAAATATTCGTGCGAAAATCCATGATAACGATTCCTTTACCGTATTTATGTCTCATCTTATGTTTTAAAATGATGAATATCGAAAAAAGTGGCAAATAGATACCTCCGAATTTTTCTCTTTTTTTATGATTATTTTACTTCAGTAAAATTTCTCGAAAAAAATTTTTTTTTCGTTAATTTAATCACTGAGCTCAAAATTTTAAGCGTAATTCATCTTTTTCTTTGTGGAAATGAAAAACTGTAATTTTCCCTATAACGTTTAATTTTTTTCGTTATGATTCACAAATATGGGAGAGAGATCAAGTCTAACCCGTTTCAAAATACCATTTACTTTCAAGCATTCTCAAAAATGTAAAAATCTACTTTAATTAATAACTCCAAACAAAATAAGCTATGAAATAAAATATTAAAGATTCAAAAAATTGATCTAATGTAAACCTTTTGTCGTAGTTACTTTAAAAGGAAGCAAAATTACTGAAAATTGGCCTGACGAAAAAAATACTGTACTTTCAACTCCCCTTGATTTATTGATTTTCTTGAGTTCAACGGTAGTATTTAAGTACTGTAATTTTGCAATTCGTTAATTTTAACTTCATCATAATAAAGATTTTGAACATTCAGTTTCGTTTTTAAATCATTGATTTTTCTGAAAACTCAGCAAAAAATCTTACTGTATCCCTTTGTTTTATTTGAAACTGGTTTCTTATTGCCAATAAGTTATTGGTCTTTGGACATAATTGTAAGCTATGATAGACGGTTCAGTAGACCCATTTTTCTACTTTTGAGATCCTTATTGAAATCCTTGATGAAAATTCTTTATCATCAACCCCTTTTAAGGGAGTGGGCGTCGATAATTGGGCTCTTTGTTCACATTTCAAGTGAAGTTTTCTGAAACCTGGCTTCCAAATAATTAATTACCAATAGTAGTCTACAGACTTCTTAGAGGAGTTGTTGCACAGTATATAGTCATCTGTAATCTTCACCTCAGCGCTCAAAAATAAATTTCAGTACCGTTCCCAATAAGATCAAGTAAGCCGTATCCGTCATTCTCTCTTATCTTTTTTTCTTGGCTTCAAAAAGCGATATTTGCCATTAGACATCGTTATATATTTAATCTTCATCGACAAAGAAGGCCTTTTTTCAAACATTTGCCTTATAGTGTTCAAACAGCTTAGTTGGAGCCTGCAGCAAATGCCCTCCTGATTATACCTATGATAGCTTATTTTTTAAATTTGTCTCAATTTCACCGCAAGCGCTTGTAATTAGATTCAAATTGGAAGCCCTTTTTTTCATTTTGCTTCCCAAGTCTACAGAACGACATTGTGAATTCTCAATTTTTGTTTGAAGATGTCGAACATTTTCTATAAACCTACTTTATTTGAGAAAAATCAAAATTCAAAATCCGGCGAGTTAAAATCCATACAATTCCTAAAATAGCAGCATCAAATGTTATCTGAAAATCTCATATCTCCTTCATTTAACCTTATTTCAACCCGAAAACAACTTCTTTGCAAATCTCACACCAAAATCTATAATGACAACTTGGCAGAAATGTTTACACAATAGGATGTATCAAAAAGTATTATACGTGAAGCTGAGATATCGACGCCCACTCCCTTAAGGTCATGTTTTGGATCAGTGCAGAAAATCAACGAAGACGTTATGTGATAACAAGGGATGTGCCAAACTCGCCTGTGAACAGCATAATGCTAGTTATTTGCAATACTTGATTCTTTGATTGTGTTATGAAAAGGGAGGTATTCTATAGTCGTTTGGTCGATTTGTTAAACTGCATATGCATACATTTGTTAGTTTTAAGTGGTGTCGACTCGACACTGTCGAGACTTGAGATGATTTTAAACAATGATATTTGTGTTACAGGCGTTAAATACCGCCAAATCAGCCCAAGTCTCGACAATCAATTTTAACCTTGGTGTCACTTGAAACTCATGCATATTTTTTATGAAGAATGGTGCGTTGGCGTAAAAATATTTATTATTTGGAATGCAATTTTATCAAATAGTTTTCAAATTTTAACTGCTTTATTTTTTCATCCATTCCGACAAACATAAATCTTGTTTATCGTGACAAAAATGTTCCGATTACGGTCCTTGAGTTCATCAAGCTTCTTTGTTGTTTACCGCGTGAGTTTCAAGTGGTGAAGAAAACGAAAGTGGATCGTTAAAAAATTGGCTTACGCTAGAATATAATTATTCATCCGATTTTCTAGAGAATAGTATGATTGGATCCCATTTAAAATTCTTTATATTTTTCGATCAGCAAAGTAAAGCGTATGTAAGCTCTGAAAGCGACTATATCAGATTTAGTAAACGTTCCACTTTTGGTTTCTTCGCGACTTGAAACTCAGGCGGTACAAAGAAAAAAAGATCTTTTGGGCTTTGTAAAGGGTGATCGGCAGGTTTAGAAAATTGAGCGATTTTGCGTGAGTTTTGTTCCCCTTTTCCCTATCTTTTGCTTAAGGGGGTCGGTGCATTTTGGCAGATTTGCACTTTTTCAATTTTTTTTGTCTTCAT
>SCLH01000521.1:432232-443048 GCA_004367855.1 Oikopleura vanhoeffeni | reverse complement strand
AAAAATTGTTAAACCTGTTCACAACAATGCACAAAAAAACTATTCGAAATTAAGCAGCTTTAAAACTTTTTTTGCTCAAGATTTGTTTTGTGATTATAATTGAAGAGCAAAAACATCAGTATTCACCTGTATATTCAGGTGGTTGATTTCTTGGAACCAAATCCCCGATTCCGATCAGTGACAATGAAATAAATGGAATAAATTTCATCTTAAATAAAGCCCAATCTGATTAAATAAAAATTCTAATATATTTATAAAGTTTGTTAGCGTCAGGACGCCGCTTATTGGCTTACTGCAGATTTTCTACATGTTTTACCTTCTACTTTAGTGAATAGCAAAGAGGCAAAAAATTATAAATGTGAACCCAAAATATGCAGTATAAATAAGTCATGTATTCTTGGTATTCTTTCTTTTATTATGCATATCTTCTAACATGTTTCCAGTATAAACCATGATTTGACCTCACCTGATCTGATGAAGAGATGCGGAAATGTGAAAAGAAAACTACACAAAGTTAATTTTGGAAAGAATTATCAATTTCTCGTCGCACTTGAATTTTACCACCAATTTTTCACAAGCCGTTTTTCCATTTATTAAAGATGATCTTTATTATCCAATCCTGATTAAAACTGCTGTTCAAATATGCAAAATAAGACGCCTATTAAAACAATTTTAAACAGCAGAATATTTTCCAGCTCTAGTCTGCGGTGAAATTTTCCAAATCAATATGTCGCAACAATGTCCAGCAAAGAAAAATGAATTGTATAATCCCAATTTTGTACAATCTTCTAAAATCATTGATGCTGAATAGCAAGAACAATAATAAAACAATAAGATGTCTCACGTCCATTTGTAATAGATGAAACGTTTTTGTTCGATCGTGTAAAAAATATATGATGTATTAAAATGTGTTGCTTGAAACTTTATTCGTTATTGGTTCACTAAAATTGAGCTTATCATTCTCTTGCGCGTACGACCGAGTCTGACGAAGCGAGTTAAAGCCTCACACTCCCCATTACAATAAGGTTCCAAATAAGGGAAAAAGAAAAGGTTAACAAGGCTAAAATTATTCTAAACTTCATTATCCCGAAATACTTATCAAAAAATAAATATTAAATGCTTGAATATAACTGAGGGTGGTTGAATTTTTTTTGAATAATTACTTGACGAATTAAAGTAAAATATCCAGGGGAAGTAGCACTTTGATGAAACTAAATATGTCCGGTTATCAGAAATAACAAGGCAGTTTAAATGTGAATTACACTTTCTTGTTGTTTAAAGAGCCATTTATACTGGATAACATCAGAGCAGTCCGCACGGCTTCGTGACTTCTGGCCGAAAGCATTTTTTATTTTACAGGGTTAAAATATGTCAAACGAAGGTACTTAAATTTTTCATTCCTTTTATATTTTTATTATGTTTTGTAATAATGAAGCCAGCAATTATTAACCTGCAGGAGCCATGTAGTTTTCAATTCCAAAGTCTCATTCTTTTCCAGCAATAATCGAAGTATACCATTATTTTTATACATTTCGTCATCAAACTTATTTTGTAAATCTGGTCATTGTCATCAATCTGCTCGCAATTAAACAGTTAAAGCGTTAAAATTGTAGGGCAAATATAAAAAACAAAATCCTACTTGCATTATAATCATAAAGTTCGACTAGTCTTTTCTCACGTTATAGAACATTCTTTATAATGGTAATGATAATCAAACATTATTTTTGTAAACCAAAAAAACCAACCTTTTGACAAATTAAAATTTCTATTATCGAAGCAATAATGTTTTCAATTGTTTGTTACTAGGGGTTCGAAGTTACTTCACGAGTTAGCCCCTTAACATTTCATAAAAATGTACACAATTTATTGACCGCACCACATTAACTCCCAAAGGAACTTTCGTGGTCACCCGTACCTGATGCCCTTTAATCGCCAATGAGGCCCTTAATCATTATAAATGAAGCATTTACAAATTATCAATCAACTATTTTAAAATTGACTTGTGCGTTTTTTTTTGAAAATCTGTCACTGATATAACAGTACTATTTTTTGCGGAAGAAATTTGAATCATCAAAAAAAAACCTCTGCCGTTACTTAAAAAAAAATTCTAAACTTTTTTCTTTAAAGTATATCTCAAAATCATCAACTGACCGTTTACAGAAATTAAAGGTGGCCAAAATAAAATGTTTTATATTTATATCCAAAAGAGCCTCCCGAGCAAAAAATCAGCACCTGATAAAAAGGAGTCAGTAAATTCGCACAAAAGCATTCGCCACATTTGCCGAATCACTCTTCGCCAGTAATTCGCACAAAAATAACAAACACCGTTTCGCAAAAAGGTGAAAACAGAATTCGCAAAAAAATGAACACCGTAATTCGGCAAAAAATAATTTCTAAAACTTTTATTTTTTAAGCTTTTTGATACGAAAATATTGAAGTATAAATTTTTGGCCGATATGTTTGTGCCGAATTACTGCCACATTTTATCGGAAAAATATTAAAATTTTTTATGCGTGTCGAAAATAAAAAAATCTTCTGCTTCTAGCGCTCGAACGTTTAATATTTGGTCCATAGTTTATAATACCTTTCAAAAACATTCAAACTACAATCGTTTGGTCTTAAAAAAAACTATGGACGAAATGGATGTCAAAAATAAATTTTCAAATCTTTACTCCTGGGAGTTTAAAAAATGAAATCGTTACATCAGATAACAGTTTTGTTAAAAATTATTACGGAAAAACTATATGCATGAGAAAATAGTTCCATGTAGCATGAAAAAAAAATAAAACTTTCCGGGCCAAATAGCAAAAACAGTCCTTATTCGCCAGCTTTGATACCTTGTTTAGTAGGAAAATTAAAAAAAGGATTAACATTTTTTCCGCCTTTGAATTCGCAGATAATGTCAATTTTGGAAAACACTTCCTAAATAGACGAGAAAAATACAGTTTTTCCAAGAGAATTTGCTCCTGATTAACCTCATTTACCGGTTGTTCAACATCTATCTTAAAATATGATTCAAAACGTCTTCCAAGATTACGAACTAACTTATCAGAATGTTTTTATTTCACTTCCTATGTCATGCGAGAAAAATAATCAATGCAAAAAGTCCATTGTGCCTATAGGAACCCCTTAGGGTATATCTGATAATCTTACATATTCACGGTATATATTCTGAAAACTAAAAGCTTATTGAGAAAAACCGAAAATTCTGATTGTAGATCTATCCTTTAATCTTGCGAAAATACTCACAAATTATTTTTGACCATCACCAATATTACGTATCGAACAAGTGCATTCTTCAAAATTTCGAAATCTATTCTAATCCCAACGGTATATCCCAATTTGCAGATCAAATTTCCACAGATGAGCTTAACGAGTAATATACATTTTAATAGAAGCTTTTTCGATCCGCGACTGAACAATCTAGAACGCAATAACGACGATTTTTACAATGCAGACTCAAAATCTATCTCCTCCGAGGATATGTTTGCAAAATAGCTCAAATTTTATCAAGTATTCTCAGAAAAATTTTAAAGAGATAATAAAGCTTTTTGCAATTTCAGCTAGAACTCTGAAATATGATTTTTGTATTTTCCGAAAAATTCCGAAAAAAAATCTTCGATTTTCGAAATAGCTCAAAAGAAAGCCAGTAAACACTGATATGAGAAAGTTGCTTACGTCAAGGCTATTTAATTTTAGTGTGTCAAATTCGGCCAAACGTTAGTTTTTAACTGCATCTTTTTAAAAAATACTTAGAAAAAATGCGAAATTTCGAAATTTTTTGTTTGATGATTGGTTCTGAGTACCACTTAATTACACCCGTATCAATTCTGAAGCATTTTTAATGCCTCTTAAGCCTTCATTTAATTCAACAGATATACCCCCAGATGGGGTGTCGCAGAATTTTTGACCTTTACGAAGCTATTTTTGATAAACTAGCAGTAGCTGATATCCCAAAAACTTATGGATCTTGAAGAACACTTCACGGTATTTTATTTAACAATAATCTGATACAATCCTACCTACGCCGACACTATGCTTTTAAAAAGCTCCCTAAAAAATCACCTCAATACTATTTGCTCCTTTATTTTCATCATTTTTTCATTATTTTTGTTCACTCCAAGAAGCCTAACACCATAATGATTATTGTCGTTACTCGGAATTTTGCTTTGCGCGCAAAAAACGAAAACAAAAATTATTGATATTTATATATTAATTAAAGAAACTGCCGCTCATTTGTTTTCTTTTGACGCTACCGAGTTAAAAAATTGCACCAAAATCCTTAAAAAGTGTTTGGTATTTACCACCGAAAAAAATTACTTTGAAGCATTTTTCTGGTTTTCTAAATTTGTCAAAAATTTTAGGCTCAAAATGAAAAGTTGACAATTGCCTCCCATAGAGTACCGGCTCCGAATCAATAACTTCGCAATATAAAAAAACTCTCTGTTTATTGTCAACAAACAAAAGTCTTGTGCTTCTCAGATCCAGTAATAGCCGAAACTGTCATCTTTTAACTGTGGAGGAGATACCTTTTGCCTTGAGATCCCAAAATGACCCATTCAAACAATTGGCGAAAAAAATGAAAAAGTTGACATGGCTCCCAAGAGACGCCGTAACAAAATTTCCAAAAACACTCTTAGTTTATTTAAAACAAGTCCTGCTTTATATGAGTATGAGTCGAAACATATCGTTCAAACTGGTGAAGAGCATACCTTTTGCCTGCAGCCATCCCAAATTGATCATTCAAAATTTTACTTTAGTTTTTCGCGTTTTGTCCGCCCAAAGCAAAAATCCAAGGAGAAACAACGCTTTTGCATATTTTGAAGGCTTCTCTGGAGCCTGGCACAAAACCAATTAATGACAAATGGTGAAAATTGAGAGAAATAACTAATTGAGCTGTTTTTTTGAGGCTTTTCAAGCGTAGGTTCGGGTAGGTGAATTGTATCAGATAACTGTTAATTAAATTCACCGCATGAAGAGTTTTCTTCAAGATACCAAAATTTCTGAAATATCAGTCTCTGCTAGTTAGTCCAAAAAGTCCAAAAATCACAGGGGACGTCTATAAGAGGAACAATTTAAGAAAAAAATAATTTTTTTGGGTATTCTTATTGTTTTTAGACCAATTTGTAATTCCACATTATGAACCTTGATCGGAAATAATTTAATTTCGCCAACCGCTACCGTCTCACAATGCACTTAAATCACTCATTTCAGCCATCAGGAAGAAGAATCACAATTTTCTGTCAACAAATTACTTTTAATGCGCATAACTTTTCGCTTACAGCTCTGAGATAATTTCTCTTTCGGTTACCCTCCTTTATAACACGTCCAATGTCCCATAGCTGATTGAAATGAAAAAACAAATTTACTTTCAAATAAGGTTTCTAGAAGAATTATTTCTGTTGCGATACGGTGTTTCACTTATATTTTGCCGAAAACGTTGTTTCATCTTTTTTGGCCGAAAAAACGTTTTTTATTCTTGTGCCAATCTACTGCGAGCAGAGTGATTCGGCAAAGTGCCGACATGCTTTGTGCGATTACTGCCACGCCGAATAAAAAGTCCTATGAGTTTTGAAAAATTTCTATATATCTAAGACAGTTTTCTGACGCTTCCAAATTTTAGTTCATTTTTGTTGGCAATCCGAACACTCGTCGGCCTGTTTAAGGCATTGTGGCGTGCATAGTTATTTTCGACCACGGTCGCAAATTCGATTTTTTCAATTGCACCTGACCATCCAGCACCTCGGGAACTTGCAATTAAAAAAACACCAAACTATTTTGGATATTTTTCCTAGAACATTGAAATTGCTGCTCACTGAAGATGCCCGAATAATGACAGATGATCAAAACAAAATAACCATTAGTGAGCAATTTTTACGGAATTCAGACCAAATAAAAATTAAAATTTTGACCAATTATTTTAGAAAATTTCCAAAACATATCCGTTTCACTTGCCATAAACGGAAAAATAATTCTTAGATATGGTATCATTTCCAGGAATACAAAAAAACAGACCGCAAGAAAAAGTATTCTAATGAAATATTCATTATAATAGTTGTCAGATTTTGCGTTTTTTTCATATATTCCGACTTTTATCCTTTATCAAATGAATAATGCGCGCATCAAACTCAGCATAATAAGTGATGCGAAGAAATATAACACAAAAATTATTGAAATCTTCTTGTTTTAAAAGTTTATCAACGGTAATAGAAAGAGATTTAATGAAAAAACGAAATACATCCATGTACCGTCGTGAGGTATACTTTTTTTTGTTAAAATAATCTACATTGCCTATATTTAACTAGAGCAAGAATTTTCAAAAAATAATTTCGGCGATTAAGATGAATTTATAAAAATATGCCTTGTTCAATTGTTAGAGAATTTTTTTTGACCAAATATCGCATTATTGATTTTTGGATATCGTGATATGACGGTATACTTTATGGAACAGAATACCAGCAATAAGTTTTATGCCTTTAAAGTTGATGTATAATATTTTCTAAAAATAATCAATTTTGAACTTCTCTAAGTACGGACTACACCATAAATCCATATATATTATCAGAAAAAAATTCTCTACAATTTAACCACGCATATTTTATAAATTCATCTTAATTCGCCGAACAATTATTTTTGAAAAATTCCTTGCTATAGTTAAATATAGCCAACAATGAAGATTTATTTTACAAAAAAAATTAGATATACCTCACAAACGACATCGATTTCTTTTCCTTTTTTCATAAATTCTTCTCTATTATCTGATTTAAACTTTTAAATCCAACAAATTTTTAATAATTTTTTTATATTTGTCGCAAATCACTAATTTTCATGCTGATTAATGCGCGCTTATTATTATATTCATTAGGCTAAAAATTAAAATATTAGAAAAGCGCAAAAAATGGAGTTCCGTTCCGAAAAGGATATCCGAAATTCGAATGCTGAAAAATACAGAAAAAATTGTCGTCATGATAATATTCTTCGAGTAGTTCGACTATAACTAATTAAAAAATCACCATAGACTTAGAAAAATATTTTTAAAATGATTTATTAAAATAAATTTTTTTTTTATCATTTCTCTATAATAAATTAGTATCTTTGCAACGAAATGTCAATGTGCGCGGCACTTTTGATAGACAATAAACAACTCAAATTGACAAAAATTTCATCGCAACATATGTTAGGCCTTTATGCGGTGAATCTTTTCTGAAAAAACAAATTTAAATCAAATTAGCTAGCTAAGTTTTAGTTTTTGTCAATTATTTAATCAACAGACTATTCTGATTCACTGTGAGAAAAACCAATAATTTGTTTCTTCGAAGAAAAGAGAAATATCTGATAGAGTCCCCGCGCGTCCTAGTTAGTGTTCGATTCAGCGAAAAGTGCAGGTGAAAAAAGATTAACACCATTGAATTGGTAATTATGAGTTTATTTGGTAAAAGGTCAAAAAAATGATTTAACATTTCAAAATCGAATTTATTTCGTGGTGTTCTAGCAAAAGATGTCCTACCCCACCTGCACGAGAGTGTTTCAGAACACACACACATAGTATTTACTTAAATTGCTTACCGCAAAAAAAGATTTTGAAATTTTGAAATTAATATTTACGGTTTTTAAATTGCAAGAGTTCAGTGGTTTCAAATGAAAAATATTACTCCAGAGATCTTTTGAAGCCTATTTTCACTACCAGTTGGTGCCGTGTGTGAAAAAAAGTCACGAGATAGACGAAATAGCTTTTTTCACCACCAGGTGGCGCCGAGTGTCAAAATTAATAATGCCAAAGTTCCCCCCCCAAAAGTTACCTTGGTAAGTATATTTGTAGATCATTATCTTGTTCCAGTACTGTTTTAACTGCAATTAACACAAAATAGCATCCAAATAATGCATTTCCGGTCTGATGAGAAATTTCTAGAACTCACCAAAATTCTGAAAATTAAAAATAAGGGGAACTATCGGGGGTCTGAAATGTCAAAATGACACTTCCCCAAAATATTTTTGGTCTATGTGTTCTGAAACACGCTCGTGCAGGTGGGGGTTAAGTAATGCAGAGACGGCCAAAATCAGAAATATTTTATAAAGTTAGGACACCCATTTAATTTACGAACCTTTGAAATTTTCTGCATTTTTTGCACAAGAAAGACCTTGACTTTTTGTAACAAAATTGAAAGTTTTTTTTTATTGCCAAAGACAATTTGCCATCTGGACAAATTCGGCGTAAGATATCGTAAGATGCAGGCTTCCAAAAAGAAATATTACAGGTGAATGATAGCAATGACTGCAATTTAATTTAATTTTTAACCATAATTTGAAGTATTTTTTAGTTTGAAATCTTGATAATGAAATTCTTCTGAAGTAGGAGATTCGGGGTATTTCAGCAAAATGAAGTGAAACTTTTTGGACTTTCTCTTCAAATTGTCAATTCTGAACCGTCACGTTTCGAAACATTTAAACAAATCTACAGGGGAGGGTCAATATCGCCGAAAATTCGGCAGTATATCGGATATCGGCACTTGCAGCGATATGGTGACAAAAATAAAGCTTTTAGTTCAAAATTAGAAAACGTATAGGAAGTTCACTGAAAGTCCAAAATGCGTAAAATCAAGTATTCTGCTAAACGCAAATTGCGTTATGCAATCTGACATAAATTCAAAAATAGATTTCGGAAATTTTGTCTTCAAAATGACGTCATTCATGCCCACGCAATTCCGCGATATGGGCATTGGCAGTATTTAAGCTAAAAATCGTAAAACTGCGCAGGGTTTTTTCGTTGATATGGGGCTTCCACCTGTATACTTTTTTCAAAAATCTTCCGAAAAATGTTCTCCTTAACTTTGAAAACTACCATTTACAAAACTCTCTTCCCCTAAAATCCCCAAACCCCTCTTTTTTTCTTCCCTTCCTCCTGGCTTCTCTGAATTTTCATTTCCTTTCCTCCCTTTTCCTGGCAAGGGAAGAGGGGACCGTTCTTTTCCCCCTTTCTTACTTTCCCTTTTGGAAGCCGGGTGAGAATTAATAAGTTTAATTGGCAGTAAAGGTTTAATAAGTTCATAGCAATTTAGGCAAATCCAATATCGATGTGTAACGCAGCATCTTTTTTGACAGTAGCAGCAACAAATTTTTGATCGACCACGATTTATTTCGTAGTCATGTGAATTATTATAACATCGTCCGGTGGATGTGAGGCATAAGTTCATCTCCAAGTGTTCAGGTTCATTTTGTGGCTTAGGTTTTAAAGCTTCCTGTGCAACGACATTTTCAGAAATTTCAGTATGATTAAGATGCTGATAGGGGATGATTTTTTTCGACAATTGTATGATTTATCAAAATCGACTTATCTAAATAATGGGTGGATTGTTCTGAAACTTCTTGGGGGAACAACATACCAAATTAAACGAACAAAATTATGAATTTGTATGGTAATCACGTGATCGAAATATAGCGATTTTTCGTATTTACTTATTTTAAAACGAATGCCGAATCGATTGTTTTTGCTTACTATTAATTAGTAAAACTAACACAATTTGAAAAAAAAAAAATAAGTTTTAAATTTACCATTTTTTGGTTCTCAAACCTCGATTATTCGAGAAAATTTTATTAAAACTGGTCAATTTTGACCGATTTGGCTGATCGGTCGAATGGTGGAAACGCTTATTTTATATTATTTACCGTAACTGTGTTTTAGGTTGTAAAGGAATTGTTCGGACTAATTTTTTTTCTTATTTTTTACTAAAGTTATGCTTCGCTACGCTTATAAGGACATACATGTAACGGCCGAACTCATAGTATCAGATCGTGTCTCCTTTCCCTATCCAATGCGAATAAGTTGTTTTACAATCTAGAATTGATTCTAGAGTCAAAAATGTACCAACATGAGTTAACATTACTCATTTCTTAAATATGGTCAGCGCCCGTCTGACCATTTTATGAATTTCTAGGTTAACTGTTAATAAAATTAAGTCTAATAATTTGAAAATTCACCGATAATTTCCAACCGCTATTGTTAAAAACATAAAAATAAAATGTAATAGGGCTGACCATCTGAGGCCGAGTATCTAAAAACCTAATTTCTGCGCAAAAAGTTGAAACTATTTTCCCGCGAATAAGTAATTACTACACTTTCCCGAAATACGGTTCCAACAAAAAATATTTCTCTCACTTTGATGATGGCTTTTTAGCGGAAACGTTGAATAAATACATTTTTAATGGAAAATCAAATAATAAAATTAAAAACCCATTATGTTCCAAAAATTGTTCCATATGTTCCAAAAGCTTTAATTGATATGAGATTTTAAACGTTGCAAAAATAACTCTGAACAATCAATTTTGTGAACGGTATTTATTAAAAGTACTGTACAAATCAAGTGTCTTTTTAAAAACAATACAGTAGTAGAACTGGCAAAATAAAGATCAATTAGATTGGGCAATTAATTTCTAAGTATCCGCCATGGCGCGCCACACGGTGTTTAAGTTAGACCAGACCTATGGAAGGCCATATTTTAATGTTAGATTTGGCTGAAAATTTGGGAGCACGCATGGAGTTAAAAAAAGGGCGATAGATCTAAAAATTTTTAAGTGTTTCACGTTTGATTGGCCAATTTGAAGACCATTTAATGTTGCTTATGAATAAAATGACTGACACCACCGTGTGCGGATCGCCTGTACGAATAAAATGGTAGGTGAAAAGAAGGGCCTTCCATAGGTCTGGTATAAGTTGAACACCGTGCGCCACGGAGTTAAGATGAATTTGTAGCAGTGACAAATGGAATTGAAGACTGAGAGTTAGAATCTTTCATATTTCGAATACAGGATCAAGATTTCC
>SCLH01000521.1:407661-432210 GCA_004367855.1 Oikopleura vanhoeffeni | reverse complement strand
TAAAATGTGCTACTAGTATATTTAAGGGGGTGGGTGTAGCTGATTAGGCTGTTCATTTCAACACTAATTGTAATCAAATACAATCTAACCTACGCCCACACAGGAACCTTAAAGCTCTCAAAAAAAACTAATAGGCTATATCTACTCCTACAAATTTCTTCATTTATTTCTATTTTTTGGGTCAAACTCCTTTATACCAACAATAAACTAGAGCCAGTTTTCTTAATTTTGGTTTTGAAAAACTGGCTCTAGTTTATTGTCGATTTACAGTATACTGTATACATAGGTATTGTTTTAGTGCGAACAGAATCTCAAGTGTCCGGGAGAATTCTCCCCAAATTAAAGACGATTCTCCCGGACACATGAGATTCTGTTCACACTAAAAAAACACATACTGTAAGTTTACTGTAATCAGACACAAAAAAATGATGTAAATTGAAGGCCGAGCTAGCTTTTTGCTGGTTTTGCGGAGGCTTATTTAAGATTCTTGCGTGGGCGTTGGTTGGATTGTATCGGATTATAATTAATTAAAGTAGTCTTGAAATGATCTTGAATACAAGTTCCATCAGCCAGATAAGCGAAAATTGCGTCGAAAAACTATTAGCGTCAAAATATTAGCCCTTTACCGACTCTTCTAGTACAGCGATCTAACTTCAAACGAACATGTGGAAATATCTACTCGTCCTTTAATAGTCTTGGCAAGATTTTCGGTTTAAATCGGGTGGCTACCGAAAAAACATATTATAATATCAAGTTCAGCCGCTTGTAAAATAATATAAAAGCAGATGGACAATTCCATAATTTGGAACCTCAATTACAAAAGCAATTGAAGAGCACAAATAAAGCACTCAATTTGGCATCTTGCATACACATTCCGTGTGATATAAAGCGTTACAATTTTGTTTTGAGGGTTCTACTCTATTTTTCACCAAAATGTTCCTTGGACACCGATTTTAGATATTTGTACTCTAGCCATAGTCCCGAACTTATTGAGTTGATTCCATGTCTATTTAAGGAGGAGATAAGGAGGTTTTTAAGATTTGGTCTTTGAGGCCCTCTAGCGGGTGAACTTGATATCAAAAAAATCCTAAACCAAGCTCATTGTCATTATTTTGGCCGATTTAGTATAGTCGGTATTCAACCTTTAAGCGAAATTTATTTGCGACGATTACCCCCTTAAATAATAAAGTTTTTATTCAAATTCATACTTAGGTTCAACTTAAGTTAACAGAAACCAATGCTAGAATTTTTGAAAAGTTTCAAACAAAATTTAACATAAAAACCGCCTTATTAAAGGAAAAATTACCTCTTCAAAGTTGGATCATTTGTATTTCTGACGCATCGTCGGAATTCGAATCAGATTTAGCCTGTCCGAAATCAAAAGTGTTTCCCTCTGAATTATTTTGTTTCATTCTCCGAACCCATTTTCCAACCGAATTTCTTTTTAACGGAGATCTATGCCAATCTTGATATTTTTCAAATTGTTCATATTCCTCCGGATGATTTGCTAGATAAAATTCTTTTATCGCATCCATTACAGGACTTTTTGAAGTTGATTCTAGAGATATTGCCCTATGAACGATAGCTAAACGTTGATCTCTATCTTTTTTAACATGCAATTGAACATTTTTAACTGGTGTACTTTTTCGCAGCTCTAACTCTTTTTCTCTATCCTCAAATTCACTGTACTTTTCAGCTTTTACTATCCAGCGGTGAATTCTATTTCTGGTCAAAAAACATCGAGTTGTCCAAGTTTGAAATTTTTCATGAATTTCGAATTCGTCGGGAAAATTTTGTTTGTAATATTTCTTGATTGTGAGTAAGAGAAAGCCGCGGACGTTTTCTTCTTTTAATTTTCGAGCACATTGAATAATATCTCTTTTATCCTTTTCGGTGAATTTAGGCTTGCATTTAGGCTGTTCTTTTCGAATTAATCTTCAGAGTCTGGCTCTGGTTCGATCCTGCACAAAAATGAATAAAAATTGCGGGGGCCGTTCGAGAAACTGCTTATTTCATCAATATTATGTAATTTGACCCATCATCGGTGTCAAATTTCGAGAAAAAATAAAAAAGAGTGGAGCTGTTTATGAGGAACCGGTAATTGAATGCAAGAAACGGAAATAAAAAACAGGCTTTTTCAAAAAGGTCATATCTGCAGGTTCCGAGCTATCGAACCTTTGTAAAATTCACCTTTTTGCGGTGATAATTCAATGTGGCTTTTAATCCCCTCTAAGACTAACGGTTGCATTTTCGCGGTGATAATTTAATTTAAATTTCCAACAATCTCTTAATTTTGAATCGATCTGACAAAACTTTTCAAAGGTTACCAGTCATAGTGTTTAGGGACTGTTTTAAATTTTGGTCGGGACGTTTGACATTTGTTAGTTCGTTTACTGAGTGTACTTCGATTATTAAAGTGCTCTTACGGACATATTATTAGGATTTTGGACAATATTTAGGACGACGGACATATTTTTAGGACTATGGTCATTTCAAAAAAACTGACCATAGTTTATGGAGTTTGAAATAGTTTGAGGTTAGCACAATTTATTTTAGAAAGCTTTGATAAGACAATTTTTTATTCTTCGTATTGACCGCAAATTTCTCGGTTTCCAGTGTTTTACGGGATATTCTCAGTTTCCTGAAAAAGCCTCTCCCTTTTAGACTAGATTCCGTATAAATAAAAACAAATGGGTAAAGCCACTTTCGAGAAGTCGATAATTTCCGGTAATCGTAAATGTTGGTTTTGTTACCAAACGTAGAATAAAAAGTTGACTCACGTACCAAAATTTCAAAAATATGGTTTGTATCCAATTAAATTATTCTCAAACTCTATCACGACTCGTGATTCACGAGCCATCTTTGATAAGCGACCTATGCATTTAAATAAAATTGTGCGTGAATTCCAGGGCTCTAGATATTGTAAGCAGGGTTTAATTGAGGCTAGAAATCAAACTCATGCTGCCCCCCCCCTATTTCTGTTTCACTTATAAAAGTTCATTATCTTATAAAAATTTTGCCACAAAATTACAAAAACTCGTGTCTGCTGAAAAAACGAAAAAAGATCATCCCTTGCCTTAAAACCTTCTTTTCTTGGCTTATATGGCGCATGTTGTGGTACTATTTGTTGATAAAAAATTGGTTTTTCTTCCTCGTCTATTTTTCGCTTTTTTGGTGCAATACGGGTAAGCTGTTGAATAAAGTTACTAGGTTCAGAAATCGGATTTTGTTCAATAAACATGCTAGAACACTCCGAATCTTCATAATTTTCAATATATTCCTCTGGTGCCTCTTCTTTGATAACAACTCTTTCTAAAATTTGAGAATTTTCGAATTGAATTTGAGGTTTTTCTGGACACAGAGCGACTGCTGAATTAAAATTTTGAATATTTTCGGTTTTTATGTCTTCGATAGCATCGTATAATCCACCCTTTAAGAATTTGAAAGCTTCAATAACAATGCTGAAGATATGACTGATTTAAGTGCTCAAAATAATATATTAGCAGCAACAAATATAGTGGGTTTGGTCTATAAGGACAGCTGGGAATTGCCATATTCTGCTTATTTATCAAAAATGCTACAAAAATTTTAAAACACGATTTTAATCAGAATAAATAAAGACGATTTTTCGCTCTTCCTTTCAAATTTTTCGAAAATCAGTTGTTTTAGAAAACTTAGTCTTAAAAAATATGGAAAAATTTTTATTTCGTTAAATTTTTAAATTGAAATATTCAATGGATTGAGTCATCAAAAAATAAGATTAAAATATAAAAAGATAGGCGGTTCTTTTTCAGAAGGGATACAGGTTTTCTGGCGTAATAGTATTTCGGAACCCCATGAAACCAATAATTAGCGGACGTAGAATTTTATTCCGCAACTTTTAATAAAATTAAATTTTGAAATTTGTGCCATATACATGCCAAAAACCACCATATACATGTACGTATGTGAGCACAACCTTTCAGCTATATCACAAATCTTATGTTCTTCAACAAAATAGCGAATATCAGTTTCTGTGTTCAAATATTTTCCGATCAATTCTTCAGGTGTTTTGGTTTTGTATGAACAGACAAATTTTGCAGTAGCAAGTTCGGTGGCACTGGTACGGCTTCGATAAATAATTTCATCTCCAAGCTAAAATTTTGACCGTTATTAATGTAGGAAATTAAAAATTATTAAAGTTGTAAAGACCAGAAATAAAAAGCTAGTTTAAAGCCAGGTTAAGGGTAGTGTCTGGAAAAAGTTTTCTGAACAGTAAGAGAACTATCTAATCGGACGATTAGAACAAATATTGGGTGAAGCTTCGCGACTTTCTAAAGTGGTTTTCACCAGAGGGCCAAACTTGAAACTTTAGTAACATTTTCTGGTTAGTACTATAAACAGATCAAGTTCATTCCAAGGAAAAATTAAAGTCTAATAATACTAGCTAATAATATCCGGTTAGCTTTTTGTAAAAAAATGACAAATAACAGTAGATGACTCAAAATGTGAAATTTTTGTCTACTTCAGGTACATTTTCTGTCTGAATTTTGTCTACTAGGTACATTTTGAGAAAACTGCTAACGCAGAATAAAAATATTTTTCTGAGGTTTCGATGCTTATACAATTTCGGAATCTTACTCTGGTGTAAATTCATTTTTGTGATCAATAAACGAAAATATACGCATAATAATAAGGCAGGGTTGAGGTATATCTACTGGTATCAAGTTTTTTTTCCGAAAACTAAACGACGTATTATTCGCTTAGGTAGTTTTTTTGTAGACGCGACACGATTTGATTTTTTTACAACCATTTTGTTCATCAAAAACATCGTAAGAAAACTTAATTTTGGAATTTTATTTTTGCAGCAGTAGTCCTTAGAATTTCTCTAGTTTGTATAAACCACATTTGGTCATTTCCGTCATTTGAAAATCTCAGATTTTCAAAATTGAAAAAAAATTTGAACATTAAAAAAAAATTTTTGGCGAGCTTGTTCAGTTTCCAGTTTAAGCAAACAAACCGTTGTAGATATCTCATACGGTTGGTCTGTGTGAAAAAGTCAAATTGCTTGTCGCGTGATCCTGATATGTACTTAACCAGAAAAATTTACCTAAAAGTTTCAAGTTTGGCGCCCTCATGGTGAAAAACCACTTCAATGAAAAGGTCGCGAAAGCCATCAACCAATCGCATTTCTTTTTGGTCGATTCTTAGTATAAGTCTCCTCTTCAGAAAAACTTTTTTCAAGACACTACCCCTTAACAAAAATATTTTTGTGTGAACACGAATTTACATTATTACTTTTTCAGTTAAACATCTTATCTATATTTTTTTACTTCTACGTTTCAGAAGTTTATTTAAAGCAAAGTTCAAAGATAGTAGTTTTCAGACTTTATTAGCAAGATACTTCAGTGGAGATTCTCTAAAAGTAGTTGAAAAGATGCGCTAAGTCATTGCACGGTAAAGTCAGATTATGAAAGGCTAAAGCACGTACTTTAGTTTTTGTCTATAAGGACAGCGTACACCAAAGTAGTCTTATTTAATTAATTATTATTATTAATACTTAAAAATTTTCACTAGTCCAATTTTTCACTCCAGTCAAATTATTTTCACCACCTAAAGACTGAAATCGTCCTGTAGACTGAAATTTAAATAATTTACGATGCCGTGAAAATTCATTTCGAAATCTGGTTATTTGACCGGGTTCCATCGTAATTTTTAGCTGATTATCTTTTAGACCTCAAAACATCAGGGCGTTTTTTCTAGGCATGTTATAGCCTGTCACCTGTCGAGGCTATAATAGAGACTAAGAGCGGCTTAAAAAATCCGAGAAAGCCATTCCTGATAATTTTTTGTGAAAAAATTGAAAACAGGTGACGGCTAATGACGATGCCTAGAAACAAACGCCCTAATGTTTGAGGTCTAAAGATAATCAGCTAAAAATTATGATGGACCCGCGTTCAAATAACACAGATTTCGAATGAATTTTCAGGCATCGTAATTATTATAACTTTCAGTCAACGGCGATTTCATTCTAGGTGGTGAAATAATTTGACTGAGGTTGAAAAATTGGACTAGTGAAAATTGTTAAGTATTAATAATAATAATTATAAATAGACACTTTGGGTTGTACGCTGTCCTTATAGACAAAAAACTAAAGTACGTGCTTGCCTTCATAATCTGACTTACCAGCTTGCAATGTTAGCGACATCTTTCAACTTACTTTTAAGAATCTCCACTTGAGTCATTTAGCTAATAACAAGCTGAAAACTACTATCTATTGAACTTGTGCTTTATAAATTCTGAAACGGTCAGAAATAAAAAAATATAGATAAGATGGTTTACTGAAAAGACAATAATGTAAATTCTGTTCACACAAAAATATTTTTTAAGGGGTAGTGTCTTGTGAAAAAAGTTTTTCTGAAGAGTGAGAACTATACTAAAATCGAGCAAAAAAAATCGTTGGTGATGGTTTCGCGACCTTTTCAATTGAAAGTGGATTTTTTCACCATGAGGGCGCCAAACTTGAAACTTTAGTAACATTTTCTGTGTTAGTACATATCAGATCACCGACAGCCAATTTGGACTTTTTCACCACAGACAACCGTATGAGATATCTACAAACGGTTTTGCTTTAAACTGGAAACTGAAAAGCATCAGGCCAAAAAATTTTTTTTTAATGGTTCGAAATTTTTTTTAAATTTTGAAAATCTGGAGAATTTTCAAATGACCGGAATGCCCAAATGTGGATTATACGAAACTAGTAAGAAATTCTAAGACTAATGCTGAAAAATAAAATTTCCAAAATTAAGTTTTCTTCGAGTTTTCATCGATGACAAAATGGTTGAAAAAATCAAAATCTTCGCGTTCTAACAAAAAAACTACCTAAGCTAATCAATATCTCGTTTAGTTTTTCGGAAAAACTTGAATCCAGTAGACTAATACTCAACCCTGCATTATTATTATGCGTATATTTCGTTTATTGATCACAAAAATGAAATTTACACCAGAGTAAGATTCCGAAATTGTATAGAGTATCGAAACCTCAGAAAAAATATTTTTATTCTGGTTAGCAGTTTTCTCAAAATGTACCTAGTAGACAAAATTCAGACAGAAAATGTCACCTAAGTAGGACAAAAATTTCAACATTTTGAAGGTCATCTACTGTTATTTGTCATTTTTTTCAAAAACTAACCGGATATTATTAGCTTAGTATTATTAGACTGTATTTTTCTCTTGGAATGAAACTTGATCTGATTTATAACTTAACCAGAAAATGTTTACCTAAAGTTTCAAGTTTGGCGCCTCTGGTGAAAACCACTTTATGAAAAGTCGCCGAACTTCCCCAATGTATTTTTTATCGTCCGATTAGTATAGTTCTCTTACTGTTCAGAAAACTTTTTTCACAGACACTACCCTTAACCATGCTTTAAACTAGCTTTTTTATTTCTGGTCTTTAACAACTTTAATAATTTTTTAATTTCCTTACATTAATAACGGTCGAAAATTTGTAGCTTGGAAATAGAATTATTTATCGAAGCCGTACCAGTGCCACGAACTTGCTACTGCCAAAATTTGCTGTTATACAAAACCAAAGACCCTGAAGAATTGAATCGGAAAATTTGACAACAGAACTGAATTCCTAATTTGTTGAAAACAAAGATTGTGATATAGCTGAAAGGTTGTGCTCACACATTACGTACATGTATATGGTGGTTTTGCATGATATGGCACAAATTTCAAAATTTAATTTTATGAAAAGTTGCGGAATAACACATTCTACGTCCGCTAATTTATTGGTTTTCCTGGGTTCCAAAATACTATTACGCCAGAAACCTGTTATCCCGTCGAAAGAGAGAACCGCCTATCTTTTATATTTTATTTATTTTTTGCTACTCAATCCATTGAACTTTTCAATTTAAAATTTAACAAATTAATAAAAATTTTTTGTCCATATGTTTTAAGACCAGAAGTTTGCTAAACAAGCTGATTTTCCGAAAAAATTTGAAAGGAAGAGCGAAAAATGTCTTTTTTTCTGATAAAATCGGTTTTAAATTTTTTTGCATTTTTGATAAATAAGCAGAAGTATGGCAATTCCCAGCTGGTCCTTATAGACCCAAACCCCACTTTATTGTGTTCGCTCTAAATATATTATTTTGAGCACTATAATCAGGATCATGCTTCAAGCTTGTTTATTGAAGCTTTCATTCTTAACGGGTGGATATACGTGCTATCGAGAACATAAAAACCGAAAATATTCAAAATGTATAATTCGCAGTCGCTCTGTGTCCAGAAAACCTCAAATTCAATTTCGAAATTCTCAATTTTAGAAAAGTTGTTATAAAGAAGAGGCCAGGAATATATTGAAAATATGAGATTCGGAGTTTTAGCATTTTATGAACAAAATCCGATTTCTGAACTAGTAACTTGTATTCAAACAGCTTACCCGTATTGCACCAAAAAGCGAGAAATAAGACGAGGAGGAGAAAACCAATTTTTATCCAACAAAATAGTACCACAACATCGCCATATAAGCCAAGAAAGAAGGTTTTAAGGCAAGGGTGATTCTTTTTCGTTTTTTTCAGCAGACACGTTTTTGTATTTTGTGGCAAACTATTTTATAAGTATATGAACTTTATAGTGAAACAAATAGGGGGGCCAGCATGAGTCTTTATTCTAGCTCTCTATTAAACCCTGCTTACAAATTCTAGAGCCCGTGATTCCACGCACAATGTTTAGTTTAAATGCATAGGGTCCGTTTCTTTATGTGTTCCCAAGATGGCTCGTGATCCACGGGAGTCGTGATGGTTTGGAATAATCTTAATTGGATACAAACCATATTTTTGAAATTTTGGTTCGTAAGAAAACTGTTTATTCTACGTTTTGGTTAACAAAACAACATTTACGATTCCGGAAATTATTCACTTGCTCGAAAGTGGGCTTTACCCATTTGTTTTTATTTATACCGAATCTAGTCTAAAAGGGAGAGGCTTTTTCAGAACTGAGAAATATCCCGTAAAACAACTGGAAACCGAGAAACTTTGCGGTCAATACGAGGAATAAAAATTGTCTTCAATCAGCTTCTAAAATTAAATTGTGCTAATCTAAACTCCATAAACTATGGTGCAGTTTTTTGAATGACCAATAGTCCTAAAAAGATGTCCGCGTCCTAAATTATGTCCAAGTCCTAATAATATGTCCGTTAAGAGCACTTTAAAATCGAAGTACACTCAGTACGAACTAACTAATTGTAAACGTCGCCGACCAAATATTGAAAACAGTCCCTACAACACATTATGACTGGTAACTTTGAAAAGTTTTGTCAATCGATTCAAAAATAAGATATTGTTGGAATAAATTAAATTATCACCGCGAAAATGCAACCGTTAGTCTTAGAAGGGATAAAAAGCCAATTGAATTATCACCGCAAAAGGTGAGATTTTACAAAGGTTCGATAGCTCGAACCTGCAGATATTGACTTTTTGAAAAGCCCTGTTTTTTATTTCCGTTTCTTGCATTCATTACCGGTCCTCAAACAGTCACTCTTTGTGAGATTTTTCTCTCGAAATCTTCGACGACCATGATGGGTCAAATTACATAATATTATGAAATAAGGCCAGATTTTCTTAGACGGTCCCGCAATTTTTATTCATTCTTTTGCAGATCGAACCATAGCTCAGACTCTGAAATATTCGAAAAGAACAGCCTAAATGCAAGCCTAAATTCACCGAAAAGGATAAAAGAGTTTATTCAATGTGCTCGAATTTAAAGAAGAAACGTCGCGGCTGTTCTCTTATCGCCAATCAAGGAATCTTTACAACACAAATTTTCCCGACGATTCAGAATTCATGAAAAATTCAACTTGGACAACTCGATGTTTTTTGCCAGAATAGAATTCCCGCTGGCTAGTAAAAGCTGAAAGTACAGTGATTTGAGGATAGAGAAAAAGAGTTGAGCTGCGAAAAGTAACCAGTTAAAACATGTCAATTGCATGTATAAAAAAAGATAGAGAGTCACGTTTAGCTATCGTTTGTCAGGGCAATATCTCTAGATCAACGTTCAATAAGTCCTGTTAATGGATGCGATAAAAGAATTTTATTCGCACATCATGCCGAGGAATTGAACAATTTGAAAGGAATATCAAGATTTGGCCATAGATCTCCGTTAAAGAACATTCGGTGGGAAATATTGGGTTGAGAATGAAACAAAGAATTCAGAGGGAACACTTTTGATTCGGACAGGCTAAATTCTGATTCGAATTGCCGACGATGGCGTCAGAATACAATGACAACTTGAAGAGGTAATTTTCGTTTCATAAGGCGGTTTATGTTTAAATTTTGTTGAAACTGTTTAAATTCTAGCATGGTTGTCTGTTAACTTAAGTTGAACCTAAGTATGAATTTGAGAACAAACTATATTATTTAAGGAGGTATACGTCGCAAATAAATTTCGCGAAAGTGAATACCGCATTACTAAATGGCCAAAATAATTCAATGAGCTTGGTTTAGGATTTTTTTATATCAAGTTCACCCCGCAGAGGGCATCAAAGACCAATCTAAAAACCCCTTATCTTCCTCCTTAATAGCATGGAATCACTCAAATAGTTTCGGACTATGGTAGAGTACAAATATCTAAATCGGTGCAAGGGAACATTTTTGTTGAAAATAGAGAACCCTCAAACAAAATGTCATGTAAACGTTTATTTATCACACGGATGTGATGCAAGATGCCAAATAGTGGTGCTTCTATTTGTGCTCTTTCAATTGCTTTTTATTGAGGACTTCCAAATTATGGATTGTCCATCTGCTTTTATAATTATTTTACAAGCGGCCTGAACTGTATATTATATAATATGTTTTTGTCGTGCCACCCCGATTTGTAAACCGAAAAATTGGCCAAGATATTAAGGACGAGTAGATATTTCCACATGTTTCGTTTGACGTAGATCGCTTACTCGAAGGTCGTAAAGGCTATAATTTTGACGCTAATAGTTTTTTCGGACGCATTTTGCGCTTATCTGAGCTGATGAACTTGTATCAAGATCATTTCAAGACTACTTTATTAAATTAATCGATACAATCCACACCAACGGCCCACGCAATCTTAAAGTAAGCCTCCGCAAACCAGGCAAAGCTAGCTCGGGCCTTCATCTTACATCCTTTGTTTTGTGGTCGATTACAAAACTTACAGTATGTGTTTTTTTAGTGTGACAGATCTCATGGTCGGGGAATCGTCCTTTTATGGGGAGATTTTTCCCGGACACTTGACGATTCTAGTTCGCATAAAACAATACCCTATGTATACAGTATACTGTTAATCGAGCAAAAACTAAGCCTTTTCAAAACCAAAATTAAGAAAAATGGCTCTATTATTTTATGTATAAAGAGTTTGACCCAAAAAAATTAGAAATAAACTGAGAAATTGTGGATAGTATAGCTTTAGTTTTTTTTGAGAGAAAGCTTCAAGTTTCCATGTGGGGCGTAGTTAATTGATTTTGTACAATTAGTTGTTGGAAATGAACAGCTCAAATCAGCTACACCCACCCCTTAAATATACTAGTGACATTTTATTAGTAAATTTGACTTTTATTTTTGAGTGAACATTCACTGCTTCATAATATTTGGAAATCTTGCTCCTGTATTCGAATATGAAGATTCTAACTTCCAGTCTTCAATTCCATTTGTCACTGCTCAATTATCTTAACTCCTGGGCGCACGGTGTTCAACTTATACCCAGACCATGGAAGGCCCTTCTTTATCACCTACCATTTCTATTCGTAGGCGATCCGCACACAGGTGGGGTGTCAGTCATTTTATTCATAAGCAACATTAAATTGGTCTTCAAATGGCCAGCAAACGTGAACACTTATCAAATTTTTAGATCTATCGCCCTTTTGTTTAACTCCATGCGTCGCTCCAAATTTTCAGCCCCAAATTCTACATCTAAAATATGGCCTTCCATAGTCTGGTCTAATTAAACACCGTGTGGCGCGCCCATGCGGATACATTAGGAAATAATTGCCACATCTAATGTGATCTTTATTTTGCCAGTTTCTTACACTGTACTTGTTTTAAAAAGACACTTGATCTTGTTACATACTTTTAATAAGTACCGTTACAACAAGTGATTGTTCAGAGTATATTTTTTGCCAAACGTTGTAAAATCTCATATCAGATTGAAAGCGTTTCTTGGAACATATGGAACAATTTTTGGAACATAATTGGGTTGTAATTGTATTATTTGATTTGCCATTAAAAATGTATTATTACGTTTCCCTAAAAAGCCATCATCAAAAGTGAGAGAAATATGTTTTTGTGTGAAACCGCTATTTCTGGAAAGTGTCAGTAATGTACTGATTCGGCGGGAAAAATAGTTTCGAACTTTTTTGCGCGAAATTAGTTTTTTAGATACTCGGGCCCAGATGTCAGCCATTACATTTTTATTTTATGTTTTTTACAAGCGGTTGGAAATTATCGGTTGATTTTTCAATTATTGAACTTTTTAAATTTTATTAAACATTAACTAGAAGATTCAATACAAATGGTCAGGACGGGCGCGACCCTATTTAAGACTGAGTAATTTAAACTCATGTTGGTACATTTTTGACCTCATAGAATCAATTCTAGATTTGTAAAACAACTTATTCGCATTGGATAGGGAAAGGAAAGCGAATCTGATACTATGAGTCGCGCGTACATGTATGTCTTATAAGCGGCTAGCGAAAGCATAACTTTAGTAAAAATAGAAAAAAATTTAGTCCGAACATTCCTTACAACTAAAGCACAGTTACGGTTATAAATATATTAATAAGCGTTTCCACCATTCGACCGATCAACAAATGCGGTCAAAAGTGACCCAGTTTTAATAAAATTTTCCTAGAATAATCGAGGTTGAAGAAACCAAAAAATGGTAAATTTAAAAACTTAATTTTTTTAACACAAATTTGTTAGTTTCCACAAATCAATAGTAAGGCCAAAAAATCGATTCGGGCATGCATGGTTTAAATAAGGTTAAATACGAAAAATCGCATATTTCGATCACGTATTACCATACAAATTCATGTATTTGTTGGTTATTTGGTATTGTTTGTCCCCAAGAAGTTTCAGGAAATCTACCCTTATTTCGGAAAGTCGATGTTATATAATACATTACAAATTATCAAAAAAATTCATTCCCCTGATCGCATTAATGATACTGGAAAATGTCTGTTGCACAAGAATCTTAAACCTAAGCCAAATGAACCGGACACTTGGAGCATGAACTTATGCCTCAACATCCACCGGTCGATGTATAACTATTCAATGACTACGAAATAATCGTGGGTCGATCAAAAATTTGCTTGTGCTACTTCAAAAAAGATGCTGCGTACACATCATAGGATTTGCCACATGGCTATGAACTATAAACCTTTACTGCCAATTAAACTATTAATGTCTCACCCGGCTTCTCAAAAGGGAAAGTAAGAAAGGGGGAACAGAACGGTTCCTCTTTTTCCCTTTTTTCAGGAAAGGAGGAAGGAAATGAAAATTCAGAGGAAGCCAGGAGGAAAGGAAGACAAAAAGAGGGTTTGGGGATGTTGGGAAGAGAGTTTTGTAAATGGTTAGTTTCAAAGTGTAAGGAGAAACATTTTCGGAAGAGTTTTGAAAGAAACGTACTACAGTGGAAGCCCCATTATCAACGGAAAAAACCCGCTCGCAGTTTGTACGATTCTTTAGCCTAATAACTGCCAAGTCCATATCGCGGAATTTGCGTGGGCATGAATGACGTCTTTTGAAAGACAAATTTCCGAAAATCTATTTTTTGATTATTGTCAGAGCATAACGCAATTGTGCGTTTAGCAGAATCTTGATTCTTACGCATTTTTGGACTTTCATGAAATTCCTAATACCGTTTTCCTAATTTTGAACTAAAAGCTTTTTTTTGTTCACCATAGCGCTGCAAGGTGCCCGATATCGATATACTGCCGAATTTCCGCGATATTGACCCTCCCTGTAGATCTGTTCACAATGTTTCCGAAGACTGTGACGTTCAGATTGACCAATTTGAGAAAAGTCCAAAAGTTTGAACTTCATTTTGCTGAAATACCCCGAATCTCACTTCAGAAGCAATTTCATTCATTCAAAGCATTTCAAACGTAAAAAATACTGTCAATTTATGGTTCAATAAATTAAATTGCAGTCATTGCTATCATCACCTGTAATATTTCTTTTGAAAGCTGAGCTTCTCACGACTATCTTACCCCGAATTGTGTCAGCATGGCAAATTGTCTTTGGCTAAAAAAATTTCGAATTTTGTTACAAAAGTTCAATTCTTCTTGTGCAAAAACATGCAGAAATTTCAAAGTTCGGTAAATTTAATGGGTGTCCTACTTTATTGATATTTCTGATTTTGGCCGTCTCTGCATTACTTAACCCCCACCTGCACGGCAGGCGTGTTTCAGAACACCTAGACCAAATATTTTGGGAAGTGTCATTTGACATTTCCAGACCCCCGATAGATTCCCCTTATTTTTATATTTTCAGAATTGTTGGTTCTGAGTTCTAGAGATTTTCTCATCAGACCAGAATGGCATTATTTGGTTGCTGTTTTGTGTAATTGCAGTTAAACAGTACGTGGAACAATGATTAAATATCTACACAATATACTTACTAAGGTAACTTTTGAGGGGACTTTGCATTTATTAATTTGTGACACTCAGGACGCACCTGGTGGTGAAAAAAGCTTTGTTCTTCTATCTCGTGATTTTTTGCGATCTTTTGTTGTTATCCTGGGACAAATGAATCTAATCATATATATTATAAGTAGGTTTTTCAAGCAAAAATGTTTGTGTATGCATTATTTCACACACGGGCACCAACTGGTAGGGTGAAAATGGTTCAAAATCTCTTGAGTAATATTAATTTCGCATTTGAAACCACGAAGCCTTGCAATCTTAAAAAACCGTAGGATAGTTAATTTCAAAATCTATTTTTGCGTTAAGCAATTTAAGTTAAATACTATTGTGTGTGTTCTGGAAAACTCTCCTGCAGTGGGGTAGGACATCTTTTTGCAGTGCGGAGTAAGAAGGTTCCCAACACAGCAATGAACACCCGAACTAAATTCCGATTTTGAAATGATTAAATCATTTTTTTGACCTTTTAACAATAAAACCATTAATTACCAATTCAATGGTGTGTAATCTTTTTTACCTGCACTTTCGCTGAAATTCGACGCACTAACTAGGACGCGCGGGGACTCTATCAGATATTTCATTGTTTCGAGAAACAAATTTATTGGTTTTTCTCACAGCTGTGAAATCAGATAGTCTGTTGATTAATTAATTGACAAAAACTAACATACTTGCTAGTTAATTTGATTTAAATTTTTTTTTTTCAGAAAAGATTCACTAGCATAAAGGCTAACATATGTGGCGATGGAATTTTTGTTTCAATTGAGTGTGTTATTGTCTCTCAAAAGGTGCCGGCACATGTGACATTTTCCGTTGCAGAAGATACTAATTTTATTATAGAGAAATGATGAAAAAAGACTGTTATTTTTAATAAATATTTTTAAAAATATTGTTTCTAAGTCTTGTGATTTTTTAATTATATAGTTCGAAAACTATACTCGAAGCATATGTATCATTAGACGACAAGTTTCTGTTTCTTCAGCATATCGAATTCTACGGATATCCTTTTCGGAAACAGGGAACTCCATCCTCAAATACGCTTACGTATCTCTAAGCCGCAGTGTTCGAATCGCACTTTAATGTTTGTCTTAAGTAGATTATATGGAATATGATTATAAGCCAAGGGTTCTTGATGATGGAACGCTAAATTTTATCGTGTGTATCACTCAAGCAATCACTAGACAATCCACTTAGACAACATCAGTGGGGACTCGATACGCGCTTGTAGAGATATGGTAAAGCCTTTTAAGGGGATATGATATCGGTTCCAGGATATTCTTAGAGAAAATTTGATACCAGACTAATAACGGAAAAAAAGTAACATGGAATATTATTTTATTTTGATCACAAGTTCGGCAGCGGTGCGCGTTCAATCGGGAACGCAGAATCACTTTTTCTCATTAAGTTACACATCGGCCGGACAAATGTGAAAGACCAAAGTGATTCGTACTTATCTGGACTAGATTTGAAGAATTTTCATCGCTGGATACTTGTATTGAAATATGACCTTTTTCTATCCATAAAAACTAATTAGATCATCCGTGTGGTTACGGATAACTTGCATTTTGCTGCTGTCCAAAAGTCTTGATAATATAAATTTTGGTTCAATGATATGTTTTTCTTTCCGAGTTCTTTAACATTAGTGACTTCTGTATATTTCAATTTTAATTTTTTCTAATAATTGAAGAATCGTGAAGTTATATTTACAATACTAAACCTAGTGATCTGAACTGGATTACTTATCGCGAAAAAATGCCACTTTGGTGGTGATTGTCAAAGTACATTTTCGCGGAAGGAGATGTTCGGGCCCCGTCCGTATGTTCCCACTTTTGCCCAAGATGTTCGTTTTTTTATCTGATTTTGGAAAATTATTCTTAGTAAAAGTGACCTACGCTTTTGCGAAAAAGCTATAAAGAATGGAATCATCGGCGGATTCACGTTGTACTCAGCTGGCAATTTTCAAGAATTTTTAATTTAAGCTTAGACAAATTCTCAAAATAATCGAATTATTTGTATAACTTTTATTTTATTTGGAAACAGAATTTACAGAATAAAACAGGGAAATAAATGTAGAAAATCTGGCAGTGATTTGGGATGGATAAGGATTATTTGAAAATATCATACATTTCGTTAATATGATTTTTCATGTTATTCTGTTGGAATTTTGAAAATTGCCTCGAAAAAAACAACTGTTAGTAAACGGGTAGAAGACATTTTCCGGTGGAGAAAGGCAGGGTAGAAGGCAGGTTCCGAAAATAAATGGTAGGAAGTCGCTCTTTCAGAACAATTTCTTTAAATATGATTTTTTGAAGTTAATTCTCAATGTTACCAAAATCTATAGAGAAAAACGTAAAAAAGACGAAAAAGTTCCACTTTTTTCTATTTGACAATATTATGCGGGGTACAAGAGAAAAAGGATAACTGCAACAGTCAGCAGTGAAGCTCAGAGATTATTTCTTTCAACAAAACGCCCTGATAGTCATTAGACAAGGATTTGGATAGAATAGAAGTCATATGACGTCATTCATGAGTGTTCTTTCTCTAATGACGTGCATAATGACTAAAATTGTAGGCCACAATATATAGAATCAAGGGTCGACAGAAGCTCGTTGCTGCACTGCAGTTTATAAAATTAATGAAAGCAAATCGGATACATAATCTATATCAATTCTTATCCCAGAACATGGAGAGTTTTCAGAATTAAGCAACAAAACCAGTGCTTTTTAGTTTCGAGTTGATAAGAAAGAACCGAACGAAACTACCAACATGTCTAAAAAAAAATGAGCGTACATATAAAACGGTGCAAATTTTCATCGATTGCAAATCAAGTTGACAATAAATTCAGAATCGGTTTCTGTCCCAAGCGTGTTAAAGAACTCGATAATATTAGTTTTAGCATATATATTATATTATTACAATTCTTTACCAAAGCAAATGCACATGTTACTCAATAACCACAGAGATGTCTATTATTTTTATGATAGAAAAATGGCAGTATTTCATTACAATCTTTCCCAGCCGATGCAAAATTTTCAATTATTCTTTTTAGTTCCGAGATAATTTTTTTATGCTCCCGACTAAAGTCAATTCGAAATTCTTTACGAAATCTCCTAGCGCGAGAAGACGAAAATCAGCTTTGGTCTTTCAATTTGTGTCCGATCGTTACTTGGATGAGAAAAGGTGATCTGCGCTTTCCCGACTCTTGAAAGCGCTCCGCCCTGGCCGAACTTGTGATCAAAATATATTTCCATCGTCAATTTTTTGCCGTATTATGCTGTTCAAATTTTCAGAGAATTCTGTGAACCCGATCAGTACCCCTTTAAGATGGAGGTTCCGAAAAGGATTAGTCTATCATGTAGATTCTATACATCACTATGACTCATCATAGCGCCTGTGTAATTTAATGGCATCGACTTTCAGCAAGACTCAGTTCACTCGGAATCGGTATTATTTTTGAGAAAAGACTTCTTGCGTAGCAAAGGCAACATCAGGCCCGCCTTAAGGGGTTGGTGGGTGTAGAATGTTGAATTTTGCTGGGGAAAATAAGGCCCTTTCCTCCAGGCGGATAAGGTGGAACGGGCCGATAGAATAAAGAAGAAAAAATATGGCGATTAGATGTGGGGCGGTCGATATTGGGCTCTTTTTTACACATCAGTGGAAGTTTCTGGAGAAACCTTGGCTTCAAAAAATAATTTTTTGTTTCCAAATACTAGTACAACTCGACGAGGTGCCAGGAATATTCAGGCATCTATACCTTAACCTACGCTTCAGAAAATGGTTTTTATTAGGCGTCCCGAAAGCACTAAAAAGCTATCTCATTTTCATCTCTCATCACTTTTTATGATGTTTGCAAATAGATGTAAGATATAAATTCTCTCACTCGAAATGAAGGCCTTTTTACAAAATTTTTGCCTTAGGTGGGTCAATAAACGCTATTGGGAGCCCGCGCAAAACCCTACTCCCTCCTTAAATATATGGAAATTTTCAATTTGTACATAAAATTCCGCAAAGGGCTGAATTAAGTTCAATGGAAGCGCTTTTTTTGATTTATATCTCCAAAGTCTCAGGACGACTTGTAATTTCTAGTTTTGTTGAAAATTCTGAACTTTTTTGAAAATTAAAAAAATTTAAAATTGAAATTTAACGTTTTTGTGCAGTATTCGAGTTAAGTGATCTACTTCGCAATTTTGAAAGGGTGACAAATAAATTCTAGATCGAAAATTGGTTTACCTTCACTTCAAATTTCTCAAATCTCAAACTAATTTTTTTTGAAAAAGATCAAAAATTCGAAAAAAAATCCTAGCTTTAAAAACTCGGTGGAAATTCTCTACAGAATGGCTATCAAAAGTTGTCTGAGAGAAATCTCAATTATCGAACGCCAACCTTAAAGCTTCTCATCAACTGCAAGGACCATTTTTGATTCGTGTGTGAAGTGACTCACCAGTGCCGTACTGAAAACCAGGTAAAAGTGTTCTCAATTCACAACAGTAGTTAAAATCTCGGTCAATTTTGCTTAAATTGATTAAACAAAGATGTTTCGTGCAAGTACGACGTCTGTCAAATAAGTACCAGGAGTCCGGTTTAAAAAAATCTCTTTGATTTTTAAAGTAAGAAATGAAAATTTCGAAAATCTCTTTTAAAATCTGATTAAGTCGCGGTCCAATTTTGCTTCAAATTGAAAATAAAACAGATATTAGAATCGTATGAATTGTTGCCATTACATTACCCGAAAAAATCGTTGAAAAAATAATTCTCTGTAGGTTTTAATGCGTGTTGAAAAACAAGCCATTGTTAATAATTATTGCTGATGGTAAACACTTTTCCACTCTGATGAAAGAGAATCTAACGCCCAACGCTAAGAAAATCATAACCAATACGCAACCACCTTCTGTTTACGTATTTCATTATATTTATACCAACCCATCTTCTCACCAAAAGTCCAAAGTCTGATTACACACGGCCACTTTCATCTAACCCACCGACTAAACATCTACCTCAAAATGTTCTCTTCTTCTTCGAGGGGAGGGTGCCGAGGTCTTTGTTCACGCAATCACCGATAGGGTGGATACTTTAGAACCAACGTCTTTAATTAGCCTCGCCTAAAACTATACCACATCACCCTAAAAAATCGGGGATAGTGTTTTCGGCGATACTGTTAAAGGAACTCAAGGCGTTCTCTAAAAGCTCTGGACAAGTAAATTGCTCTTTTTCTAGACTTAGAGTTTTTTATCGAGCCATGTATACACTTCCTCAAACCTTTCTTCTGCAAAATCTATTGAGTTCAGATCTTATTTGACAATAAAAGTTTCAGTAAAAGAAAAAAAAAGGGCGTGAATTTGCGTCGCTTTTGTTGCCAATCAGAGCGTCATATTTTTTTCATAATACTTTTTTCTCACGATTCGATTAATAAAGACAACAATTTTACTTTTCACATCTTCGCTTTATTGACACCCACAACCCCCTTAAGGGGTCGGTATGCATTTTGGCAGATACTTGAATAGAGCTCTTGTAAAAACTTTTCACTGGGTTTATAATTTCTTCTTCAATATGACCACCAAAGTAAATGTGTCCAACTCCAAAGCAACTTTTTGTAATAAAGAATTGTTCGAGGTATTGCTTTTAAGAAAATTGAGCTCGCAATTAACTTTTCAAATTCCACCCAGAATTATGAGAAATTTTTGAAACAGAGTCCGAGCATATAAAAAAGATGCCGCTTATTTTTTCCATCAAATTTTACAGTATTTTTTTCAAAATGAAACGAGAAAACTCTTCCAAATGGCCACTTTAAACTTTTCGGGTAGATTGACCACATATTTTTTATTTGATAATTTGAAAAAGTCATACCACATTTTTTTTTTTGGGATTTCGGTGCGAAACGATTTCGAACAGTATTTTGAAAATTTTCCTCAGCTTTCTTGTTCAAAAACCTTTCTACTTATTTTTTATGGAATCCTTAGCTGAAACATATAAGATGGCTACTTTAGACTTATCAAATAGTCCTCTTTGTTTCTCGACTGGTTGTTTTACTCTGAAATCATATTTTTTAGACTGAAAATACGGTTGCGCAAAATGTACTTAGCCCTTGTAATCACAATTTAAAAAAACAATTTTCACCCGAGGACTTGCCTATTGGTTAAGCCGACTCGCTTCCAACCACGCCAAAAATTTAAAGTCAATTTTACTCATTGAAATAAATATTTCTTTCGATCTGTGCTAAATTTCGTTTTTTTCGGTCTTTTTTGACCGAGAAATTTTTAACTTTTCGATTGTGACGTAGAAATCATATGAAATAAAATAGATTGAACATTTCTCGTATGGTGTCGACCCACCATTTTTTGACGCTTTTAATTAATAAACAAGAAAAAATAATTGGATGGTAATTTAGGACACCTAAAGTACAAAAGGCGGCGTTGTAGAAGGTGTTTTATTTTAAAGACGATTTATAGAAGTAAACATAGATCAGTCTGAAAAAAAAGAACAAGATTATACAAAGTGAGCTCAAACGTGGAAACTTACGTTTTGAAAATCTTTTTATTCGAAATGATGAGTGGCAAAAGTTTCCCATGAAGACAAAAAAATTGAAAAAGTGCGAACGTGCCCACATGCACCCACCCCCTTAAGCAAAAGAGAAGGAAAAGGGAACAAAACGTCACCGCCAAATCGCTCAATGTTCTAACCTGGGCCGATCACCTTTACAAGCCCACCAAAGATCTTTTTTTCTTTGTACCGCCTGGTTTCAGTCGCGCAAAAACCAAAGTGGAACGTTACTATTGATTATAGGTCGTGTTTCAGAGGGCTTGACATACGCTTTACGTTGCTGATCGAAAAATAAATATAAGAATTGAAGAATGGGGATCATGATACTATTCTCTAGAAATCGGTATGAATAATTATCATTTCTGCCGCCCGTTAAGCCAATTTGTTAACGACTCCACGTCGTTTCTTCACACTTTGAACAACTCACGCGCGTAAAAACAACAAAAAGAAAGTTTATATTTTTGAACTCGTCGGAAGACCAATCGGAAAATTTTTGTCACGACTAAGACAAGAGATTTTGTTTGGTCGGAATGATGAAAAAATAAAGCAGTTAAAAATTTGAAAAACTATTGGAAATTGCATCCAAATAATTAATTTTTACGCCAGACGCACCCATCTTCATAAGAACATATAGCGATGAGTTCAAGTGACAACCAGCAGTGAAATTTATTGTCGAGACTGGCTGATTGCGGTATTTAACGGCCTGTAACAACAAATAATCATTGTTTTCAAATCAATACTTCAAGTCCGACAGTGTCGAGTCGACACCACTCTAAAACTAAACAAATGCATGCATATGCAGCTTAACAATCGACAAACGACGGTAGAATACCTCCCTTTTCAAACCACAAGTCAACAGAATCAAGTATGAATAAACTAGCATTTATGCTGTTCAACAGGGCGAGTTGGCACAATCCCTTTTATCCACAAACGTCTTCCGTTGAATTTCTGCATGGATCCAAACATTTGACTTAAAGGACGAGCGTCGATATCTCGCTTCACGTATAATACTTTTTATACACCTATTTGAGGGAAACCCCCCCAATTTTTTTTTCATGCCACGTTTTCTTCACTAATAAGATTTTTAGGTTGTGAGATTTTTTTCTAAAGAAGAAGCTTGGGTTTTTCGGGAGGTTGTAAAGTTAAGGTTAAAGTTAAAGGGTGACGCGATAATTAGATTTACTCAGATAAACTTTTTTGATGGCCCTATTTTTAAAATGTCACTAGTTTTTAGACTCGACAGGGATTTTGTACTGAATTTTGATTTTTTTCAAATAAGTGAGTTTAGAAAATTATGTTCAGAATTTCAGACAAAACTTAGGAATTTCACATCAAGTCGATTTCTAGCTTCTGAGACATAAATCCGAATAAAAGGTTCCAATCTTGAATCTTAATTCAAGGCCTTTGCGGTGAATTTGAAGGACAAATTAAAAAAACTCACAATTTGAATCAGGCAGTAGGCTTTTGCGCGAGGCCTCCCAAATTAAGCTGTTTTGACCACTAGAGGCAAAAATTTTGAAGAAAGCTTCCATTGGTCATGAGTAAATTATTAATAGTACATTCTAAATTGCAAAATATCTGTTTGACAGGAAAAAAATGATAACGAGAATGATGAGGAGTAGGCTTTTTAGTGCTTTTAGGAACGGGATAATTATTTTGAGGCGTAGGGTTGAGATCAGATTACATTGTAGCTACTGACACTTCCCTCAGAGTTGTACTAGTATTTGGTAATTAATTATTTCTTGAGCCAGGGCTTTCTCAGACAATTCACTTTGAAAATGTGTAAAAGAACAGCCCAATTACCGCCCACTCCCTTAAAAGGGGTTGGATATAAAGACATTTTCATTCAAAGGATTTCAACTAAGGATCTTCAAAGTAGAAAAATGGGTGTCTAACTGGAATCCGTCTTCAAAGCTTTTCAATTAGTCCAAAGACCAATCACTTATTGGGCAATAAGAAACCAGTTTACACATAAAACAAGAGGGATAACAGCTAAGATTTTTTGTTCAGATTTTTCAGAAAAATCAAATGAATTTAAAAACGAAAAACTGAGATGTTCAAAAATCGTTATTATGGATGAAGTAAAATTAAACGAATTGCCAAAATTACATCTTAAATACTAGCCGTTGAACTCGAAGAAAATCAATAAAATCAAAGGATTTGAAAAGCCAGTATTTTTTTCGTCAGCCAATTATTCAGGAATTTTGCTTCCTGTTTAAGTAGAACTACGACAAAAAGGTTTACATTAGTCAATTTTTTGAATCGTTAATTATTGTTATTTCATAGCTGATTTTGTGTGGAGGTATTAATTAAAAAGTAAATTTACCAATTTCTTGAGAATGCTTAAGTTTCAAAAGCACACGTTTATAGGGAAATTACGTTTTTCATTTCCACAAAAGAAAAAGATGCAAATCTTACGACTTAAGAAATTTAGGAGCTTACAAGTGATGTAAAATTAACGAAAAAAAACTTTTTTCGAGAAAATTTTACTGAAGTAAAATCAATCCATAAAAAAGAGAAAAATTTGCACTTTTTTCATAGTTCACTTCAGTTTGAAACATAAGATGAGCGACATCAAAACGGTAAAGGATCTTCATGGATTTATCGGCAGCGAATTAATTTTAGTTTTTGTGTATAATGTGCTAATGTTTTGTTTGCAACTTTCCGTCTAAAGCATAGCGGGCGTTCATAAATAATTTTTTGTACCAAGACGGTAATTAGTCAGACATTTTTAACGCACGGATTTAATGTTTTCACTAGAATGAGTAAGTTGATTTTGCACAGTTTTATCGAGCGACGAAAGCAATTGTAAAGGAACATTTTTATAAATGATCATGGTGTAAAGTTACAAAATAATTATTTGAGGGTTTTTAATTACTGTCGATTTTGTCTCAAGCAGGCGTTTTTGAAAAGGTTCAAAAACGTCATCCGCTAGAGAAGCGTAAAAAACCTCCGCTTAGGACGTAAAAAGACAAATCTATTGCCTCTAAAAAATAGAAATAATGAGCTAGAGAGCCTGTCAACATCAAGCACAAATTTTCACGCATTGAACATGGCCGCATCTACGGCTTTAAAATGGATTGGCATTCTGATTATCACAGAATTTCGGGGAGATCTACCAATAAAACAACTCGAATTCTGGGTATAATTTTTTTTGCGCATTTTTTTATACTTTTTGGGACTTCTTTCACCTGCAATTTGGAGGGAGCTTGCTGCTATTCATGATAGATCATGCAATCGTTCTTTTATCGTTCTGTTGCTACTTCTGGTCTTGATAATCGCGGATTTATGTTTTTATATAATAAGCGTTAAATATAGAAATAGGTAAATATTAGGTAGGAACAGCAAAAACTCGACCAGCCGGATCT
>SCLH01000521.1:391238-407640 GCA_004367855.1 Oikopleura vanhoeffeni | reverse complement strand
ATAGAGACTAAGGGCGGCTTAAAAAATCCGAGAAAGCCATTCCTGATAATTTTTTCTGAAAAAAATATTTTTGAAAATTGAAAAAAATATTTTGAAAATTTCTAAAAATTGTCGAGATTTTTTTCAAAATTTTTAGAAATTCGAGATTTTCAAATGACCTAAAATGACCTAATATGGGTATTTAACGGAAAAGAAATTTTTTTTAAGACTTTTGCCTGAAAATTGGACGTACAAACTTTGTACTACAAAGTCGTATTTTAGCCCAAAATGTTTTTCTTGTTCAACTGATATTTAATATAATACTTTAACTAACGGTTCAACCGTTACGGTTGATAATATATTCTGAGAGAAATGTNTCTGAAATTTCGCAGAGAACTTCTCTGAGACCTTATCTTTCATAAAACAAATGGCCAGGTTTGTTTGTCGTCAGCTTCCTGTTTAACAGCCGGTTTTCTCATGACCGGTTTGTATTTTGGCGATTTCAGACACCCGGGAGTTAAAATTTCGATATGTCATAACTTATGACTCATAAGACCATTTTTTACTTCAAATTCATTAATTCCATGTTTTGAACTTTGTCTAGGCCCAAATCTCACAGGTGACAAGTTGTCACTGACAACCTAGCATTTTATCTCAAAATCACCTCACACGATTAGTACCAGTGTGTTAAACACTCTTGTTAGATAAAAAATGATGAAATTGCATGTTTTTTCGATTGAATAAGGCCGTCCAAATGCTTTCTCCCTGCTTTTTTTTACCTTGAGTTCAGCGGACGCAATCTTTACATTCGAAACTGGAAAAACTTCGTCCAAAATTATTTCTTTTCTTTTATATACAGAATTATTTTCAAAAATTTCTCTCTCAATACATGTCCAAGGGCCCATTTTAGATTATGCAATAGCGAATCAACCTTGACTTTCACTAAAAATTTTGTTGTATTCTCGTCTATAGATTGTATTAGGTGAACGGCCAATGGGCGAGTTTTATTTAATTGATTTGAACCCACGCACAAACCAATTTCACCTTTGCCCTGCAGCAACTAATCAGCATACTTTACTATTGATGACTCATATTCACCCCTGCATTTTTGCGGTGACTCTTTATTAAAGTCATTTATTAGAATCTGCAATTTCCAAAAAATATGTTTTCTCAACAGTTTTATTTCCTTATTGTCATGATTCATGAAGTTCAAGAAAGAGCAAAATTAAATAATTTGTAGAAAAATTTCCTTAAAAATATGCATCAAACTTTCTCGCAAAAAAGCAAACATTTTGACAAAACACCAATCATCCTAACAAAAATTGTCAAATCATAGGCGTAAGAATATTTCAGTGGACGATTTGAAACAAGAAATTATGAAAGTCTAAAATGCGCATCAATTTTAATTACTCATCTGGTTACCAGATTCTGGTCGAGAGATTATTATTTTTCAAAAAAAAATTGAAGATCAAATTTTTATAATTCAGTTTACTGGCTTGGCTCAAGTTGAGCCGCTAAACGATTGGCGAATTATGTACACTAAAGACGCTAGGGAGCAAAATACATTTTAACTATACTGTATGTCACGTTTTGCTTCCGTTTTTCTAATTTGCATAATTTACTACAACGCCGGCTAGTATACGCCAATGAAAAAGTTTTATTCTGACAAAGACTCAGGTGCTTGACAAATTTGAGCGTTCTGATTGGCGGATAGCAAATAATGCAAATTGGAAAAACGGAAGCTAAAACGTGTCAGACTGTATTTTGCTATCTAGCCCCTTTAGCGTACAAAATTCACTTAGGTTACTTTTTTTAAAAAAAGTTACCTTATTGTTTATCAGAAATTTGGCCTTGAAAATTCTTTTGGTCGTTTCTAAATTACCAGTAATTGTGGCTAACCGGGTGGTGGGTTAGAAAACTACGCCAATTTATAATTTGCGTATTTTGAAACTGGTCTGATCAAGACAACTGAATACATGACAATTTGACCTTGAAATCAATTTTTTTGAAAACATTTCAAACACGAAAAAAACTTCCACAGAACAGAACGGGCGGCTGAGAGTTACCAAATAGAAATTGGCATATAAAATGCGGTCAATGATAAACAGAATAACAAACAGAAATTTTTTAGTGAAAATTGTATTTTTTATTCGCAGTTCAATATAAATGAAAGTTTGTTTTTTAATTTTTTAATTGCAATATTTCTGGGCTCAGGTTCAATTCCGCTTGACCACGGTCAATAGCTAAAGGTCCACAATCCGGTTCCAAGGCTTTAATTAATTGACAATTATGAACACCATGCACTTCAACAACACCGTAAAATTTGGACATTGTTATCTTTTTGAGAGCATAAGTGAGAGTCAAAATTCGAGATAAATTTTCTCTATATTTTCTGATCGTTTCATCTGGCATGAGATAACAACCGGCATCACAATCGCGAGCGAAACATTTCATGTGAAAACCTTTTCCGGTAAATTTTACAAAGTCATATGTGTAGATATTATGTTCGAAAGTTGTAGATAAACTTTGAGGGGATTAATCAGTGTTTGATATCCCTTTATCACACTTTTGTTAATTGTTAATAAATCCCCGTCGCTTAACTTCTTGAAATATCATACCTCGGTGCATTTTACAAATACGGAATATCCGCGGATATGGGCTCTGATGAAAAACTTTTTACTGGGTTTATTATTCTTCTTCAATATACCTCAAAATATGATGTTTCATATCCAGGGCAACTTTTGTAAACGACAGAATTTCGAATAATTGCCTTTAAAGAAAATATTTGAGTTCGAACTGTAAACTTTTCCCGACTTCGACAAATTATTTGGAGAAATTTTGTTGAAAAAAGTTGCCGAACATTAATCAAAAAAATGCCTGTATTGCTTTTTATTTTTTGTTCTGTGTTCAAATATTTTTTCTTGCATTATGGTTGTTATCAACAAAAAAACTCTCTAATATGGCTACCTTTAACTTTTCCGAGCGTAGGTGACCCCACTTATCTTATTTATATGCTATTTACAGCGAAAGAATTCAAATTGATACACCTTTCCTTTAGATCTGTTGTTCGAAACTTGTTTGGAACACTTTATGCAAAAATTTCGCCAATTTCTTATTCGAAATGTCTATTTTCTGTGAATCTCCTTGAGCTGCAAAACTATTAGGAGCGCCTACTTCACTAGTATTAAACATGTCTTACGTTTTGGTTATCTATAGCTCTTGTTTAGTGCTCTGAATCATATTTATTTTGAATGAAAATACGGGTTTGCGCGAAAATATACCCTTTAGCCCTCTTTTCAATCAAAATTAAAAAAAAAAAATATTTCACCGAGACTGCCTAATTTGGTAAGCCGACCCATGCCACCGCACCGTAAAAATTTTCATAAAATGGTTAACTCATGAAATAATATTCTTCGATGTGCCTAAAATTTCGTTTTCTTCGTCCTTTTTAGGAAATTTTAATTTTCGATTTTTGGACGGAGAAATCATATGAAATTAAATTCAATATCAATAAATTCATTATCAAATTTTCGTTCAATTTCCCCCTAACTACAAATTATAAAGTGTTGTTTTGTTCCATATATTCGAGCCAAAACTTTTCGAAAATGGCCAAAATGGCCAAATTTCTGTCGGTTTTGTCCATATATGACGGTGTCCTTTAAGCCAAACATGGACAGTATAAAATTTTTCGATGGATCGAGACCATTTTTGAAGCTTTCTAATAAATAAAAAAGAGAAAACGAAATTTTAATTGTTATTAGACACCTAAAGTACCCACGCGCGTTTATGAGTGTTTTTTCAAAAAACGATTAATAAAGTAAAAATAATCGATTCTGAAAAAAAACAGGTTATACAAAGTGAGCTCAAAAGTTTGCAACTACGTTGAAATACTTTTATTTTCGAAAATGTTATGAGGTGGCAAAAAGTTTCTTATGAAGACAAAAAAAATGAAAAAAATCTGCCAAAATGCACCGAGGCCCTTAACAGGGACGGGTTATTAACAAAAGTGTGATAAAAGGATATGGACCTAAAGTTGCGCACGCGTATCAAAGATAATGCCTGCGTCAGGTATGATCTTCGATATCCCTTTATTGCCCTCTCCCAAAGATTTGGTCCCTCAAAAACACAGAGGGGTGAGAAAACGACGCGTCATTTGAAAACGAGTGCACACTCAAACTGTGCACAAATATTTAGTGAATAATACAAATAAAAATTGGTCCGAATCAGACCATTGTTTTTATTTTTTAACAAAAACTAATAATTAAACAATTTCAGTAATCTTAGAATAAAAATAAAAACATTGGTCCTATTAAAAATAGTTTTCAATGTTTATATTATTTAGATAATTGTGCTCAGTTTGAGCTATCTAATAANCTTCTCTGAGACCTTATCTTCATAAACAAACATGGCCAGCGTTGTTGTCGTCGCTTCCTGTTTTATTTAACAGCCGGTTTTCTCATGCCCGGCTTCTGTATTTGGCATTTCCAGACACCCGGGAGTTAAAATTTCGATCTAATGTCATAACTTATGACTCAGAAGACCATTTTACTCAAATCATTAATTCCATGTTTGAACTTTGTCAGGCCCAAATCTCACAGATTTTGACAAGTGTCACTGACAACTAGCATTATCTCAAAATCACTCACACGATAGTACCATGTGTAAACACTCTTTTTTTAGATAAAAATGATGAATTGAAATTGCATGTTTATTGATGAATAAGGCCTGATCCAAATGCTCTCCCTGCTTTTTTACCTTGAGTTCGCGGACGCACCATCTTTACATGGACATGGAAAAAACTTGCCCAAAATATTTCTTTTCTTTGATTATTTACAGAATTATTTCAAAAAAATTTCCCTCTCAATACAGTCCAGGGCCCATAGATTATGCCAATAGCGAAATCAACCTTGACTTTCACTAAAAATTTTGTTGATTCTCGTCTATAGATGATTAGGTGAACGGCCAATGGCGAGTTTATTTAATGATTTGAACCCAGCCCAACAAACCAATTTCACCTTTGCCCGCAAGCCAACTAATCAGGCACACTTACTATGATGACTATATCACCCCTGCATTTTTGCGGACTCTTTATTAAAGTTCATTTATTAGAATCTGCAATTTCCAAAAAATTGTTTTCTCAAACAGTTTTATTTCCTATTGTCATGGATTCATGAAGTTCATAAAGAGCAATTAATAAATTGTAGGAAAAATTTCCTTAAAATATTGCATCAAACTTTCTGGCAAAACAAACATTTTTGACAAAACACAATCATCTAACAAAAATTGTCAAAATCTAGGCGTAGAATATTTCAGTGGACGATTTGAACAAGAGAAATTATGAAAGTCTAAAATGCGCATCATTTTAATTACTTATCTGGTGACCAGATCTGATCGAGAGATTATTTATTTTTCAAAAAAAAATTGAAGATCAAATTTTATAATTCAGTGACTGGCTCTGGCTCAAGTTGAGCCACCGCAAACGATTGGCGGCGAATTTATTACACAGAAAGAAATTGGCAGGTAATGCGCCGGGGCGAGGTACCACCCAATAGTAGTTAAGGCCGCGACAGGGAAACGGATTGGCGGACCTGAATTGCCTGGGAAAATTCTTTGGTCGTTTCTAAGATTACCAGTGATGTGGCTAACCGGTCCACGCAGGCGTTCAGTGTGGTGGTTAGGAAAAACTACGCCAACTTTCTATTAATTTGCCGTATTTGAACTGGTCTGTCAAGACAACTGAATACATGACAATTTGCCTTTGAAATCAATTTTTTTTGAAAACATTTCAAACACGAAACGGGCAACAAACACGGCGCAACAAACGGGCACAAACACGGGCGGCTGAGAGTACCAAATTAAATATGGGCATCATTAAAATGCGGTCACATGATGAACAGAATAACAACCAGAAATTTGTAGGAAAAAATTGTATTTTTTATTCGCAGTTCAATAGATGGAAAGTTTGTTTTTTAATTTTTTAATTGCAGAATTCTGGGCTCAGGCTTCCGAATTCGCTTGACCCACGGTCTACATAGCGTAAAGGTTTCCAACATTCCGCCGCTTCCAAGGGCTTTAATTAATTGACAATACTGAACACCATGCACTTCAACAACACACCGTAAAATTGTGGACATTGTTTATTGTCTTTTGCAGCAGCATTAAGTGAGGTCCAAAATTCGACGATAAAGTTGGCTCGATATATCATTTACTGTGAATTCGTTTCATCTGGCATGATGATGAACAACCGCATCAACAATCGCGAGCGGACACAGGTGTTCAACTTCCGAAAACCTTTTCCGGTAAATTTCACAAGTCATCATGTGTAGGATATTATGTTCCGAAAGTGTAGAATAAACTGAGGGATCAATCAGTGTTTGATATCCCTGTTATCACACTTTTTGTTAATAAATCCCCGTCGCTTAACTTCTTGAAATATCATACCTCGGTGCATTTTACAAATACGGAATATCCGCGGATATGGGCTCTGATGAAAAACTTTTTACTGGGTTTATTATTCTTCTTCAATATACCTCAAAATATGATGTTTCATATCCAGGGCAACTTTTGTAAACGACAGAATTTCGAATAATTGCCTTTAAAGAAAATATTTGAGTTCGAACTGTAAACTTTTCCCGACTTCGACAAATTATTTGGAGAAATTTTGTTGAAAAAAGTTGCCGAACATTAATCAAAAAAATGCCTGTATTGCTTTTTATTTTTTGTTCTGTGTTCAAATATTTTTTTTTTTGCATTATTTGTTTCAAAAAAACTCTTGAATATGGCTACCTTTAACTTTTCCGGCGTAGCGTGACCACCACTTATTCTTTTTATCATGCTATTTTGGAAAAATTCCAGTGATGACACTTTTTTTGAAAATTTTTTGGGTTCGAAACCTTGTTTGGAACATATTATGCAAAAATTTTCCATTTCCTTGTTCCAAATGTCATATTTTCTGGAATCTACTTAGCTGAAAATATTAGGATGGCGCCTACTTTCACTATATTTAAACATAGTCTACAGTTTTGTTATCTTAGCTCTTGTTTATGCTCTTGAATCATATTTTTTTGAATGGAACAATACGGGTTTGCGCGAAAATATACCCTTTAGCCCTCTTTTCAATCAAAATTAAAAAAAAAAAATATTTCACCGAGACTGCCTAATTTGGTAAGCCGACCCATGCCACCGCACCGTAAAAATTTTCATAAAATGGTTAACTCATGAAATAATATTCTTCGATGTGCCTAAAATTTCGTTTTCTTCGTCCTTTTTAGGAAATTTTAATTTTCGATTTTTGGACGGAGAAATCATATGAAATTAAATTCAATATCAATAAATTCATTATCAAATTTTCGTTCAATTTCCCCCTAACTACAAATTATAAAGTGTTGTTTTGTTCCATATATTCGAGCCAAAACTTTTCGAAAATGGCCAAAATGGCCAAATTTCTGTCGGTTTTGTCCATATATGACGGTGTCCTTTAAGCCAAACATGGACAGTATAAAATTTTTCGATGGATCGAGACCATTTTTGAAGCTTTCTAATAAATAAAAAAGAGAAAACGAAATTTTAATTGTTATTAGACACCTAAAGTACCCACGCGCGTTTATGAGTGTTTTTTCAAAAAACGATTAATAAAGTAAAAATAATCGATTCTGAAAAAAAACAGGTTATACAAAGTGAGCTCAAAAGTTTGCAACTACGTTGAAATACTTTTATTTTCGAAAATGTTATGAGGTGGCAAAAAGTTTCTTATGAAGACAAAAAAAATGAAAAAAGTGCAAATCTGCCAAAAAATGCACCGAGCCCTTAACAGGGACGGGTTATTAACAAAAGTGTGATAAAAGGATATGGACCTTAAAGTTGCGCACGGCGGTGATCAAAGATAATGCCTGGCGTCTAGGTATATCTTCGATCTCCCTTTATTGCCCCTCTCCCAAAAGATTTTGGTCCCAAAACACGGAAGGGTTGATAAAAACGACGCGGTCATTGAAAACGAGTGATCCGATTAGGTTCTTAGATGCTCAAACTGTGCACAAATATCTTACGTGGAAATAATACAAATAAAAATTGGCCGTCCGAAAATTCAGACCATGTTTTCTATTTTTTTCTCAGAACTTTGTTCTATTTTTTAACAAAAACTATAATTAAACATATTCAGTAATCTTAGAAAAAAATAAAAAACATTGGTCTTATTAAAAATAGTTTTTCAATGTTTATATTAATTAGATAATTGTGCTCAGTTTGAGCTATCTAATAACTAATCGGATGACTCGTGTTTCAAATGACGCGTCGTTGGTCTCACCCCCCCGTGTTTTTGAGGGACAAATCTGGGAGAGCGGCAATAAAGAGATATACTGTATATCATTACTCTTATATTTATCATAAAGAGGGCCTTAAGAAATAAGAAATGCCGCGAGAAAGCTATATCGGTACGGAGCCTTCTCGCACATATTTAGCCACTTTTTAGTATTTTTTTTTAAAATAATTCGGCTTTTTAAAACGACTCATCCGATTAAGTTCTTAGCTAGCTCAAACTGAGCACAAATATTAAATTCGAACAAGTTTTAGGACACGCGAAAAAATACCGACTTAAAATATCGGTTAAACTGATTTAATCCACCTTTCCTTACACGCGAAGGATACATATGTGTTCTTGGATCAATCGTGATTCGTTCTATCATATAGTCTGCTAAGCTCACGTGATCAATAGGAAGAATTTGTACACATTTTCTACAGTATGCTTTGATATGTCCTTTCATAGTACAGACTTTCTCACATTCGAAGCATTCATACCAACCCGCTGGCGTTTCGTTCGAATTCATTCTCACATTAACGTCTTCAGGACCAGGAGTAATCAAATTGTTCATAATTTTACCCCCATCACAAGCTATTTTCAGGGACCGATACTTGGATAAATTTGAAGAAAAAATAAAATCACGGTAATTTCTCTGGCATAACAGATTTTTTTTTCTTGGTCTTCACTAATATTTCTACACAAAAGGGGTGAATTATAGATAATTTTAGTAAAAAATACCTTTTAGATATTTTTTCCATGTTGTCCTTATAAAGGGACGGGCCAAAATAAAAAACCTAGGTTTTGGCCATATTGTCCTTAAAGAAGGTGTCCTTATAGACGCACACCACAGTATAGAAAAAGTACTGTAAAAAAATTCGAGTTAAAATCGTTGTTTCACAGGAGTTATCCGTTGCACGGACATAATCAAACCAAATTTTCATTATAACGCAACAAAATATTGAGAAGAAAAATATTTTAATTTAAAGGTACTGTCGTAGGTTTTCGAAAAATGCGCAGGTTTTCGCCAAAAAAAAACGCAAAAAGACACTAAAACGTCCGCTTAGACAACTATGACAGTAGTTAAAAAATAATCTTTCCAAAATTGGCCGTTTTGTCCTTATTGACCGTATTTTTTCCCATTATTTGTCCGTATTTTCAAAAATTCCGTTGGTTTCGGCATAATTAATACCGTTTTGTCGAAAGACAATGTCCTTATAGACAAAAATGACAGTATCAAAAACACGAGTCCAATAATTATCGTTCACCTATAAAAATAACCCTTCAAAAATTTTGTTTTTCTGGAGATAACAAACTAACACTCTGGAATTTGTATACTATTGTCAATACGGGGAAAATAGTTGTGAGCCTTAAAAAGTTTACATATGATTCAGCTACCCCTTAAAAAACTCTTTCAGAGTAAATTAATTTTCGGAAAAAATCTTTTCTTTCAAACATTCTTGCTCATAATGATTTTTTTCGAAAAAATTTTCCCGATCAAAATGGCATTTAAACTTTTAATGAACGATTAACGATGAAAAAAATTCGATGCATTCTAAGCAGCTGAGAATCACGAAAAAATAAATTCAACTTGAAAATTCCAAGTGCCGGCCCCTACCTATTGTATAACCATTTTCTTCTTGTGGATCAAATAAAGCAATAGGCGTGTATTTTTTAAAGGCCTCGTCCATGACATCACCATCATGAATAGCAGGACCGCTTTCCGGGTCTAGCCCAAGCTTTACTAATGGTTACAATATTATACCAAAAAATAATCCAAGCTAAGTCTCTATTGGTTGAGGTTTTAAATAAAATATTGAGAATTCAGATATAAAGTGCCAAGGCTATATATTCACGGCTTTTTTCTACTTTTGACTTGCGGCGCTGCTGAGCTCGATTTTAGAAAATACTACGAAATTTTAATTTAGAGTTTTGCCTTTCTCATCGTCGTAGAAAATTCCGACAGCATTTTTGAAATTTATTCGGTCATTTCAGTCATAATCCCAATTTAAATTTCTATTTTTATAAATTGTTCAATAAACTCATATTTTCAAAATTACTCAAAAAATGTTCGCGATTTTTTTATTATTTTTAAAAGTAAACTGATTTTGTATAACTAAGTTGAGTTTTGATAATCTTGTTATTTGGTAAATAACAAAAGAATAAGTGGACAACCGTTCTTTGTCAAAAAAAAATAGAATTTGTCGGACGATTAGAGAAAAAAAGGATTTAGAAAAATTACTTTTTAGGAGGCTAAATATTATTTTTTGGAAAATTGTTGCGCCCTTTTAAATCGACGCCAAAATTATTGATACCATAACTCACGGCATGTATGTGTCAATTTATGATTGATGAGCTCGTAAGAAGAAGATTCATAGGTTTCATCTGTATCCATGAGTACTATACAAGCGGCACGATTTTCATGGCTATTATGTTTGCCAGCAAATTTGGAAGTTGATTTGCCAGGTGTCATTCTGCCCACAAATTTTCCTCCCGAAAATTTTTTCTTCCATTCGTAAGTTTCTTCTTTTGGTTGTACGGTCACTCGAGCTTCACATTGCCTGCCATCTCTTGCTTTTTTCTCACAACTTTAAGTGGTTTTTCCGATAATTTTTTTAGGGATCATGAATAAAAATTGGTCTGTTTTAAGAAACCTTAATTTGCCGCTGGGGTAGCTAGAAGCCGATACAAGTAGGTCTTGAACCGTTTTTTGTAAATTTTAAGTCCAATTTTCAATAAGAAGTGTCCAAGCAGAGTCCTATTTTCAATTTCCTATTTTTTGAACCCGAGGTCTAATTGGGTGCGAAGAATAAAAACTTTTTATAAAAACTGACTAAACCTTATACAGGGGGAGGCTCTATATCGCCGGCCTAATATCGCTGAGTTTGCCGAAATAGCCGAAAAAAACCTACGTAATTTCACGATTTTAGCTAAAATAATTCCAGTGCCAATATCGCCGAATGTGCCGATTTCGCCAAATGTGCCAATATCGCGGAATTTTCTGGAGATTTCTATCACATATTATGTTGTGGCCGTCATGACTGACGTCATTTTCAAGAATAAATTCCTCAAATTTACTCTTTTAAACTTGTATTTGAATGCGTTTGATAGAGTACTTAATTCTACGCATTATGATGATACACTTCATTTGACCCGACTGTGAAAACTCTTATAAAATTGGATAAAATTGAACATATGACGTCATTTCGAACGCCTACGCATTTTTTTTCAATTTCTGAGCAAAAATTTTATTTCTGTTCCCATATCGCCGAATTTTTTTGCCAAAAAACTTTCAGCGATATTGGGCCCTACTCTGCAGGGCCCTGTAGTCTATATAAGTTATAGTTAAAAATAATATCAATGGAGCTAGAGTGTGTGCGGCATGCCCACTGTTAAATTTGTGAATTACAGACAAAAAAAATTTGAAATTAAAATTACTGTCGTATGTGTCTAAGTCTTAGACTCTAAGAGATCAAGCTCATTTTTTTAGTTTTGTCTATGCGAAAAAATTCGCCAAAAATGCTTTAAAATACGAAAAATGGCGCTTTACAGCCTTTTTGTTTTAACGTTCTCTACTACTCTATCACATACATATCATAATGAGATTAAAATTTGATCGGCTAAAACTGGGTGCTTTGTGAGGTCAACTACCATCATATCATATTGGTATATCACCTACATGTGAAGTGTTTCAACAAAATTTATTTGCTTTTAAAATTTTTCAACACTCACTACAATTATTAAAATTCCAATGGTGCTTGATAGCTGAAATCATTTATGATTAAGGGGGTGGTCGTCGCAAAATGAGGCTCTAGAAACAAATTTTCCCAATTTTATTTTTATGCCTTTTTATGAAAATATTGAAAATTACAAGCATTTTGGTACGCGTTTTTATTTTGATACATGGCTAGGAAGCACTTTTTGATGAGTTCAAAAATATTTCGTATGAAAAAGTTGAAATTTCTTGATTTTTGAAATTTAAAACACGATTTACATAAAAACGAGTCAGAAATTTTAGACAAAACTCAACTTGGTGTTTTGCACGGACTCTTCAGCTGCACATTTATCTAGGTTTCGAATGTGTGACTTTAAAATCCAGGGAGAAGATACATTTGATTGAGACCCCTAAACAAGGGTAAAATACAGTTTTTTGGTGATACTGAGAGCAAATTCAAGAAATTTTCCAAAAAACTCAACTTGGTGTTTTGCTCACGTTCTGTCCGGTTAATTTGAGTCATAATCATTGTACCCTAAAAACTCAGGGAGGAGATACATTTTGAAAAAAATAATTGCCGTTATTTTTGTAAGCACGTTTCTGATTGGACGAGATCCGTCACTTTTGATTAATTTTTTAAGATGCAAGATTTTGTTCAAATATATGAGAGAGAGGTAATGTTTGGTCGACGATTTGTACTTTTGCTACAAGTTGGTCATTGAAAAGCCCATTTTTGCCTTAAAATGCGACGACCACCCCCTTAAGCAACATTTCAAGCACGCACAAAGCCGCATCTACGGTTAAAATTTGAACATGATAACTGGGGTGTCACCGGTCGAGTCAAACACATCTGTCACTTCTAATGGTATAAAATATCTTAGAAAGTCATTCATAATAATTATTTACACAAAATTTGGAAAAAATTTAGAAAAATTTCGAAAATTTTCCGCGATTTTTAAAAAAAATTTTAAATGCGAGATTTTCAACTTAATATAATGTGATAACTGACGGTTGATCATATATTCTTGGAAATGGTCGATTTGACGCCCTTAAAAATGGAAATGTGCCAATTTCTTTTTTTTTCATTTTGTAACCGCTTTAAAAAATTTAAATTTGCTGAAACTTGACATTTGTTTTCTTGCAACCCTTCTACGTATCAAAAATACTGACAGGGAAAATTTATAGCGAACTTTCGGTTTTACAGCCGGTTTTCCATTGTCCGATTTCTATTTTGGCCATTTTCGACACCAAGGAGTTAAAATTTTCAAATGCCATAAGCCAATTTTTGCTCCAAATAAACTATGGAACACGATGAGCGAACTCAAAATTCCTAGTTTTTAACTTTGTATAGGCCCAAATCTCACCGGTGACTCCCTAATGATAACTAGTAAAAATTATGGTTCAAGTTTCATAATGAATTATTATATCGAAGAAACCCACCATAAAACAAGCTTAGCCTGATCAGTTGCATGAAAAACTTTATAGAGACCAAAATCATCAGCATTATCTTTGTTTACGACTCTTTATAGAATTTATTTCAAATACTGTAGATTAACTGGAACACCCTGGCAGTGTAAAAACCTCAGCCGGGTGTTTTAAAAAATACCTATGGAATATCCCTTACTCACACTTTTGTGAATATCCCAGCCCTACTACATTAAAAGAGGGCACGTTAATCCGCCAAATAAATTAATTTTGAATCGGAATTTATCTGGCATTTGAAAATGACTCATCTGATTTGGTTTCTAGATGGCTCAAACTGAACACAAATATCTAGTAAATAATAAAATTAAAAATAATTTTTTTCTAAGATAACTGAAATTATTGAATTATAATTAAATAATTTCAATTATCTCAGAAAAAAAAAAGAAATAATTCGATTCGGACCAATTCTTTTTAATGTTATTATTCACTAGATATTTGTNCTCAGTTTGAGCTATCTAGAAACTAAATCAGATGAGTCATTTTCAAATGCCGAATGAATTCCGATTCAAAATTAATTTTTTGGCGGATTAACGTGCCCTCCTTTAAAACACACTACGTTTCCTAATCAGGGCCGGGATATTCACAAAAGTGTGAATAGGGGATATAGATAACAATTTTATTGGCAACATATAACGGGACCCTAACTTGAACGTTTCTTGAGGTCCGTATGGAAAGTTTTTCTTCATTTTCAAATGAGTTTGAGCCCCACTTTATGTTGCTTACAAAAGTTTTTGCTAAATATTGCATGAGGGCTCTAGTCAGGGACATTTTCTCATTCAAAAGGCAAATAATAAAAATTGCAAAAATGATATTGATTGAAACAAACGCGGTATTTTGTGTTATCAATTCTATTTCCTGAATCGCAGAAGCGAATAATAACCGGGCTGGAGAAGATTTTTTAGATTATATCTAAATCAGAGGTAAACCATTTTCATAGAGAATTTTAAATAGCATTAATTGAAAAAATAGTCAAATTATGACTTTATTCCGAACGCCCATGCATTTTTAAGTTTTTGTACAGAAAACTTTATTATTGTCCTTATATCGCCGAAAGTTACAGTTAGGGACACCCACTTCTTGCAAGTTTTCGCTTAAATGTGCTCGAATTATGACGAATGTGCTCTAGTTAGGGACATCTGCCTCATCCCAAAAAATGCGAATAATAGAAAATAAAATTCAAAAATGGTTGCTTCAATTGATTAACACAAACAACAGTATTTTGTTTAATAAATCCTATACCTGAATCGCAAAAACGAATAATAACCTGGCCGGAACAAATTTTGGCCGTATCTAAATAAGAGGTAAACCATTTGCATGGGGAATTTCAAAATTCATATATTTTACAAATTGTGACGACATTTTAGTTCAGTAGAGTCAGACCCTTATAATTCACTGATCGAATACGACTGATTTATGCAAATTCAAAAACATGACTAAAAATTATTTATAATAATCACGGCTCTGATGGTAAACCTCCCTAAATCCTCTTTTTTTATAAGGTCTTTTCACACCCTCCACATATCTGGGATCTTCCGTATTGGTGACGTCAAACAGTTTTCCAGTAACTTCAGCGATATAATATTGATCATCATGATTTATCTCTGGTGAAGCATAAAGTATCTGACTTTCATTCGAAACACATTTGAAACAATATAAGAAATATGAGTTTACTGATGTTTTGCACTTTTTGGGAATGATTTAACTCGTACATAATCATTTGTATATAATCGAAGTACATACATGTAACGCCCCCTAAATGAGAGCACTCGATCGGGTAGTGTTCCATCCTACGCACCGTATTGTTTATTTATGACCAGCCAACTCACAGGCGCGAATTCAAAAGCGTGGCGTTTGAAAAACATTTTTTTTTTTTTTTTTTTTTTTTTTTTTTTAGGCAACGTTATACCTGTATGTTCTGTGATGTGCGTCTATAAGGACAGGTGAGATTTTCCCAAATTGTCCTTAGCAAAATTTTCCTAAGCTAATTTTCCTAAATTGTCTTTAGCAATCTGTCCTAAGATATTTTGGCCATATTTTTTGAAAATCTTTAATTTCCAAAAAAACTTGAAGCCCATTTTTTTTTGCTCTTTACCCAAAAATTTTACGAAAAAGAGGTGTTTTATAGATATTTTTGAAATTATACCACTTCATTATTTTTCCCAAATTTTCCTTATAGAGGGAAGGACCAAAATAACAAAAGAGTAGATTTTGGCCATATTTCCCCCCAAATTGTCCTTATAGAGGGTGTCCTAGACGCACATCACAGTATATAAATACAATGTATATTTGAAATTTTAAAAGTTTAAAAAAGGGTACGTATAAAATTGGACTTGCATCATTTTCTCGATGAAAGAGATATAATTTTTGAAGAATATGAAGGTGGAATAGAGCTGTCTGTACGATACTAATTGGAGATTATGCGAATTCGAGACATTTTTTTGTGTGGGCGGAGCTATTGTGTTTGGTATAACCGGCCAATGAGTGACGCGCATTTCAAACATACAGCTAGGGAAACTCCTGATGACTATTGACAATAGCCTATTGAATAGTCGTACATTATTTTTTTAAATTTTATTCTAAAATTAGCCCTGATCTCATGTTTAAAATTAAGAAATTCGAATGGAAATTTTGTGGTCTTCAAAATTTTTTATATAGCTACAGGTATATATGAGGCCGATAGAACAGACAAACAGGGATCGGATTTTTTCAAAAATCCGATCCCTGCAGACAAACACGATTGATTTGCTGCCGAAAAATATACTGTGCTTTTTGTCTATAAGGACAGGTGAGATTTTTGTGAAATATATACGTTTTTGATGAAAAAATATTTGAAGACCATTTTTTATTTTTCTTGGCTCCTCGCCCAAAAATTTTAAGAAAAAGAGGTGCTCTATAAATTTTTTTGAAAATATACTCTTTTGATTATTTTT
>SCLH01000521.1:374760-386875 GCA_004367855.1 Oikopleura vanhoeffeni | reverse complement strand
ACCATAGACAGAAACTTTTATTAATAATTCTTGTTATCGTATAGGTTTTTTAACCAAGAAAAATTATTTTTCCCCGTGATTTGAGAGTTTGGAGACAGTATAAATGAGGTCAAAATCAAAAAATCAAGAAAAATTCTAGAGCAGATAGAGAATTTTGGTTAAGGCCATTCAATTTCTCGTGGTCGACTTACTCCTAAAATATTTTATTTTTCAAATTTATACATGGGAAAGACCTTAAAAAGGTCGCCTCGACCACCCCCTTAAGGGAAATTTTTCTAGATAACATACTTTTTTGATGAAAAATTAAGGACATTTTTTGCTCTCCACCCAAAATTTTCTTAAATATTTACGATTTTGATAAAAATAAAATTGAAGGCTTTTTTTTGTTCTTCACCCGGATTTTCACGAAAAAAAGATGTTTTAAAGAAATTTATGAAAAATACCTTTTTTTTCTCCCAAATTTCCCTTATAGAGGGAGAGACCAAAAGAAAAAAGCGTAGGTTCAGGCCATATCCATCATGATGCCCGGGTGACATAAATATCCTATTCCCTATTCTTTTAACAGGCAAATAGGATATTTATGTTACCCGGGCATCATAATCGATATATTTTCAAAATTGTCTATATCCATTATGATGCCCGGGTAACACTAAAAACTTATTCCCTATTCTTTTAACAGGCAAATAAGTTTTTAGTGTTACCCGGGCATCATAATGGATATAGACAGAAACCACAGTAACGAAGATTGTGAATTATAATTTCTTGAAATCAACTATGCCTTGTAGAGTGAGAATTGCAATAAATTTTGCGGCAAAGATGATTCTGGCAACGTCTATTTGTTTGCAACTTGCATTGAGACCATTCACAAATCAAGCGATTCGGAATATTGACTTTGTCAAAAACAATTGAAATTTGAGGTATCTTTACAAGATTTTCAAATTTAGCTTGATAAAAATCTTTGTCCAAATTCGAAATTATAATAACCCAGTGTCTGTATTTGGGGCCTCAAACCGGGCCCTCAAAACTGGGACATACAAAATATATAATGGCCCGAACCATTATTTGACCGGTAAATTGGATTGTCCTAAAAAAGGTCGAAAAACGAGTCAAATAAAAAAATACGTGTTGATAAATCAAATGATTCTGGTTTAATATTTTCATTCAATAATTCCTACCTAAAATCGGGTTTAATTAATAAAATAAATTTAAATTGGTTTGAATGTTCTTTTTTGGTCTGTCTGAAATCTCACTGTTGGTTATATTGTCCTGTTGGCCTGCATAAAATGGGTTTTTATGTCCTGTCGGCTTGTCTAAAAATCGGTTGAGTTTAAATGTCCTGACAGACTGCCTGAAGTCAAAATATTGCCTCCAAGCTTCATTATATATGAAAATATTGTTCTATTACAAACTGGACCATATGTACCCCGGTTTGTCCATGTTAAAAACGATCATTTTGTCCTTATAAACGAAGTATGCTTGAAATCAAAATATAACACTCGAGAAAAATACGAGCCAAATTTTCGAAACATGCCAGTACACAATTTTTATGGGTTCACTATAACGACAATCACATATTTCGAATAATTTAACATTTGAAAGTGCTCAAATATGGCTTTTTGAAATATTTTTTTCCGTAAAACTATAATCAGTAATCAATTAAATTTACATTTTTGAAAATCATCCCTTTCCTTGAAACAATCAATTTTTCCTCGAGAATTCGTTGTTGTGTATTGTGGTTCGATTTTTTGTTTTGGTTTCTTCTTTACAGCTTTTCTGCTTAGTTTTGTTGACGCATGAAAAAAATCTGGGTCGTCTATTTCGTTGCCAAAATTTTTTTTATAATCCTCTGGAAATATTCGTGTTTTTTCGTGGTATAAATGTTTTTGTTCTTCTTGCTGAATTTTTCGCTTCTTTGCAGAAACACGCGGCTGAACAACGGGTAAAATATTTACAATAATTAACATTAAAATTAGAACAAAAACTTTTTTAACCAAATAATATTTTTTAATTATTTTTTCAAAGAAAATTTTTCAACAAAAAAAGTTTTAAACATTATTTTTCATCTTTTTTATTAATATTGCGTTTTTTCATGTGTTTTGATCTACATCAAGGTTTTTTCAATAATTTTTTCATCTGACTGTAACAAAAAATAACAGAGATACAGAAGGTATAAAAAATGTCAAGAAAATTTTTTATTCGATTTTTTTTAATAAAAAAAAAATTGTGCAGAAAAAGTTTTTGTAAGAAAACTTTTTTATTATAAAATGTTTGTTTGTTAGAAAATGTTTTTTTTGATAATAAATGTTTTTTGTTAAGAAATGCCGATTTGGTTAAAAAAATTTTGGTTTATAATTTTTTGTTAAAAATCAAAAAACAAACCCTGCCTGAACAACGGTGTTTGAACACTCTGGATACTCGTAATAATTATAATATTCATCTGGAGCTTCTTCTTTGATAATTTGGTTTTCTGCAAGTTCGAAATTTTCGAAGTTATTTTGGGTTAAAGCATCTTTATCTTGCACAAAAAAATCATCAGAAGGGGGTTCAGTTTGAGATAGGTCGACATCTGTACAAACATTTTCGATTTGGATTTCTTCGATAGCATCATAAAATTCACTCTTCAAAAATTTAAAAGCTTCAATAACAACGCTGAAAATGTGACTGATTTTTGTGCTGAAAATAGTAGTGTAATTATATTTTTTGAAAATAAAAGCGGTTTCTTTATCATGGAAAAATATTTCTGTATAAATTGCATAAAACGCGCAAAGAAAACCATGGTTAAGAATGCCAACTCCAGAAAATGGATGACATCTTTTCGTTGTAGTAAATCATCAAACATATTGATTCGAAATTTTGTCCAGAGGGTCTCTAAAAAACTTAAATTGAAATTGACCTTAAAAATTCAGGAAAGATATGGAATAAGGGCCCTTAGTTGACAGATCGTGACTATTTGAATGATACACACAACGCGGGATACTACTTTTGTAGCACCCAATCAAAACCCTGGATAGCAGAATAGGCCGATTTCCTTGGTCATGTTTGGACTAATCAACCAATCAAATTCTCGGATTCCGCATTATTCAAATAGTCACGATCTGTCGGTGAAGAGCCCTTACTCCATACAATTATACGGAGGCTGTGATAAATTTTATTTTTTAAGACTCGGGGAATTTTCAAGAAGGTCTACAGGCATGTAACTTAAAAACTTATTTCCGTCGGAATAGGTCAAATTTACCTCAGCTACCTCCTATAATATGGTGACGACTTAAAAAAATTACTGTCAAATTTGCTTATAAGGACAGGAGTAATCGTCATTTTGACGAAGAAACCGATATACGAATTTGAACACGGACACATATTTTTTAGCACAACCTGTCAGGTTTTTCACAAATTTTATGCGTTTGGACAAAATGGCGAAGATCATTTTCGGCATTCAAGTATTCACCAATAAGTTCTTCCGGAGTTTTCGTTTTATAAGAACAGACAAATAACGCTTTTGAAAATTCTGTTGCACCCGGAAAGCTTCGATAAATAATTTCATCTCCAATCTAAATTTTTTAATGTGTTGATTTGAGTTTTCGTAAATAAGACGAAGGCTCTTTTGCTCTTCAGTTATATTTTCCCGAATAAACTGAAAAATATGGGGACCTTTTCGTCCCTACTCGTCTATAATATGTTTTGTCCATAATGTCCTTATAGCCGCACAGACGACTAGTAACTTAAAAATTATTTAATTTTCAAAGGTTGTGATTATTTCGCGCAACTTTAGTATAAATTTGAAAAACTGTCTCCATCGTTTTGCTACAAATTTTTGAACAATTATGATGTAAAAAAAGGATTAACTTTGGTGATGCCTGTTTCACGAAATTAACTGTTTACGGTAAAACCACTAAAAAACAGTATCATGAGGTAATTCGGGGACGAGAATTTTTTTGGAAAAAAGGATACCAAAAAAAATGGAAACCTAAAATTAACTTATTTTTCGTCTATTTAATGCTGTCAGAGAGGGCAAACCGGTGAAGTTAACGGGTTAATTAATTAACATCACTGTTTTGTTGGTGAAAGATGAAGTTAACACCCGTAGTTGCCGACAATTTCTGGACCCGTAGTGACTTCTGGTCATGCGTGACCAGACGTTTTTAATCAATCATATAACCGAAAATTAATTAAAAACATATATTTTTTCATTATTCATAATATAATTCAATTAATTCTCTATAGACTATAGTCCTATGAAAACAATTTGTGAAAAAAAAAATAAAAAGGCATCAAATGTGAAGAAAATTAAAAACTCTCTCCTTTTCCACGATTCTCACAAACAAATGCAAAAGTAATAGGAATTTAGGCCTAATTTGACATTTACAAATTTGGAGTATTAAACCGGCAACAATTGAGAGGTGTTGAATCTGCAAAAATAATTTAATGTTTTTATTAAATTTTTTTTACAAATTCAGCGTCTTAAATGAGTAGTGTCCGCGAAAAAAGTTGGCCTGAAAATCTCATATAGTATACCACCCCAAAAACATTGGTGATCGGTGTCGTCGCTTTTCAATCATCGTTCTCCCACAAGAGCGGCAAAGTCGAAAAACGGAGGTTACCATTTCTCCTTAATACATATCCGATCAAACTTTCATTCACTGCTACCACAAATTCCGAGCGGTTCTTAATGAGCAAACGAAATTTGGAGGTTTTTTTTCCAGATTTTCATAATCATACAGTAAGATAAGCCTTAAAAAGTGGTATTTGTGGCCGTCTTGTCCATTTTATCGAAAACCGCCCATCAGAAATTGTTAACTATGCTCATTTCGACTTGCTCATCACAATTGCAGAACAAATTGATTGTAGGACTACATTTTTATTCATTGTCATCAAAAGAAAATATTACACATCGTACTTAAAATACAGCTAAAAAAATCTGATTTTCAAAATTTGAGACGGTTAATGGTTCTCGCAAACAGGTAAACAAAAAATATGACAAACAACTATAACCAGCCCCAAAAAAACCATTGACAGTGTAGTTTGCTGCTTTTTATGATGAATTCTCTCACTTAGAGGGCCGGCCAAAGTTGAAAACAACGTACCATTCTCTCCTGTAACTAATATATCGATGCACCTTTATTTGCCTGTTAAAAAACGTAGATTATGGCAATGCGCAAATTTAACTTAGTTGGTTGTTTTCTGACAAAGTAAAAAAACTACAGTGATAACCTTCAAAGTCTAATATTTTGGCCGAGAAATTTTTATTGAATATTTTTTTTAAAACTGGTCATTTAAAAAATATTTTTGGTCTTTTCTTCATCACATCTGCATAATATTTCATTTCAGTTCAGTTGCGCGTCGGAACAATTTTTTAACATGGTGTTAGTAATCAATCGACTTCTTGTTTGCCGGCCAAGTCATTTTTGGATTAATTTTGTTCCTCAATAGAGACTCCCTGCCGAGATTTCGACACTTTTTTCTTTTGATTACCACCTTTGCATAACCATCTTTTGAATATCTAATTAAGCAAAATTACAATTGACAGAGATTTCTTATAAGCATCCTTCAATTAGCGCAAAGGTACAACTGTAGGTCCGATACTAAAGAAGAACAACACAGAAGCCAACTGGACTAAGCGCCAGCAGCGAATTTTATTATTTCTTAGTTTGGATTTTCTTTGAAAAACTATTTCCTTCTCAACTCTCTTCGTAAACTTTATTTGCATTATTATACCCGTTGAACAAAATTCCCATTTTGTTCTATCTATGATTTCACCTTTTCCTTGTACTTGTATATCAACTAAAGGTGTATATTATTCTTGACCAACAAATTTCAAATTATATTATCTACACATAAAAACGTTCGATTCATTTCCATTTTCAATTGCTGATTATCTGCTATATTTCTATTCAATATGAATTTTGTTTGAGCAATAAGCCAAGAGTAATTTGTATAATTAAAAAGCAACTTTCTTCGCTAGGAAAATAACTTTGTTCACATTTTGTGAGGAATCAAATAAAGTTCTAGTTTAAAAAAATTCTGATCTGACCACGCTTTTTTAAAAAACAATTGTACCTTCATCGGCCAAATCATTATAGTTCATGAGGTTATCTACTGTATTTCTTCTACCTTTTCAGAATAAACAACCAAACTTTTTATATGTCTGCGCCACTTGATACATCCTTACGTTTTTAACGTCAAATTAAGTTGAACTGGAAATTATTAAAGGAAAATGGGTACCTTTTGTTTTTTCACTTTGCCAGCTCTACGTGAGAGAGTTCATCCATTAAAAAAAGCAGCAAACTATCACCAATGTTTTTTTATGGGCTGGTTTAGTTGGATATATCATACTTTTTAGTCTTATCTTTTTTGCACGACATTACCTTCAAAATTTGAAAATCCATATCTTAAGCATTACTTTACATACACTGTATAATTTTTTTGATGACATCAAATAACAAATGTTATCCACAATAATTGTTCGCAATTGTATGAGAAATCGACCATGAGCATAGTTACAAACAAATTACTGAATGAGCGGTTTTCGAATAGAATTGGTACCAAACCGGGGCCAAATACCACCTTTTATAAGGGTTATCTAACTGTATTATCTTTGAAATCGGAAAAAACCTCCACAATATTTTTGCTCACTTAAGAATCCGCCTCAATTTGAGCATGAATGAAGTTGATCGGCATACTGTGAATTTAAGGGAGAAAATTGGTACCTCCGTTTTCCGACTTTGCGCCTTTGTGGGAGAGAACCGATGATTGAAAAGCGACGACACCATCACGCATCGTTTTTTTGGGGGTGGTTTAGTACTATATCAGATTTTCAGGCCAACTTTTTTTACAAAATCAGCGTCTTAAAAATAAAATATTTTTGATGACAAAGTTCAAGCCCAATTTCAAGTTCATCGTAGATGCTTGTGAGGTTTTTTTGGTGAGTCCAAAAATTTTTGCAAAAAATAAGTACTGTAATACAGTAAAAATTTTGAAAAAAACGCACAAACGACAATTATTCAAATAGTCGATTAATCACTTTGTAAATGTTCGTTCATAAATTATTAAGGGTCCTAAATTTCGATTAAATGGCATCTGGTCACGCATGACCAGAAAGTCACTACGGGAGTTAAGATCTTTCAATTCGTGAATTTTATATTGTTTAAAGTACACTAGGTGATGACTAACCTTTAGGTCATCAGAGGAAATCACCGAAGTTGAGGCTGTTTCTGGGCGAAAAACTTCATCCAAAATTATTTCCTTTCTTTTATAAAGTGCGTTATTTTCAGAAATTTCTTTCTCGATACAGGTCCATTGACCCATTTTCGATTCGATTTATCGTTTAAACCTAAATAACGGATCTCTAACTTCTCTATAAAATTTTATTTTTGCTCGATCTGTGAGATCATATTATGATGAGCCAATGAACGAATTTTACTGGATTGGATTGAACCCACGCACGAATGAATATCATTTTTCGAAGCAAAGACAGAACAGGAGTCATGAAATGAAATAACTCTTTTTTGCACCAGAAAAATAAAAATCGGGTTGGAGTATCTTGTAAATAATTTTCGAATCATTTGAGTAAGCCCGATTTTTTTTCGTTTTCGATATTTGGTACAGAAATAAATACGTTTTAAAATCTCAAGCGGATAGCAGTCGTCGTAATGGACCGTTGTTCGATGAAGATTTGAAATAAAAAAAATTGAAACGCAAATGGGTACCGAATCGGTACTACCGATGTTATTGGGGAGAGTTTTTCACGATTATTTTGAGCTCTTTCAGTCCGCCGGTTCTCATGGGGGTTGACTACTGACTTCGCACGGTGCGAATCGCACCATGTCCACCATTTGATGGGCGTTAAGGGAGTGGGCGTCTATATCTCAGCTTGAAGTATAATACATTTTCATACACCTATTTTCTTGAGAATTTTCAACCAAGTTTTTTACTGCTAAGATTTTTTTGGTTTTGAGATTTTTTCGAAGAAAAGTCGGTTTTTCGGGGGTTGAAGTTATAGGTAAAATTAAAGAGGCTTTTGAATGAAAGGTACCAATTTCGATCTAAAAATGTTTTATAACTTTTAAAATTGCGAATAAACACTTTATGGCATAAAGTTTATGCTTTAAATTCAATTTTCATAGTTTTTTCCCGAAAATATTTGTAAAATTTTGCAAAAAATCATAAATGAACAAGCATTTGAAGCGAGCCCAAGACAAACTTTCAAAAGGCGATTAGAGTCTCTAGCGCTGGGCTTTGTCATTTATTTGAAGCATGAATTAAAAAATCTCATGTAAATTGTAGGAGGAGTACGCTTTTTAGCGAGCAAAATGCTCCGAATTAGCTGTTTTGACCACTAGAGACATAAATTAACCGGCAAGTACAGCTTCCGGTAGCGGAAGTGATATTTCATTTTTTTGAATTAACCAAAAAATGCGCAACAATCAATTTTCTGGAGGCGGTATTATGTACAATGGTTTTTGGTTGTCCGCTAGGTGGCGCTAGAGCTTAGTTAAAATTTCTACCCCTACTCCATAATACCGTCTCCAAAAAAACGATTATTCTGGAGCAGTGCTCTACCAGTACATTTTGACCAACCGATACATTCGATAACGTTCCAAACAGAATGGTGTAAAAACAGCTTTTTTCAAGTCAGCTGATTGGATTTTTCTGGATTAAATTTACTTCCCATGAGTCATGCCGCATGACTTCAGCGCATGGAAAACCCGCGGATTTTTGTACAAGATGCACCTATTAAAATCGTACCATTGTTGACAATTTGAAATTTTCACCGAAAAACACTGAACACTGTCAATATTTCTTACATTTTTTGTAACTTGGCATCTTGGAGGGCGTATTACAAAAGCTTACTTTCATAAGCTTACTTCGTCAAAGCTATTCTTTATAATGTTAACATTATTAATGTTGGTTTATTTGAATCGCAATTTTTCAAAAATTATTTTTTATTCACTATAGACTATAGTCTATAGATTTTTTACGATATTTTAAACTGTTAGCAAAATCTAGGGAACTGTACAAATTTTCAATTGTCAGCTAAAGCTCAACAAATTAAATTAAGTTAGTATATTATACATATCGCCGCGCACCATATTATTTTATTTAAGAGCAGCCAATAACAGGCGCGGATTCAAAAGTCTTATGATACCTTTTTTGAGCGGAAATCAATTAAGGAGATCAATTAAGGGGCGTTATAACAAGACGAAAATTTATTTATCCTTTACTCAAAAATGAGCCATTTTAAAAAAAGTATATTTACGCCCACAGAATGAAAATTTATGGTTTTCATTTCAAAACTTTTACTTTGAGAATGTTGTAATAAACGAAACTTGTCAGTAAATTAAATGTATTTTATATATCATATACATAGTAAATTACAAGTAAATTACAAGATACAAGTAAATTAAATTATTGGTGAAACAGCTGGAAATATAAATAAAATGATTCAATGAACCATTTGAACACTTGTGACACGAGAGCTCTGAGACAGTGACTGTATCTTATAACAGCCTGTAAATTCTCCAACGAATTATGAAAACCGTAAAATGCTTTTTATCGCCACCAGTAGTCCGGAATTTGTCTAATAATCAATGATTATTAATCATCAGATTGTTTTCTTATTGTCAACTTTATAAACGCTGATAGTTTGAGTTCCATACCTTTAATATTTCTCGAATATTTATTTGTTCAAAAAATCCCTCATCATTATGAATAACTATCAAAGAGTTTTCCATGAACTCTCTTGGAAAACTCTTCCGAAATTAGTTGACCCATGTTGAGATTTTTTAATTGTAAGAACCATAAACATGTCTTTCAAATAATTTTATTAATATAATTTTTAACCCTTAATTAATTGCTAGAATAAATGTGACGATGAAGATAAATTCTTTCCCCTTCGTAACAATATTGACGACCACCCAAGTTCGCTGATATAACTTCCATCTGAGCGCACAACTTTTAACACTAATAAAATTAAGAACTTTACTTAAGAAGATACCATTGAGCAAAAGCAATTTAATAACAGCCGCAATTACTATTGTAGGAATCCATTCCTGAAATGTCGTCATTCATGACGCCCACAAATTAATTTGTAATAATTTTTCTTGGTCAATTTATGTTCTCTGTAATTTGTTTATTTGTAGGCGTAAATGTAATGGATTTTTTTTCTGAGCACTAGTATTAACTCGTAGACTCGATTTTAGCCAACTATTTGCCGCNAAGTTAAGAATTAAAAAAAAAAATTTGTATCCAACTTGTTCCTTAGTTAATTTCAAGCAAAAAATTGGCTTATGACTTTTTGAAGTGACAGCCTACTGTGTATATATATATATACTATAGTACAACGATAATATATCGTTAGTTATAACAAAGTACCTGCCTCTATTATGTGCAGCGCGCCCCTCACCACACCAGGGGACGCCAGGCGTGGTATTTATGTAGAGTCAACATGGACGGTCGCAGTCAGGATCCTACCAATTAGTTGACCCATGTTGAGATTTTTTAATTGTAAGAACCATAAACATTTCTTTCAAATAATTTTATTAATATAATTTTTAACCTATAATTAATTGCTAGAATAAATGTGACGATGAAGATAAATTCTTTCCCCTTCGTAACAATATTGACGACCACCCAAGTTCGCTGATATAACTTCCATCTGAGCGCACAACTTTTAACACTAATAAATTAAGAACTTTCCTTTTGATACCATTGAGCAAAAGCAACTTAATAACAGCCGCAATTACTAATGTAGGAATCCATTCCTGAAATGTCGTCATTCATGACGCCCACAAATTAATTTGTAATAATTTTTCTTGGTCAATTTATGTTCTCTGTAATTTGTTTATTTGTAGGCGTAAATGTAATGGATTTTTTTTCTGAGCACTAGTATTAATTTTGACGATACGTATCTCAAATAAATCCAGAGATATCGGCAATTATGAAATAATTTTAACGCATATTGGCACTGGAATTATTTTATATCTAGCTAAAAATCGTGAAATAGCGTAGTTTTTTTCGGTGATATTGGGCTGGCGATATCGCCCCCGTGTATAACGTATACACATGCACCCTACCGGCAAAAATGTGTACCTTGTACCTCCGTAGTAACCTCGGTTGTACCTCATTCAACTGTAACTGTACTGTACATCGCATCGAATTAATTTTGGATTTTATTTTCAATGAACATTTTTTGTCTCGCAATTCGATAGGTGACAGTAAATACTGATAAGATGGGTTTTTGCCCGTTTTGATAGGAAAACCATAAAACTTCGATGGAATTTTTGAAATCAATATTTTCTAACCGTCCAACAATTTGATCTTTCACGGTTCAATATGGATATGAGGAGGGCGATTACTTAGACAACATGATTGACATCGTATCGGGCCCAAAACGTTACGACACAACCGTACGGTTAAACATCTGATCCATTTTTATTTTCAATCACTTATCGTTAGAAGAGTCAACTTTTTTATGAGAGTGAATTGCTTTCCACTATCGCACGGTGCTTTTTTTGGAGGTGAACAGGAAACATTAAAATTCCTATGATAAATTGAAATAAAAAATGAAGTAGGGTTATCAACTCTCGAAAAAAAAAATTTTGCCCGAGCGAATTTTTCAAATACTGCTCTGTGATTGGGTAACGTTTTTACAGCCGTTTGCGCCGTAATTGAGTGAAATGAATATAACGAGCGGGTGCTCAGTAAAATTTACGACCGATGAAAATAAAATTAACTCAAAAAAAGTAAAATTAACCTTTAAAAATGATAAGATAAACCTTCATGACGTCATTTGGGACGTAACAAAATTTAACCCCTAAGGTACATTAAATTGCATAATAATTGTGATTTCACAATTAACGACTTCATGAAATTTATAGAGAGAGTATAACATGAAATAAGAATTTTCGGTAGAATTTTACGAGACAATTTTTGGTGATATTTTTGATGACTCATCACTTCCGGTTTACCGGAAGTGAAGCTTAATTCTTCATTTTATCAGTAATATAATACACAGAAGTGGACTTTAGGATTAAATCTCATGAAAAAAAGCACCGTGTATCGTTACATCTCCTTATTTTGAAGTTCTAGTGGTCAAAAGTTCACAACTAATACAAAATTT
>SCLH01000521.1:355546-366742 GCA_004367855.1 Oikopleura vanhoeffeni | reverse complement strand
ATTTTGAAAGTCCCCTAAGACCCCAAATGACCAATGGGATCGATAAAGAAGTGAATGAGAAGAAAAAAATCTCGTTACAATTTTTTCCAAAAATTGCTAAAAATGACTCAAAAACGATTCTTAAGCTATTTTTTTTGTTTAATTGGATTTTTTTTTTGAAAAAGTTTTTCCGACAAAGCCAAATTTAATTTTATATTATAGAACAAAATGTATTTCCAATGATCAAAGAAAAAAAAGTACTCCTTGGCCTGGGCCCAAAAAAATATGAATTTTTTTGTGAGTCGACGTCATGAATTATTAGAAGGAACCGTCCAGGGATGGGCGTCCGAGCTAAAATATCTGCTCGGAAATACCGAGCAGGTCCGAGCAAACCGATCAGATCGGTCTTTTTTCNCCTACGATATAAGTAGAACCAACAGCCAATTGGGGGAAAAAGCGTATTCTCTATAGTTTACTTTTTCATTGGTGAATTGAGTAAAACAGTTTTTTGGGCCGACTGCTTGCTAAAATATAAAAAATTATTTCAAAATTATTCAATTTGAGGACGAAGGTTAGCGTTTTTAAGGAGAACCCACCCTTGTCAGCATAAAACTCGAAGGGATAAGAGATATCGACCAAACGTGCTTGGATATGTACACAAGTAATTTGTGATACGGAAATTTTTTGTTTTGTTCAAATTGATAGGTTCACTGGTAAATTCGACCTTTAAAATTACCGGTTTTTCTGAGGCAAAGCATGGGGAATTCTCCGAAAAAATATTTTTTATAATAATTCAATGGCGGGGGTGAAAAAACGGGCCAAAAAATTGGCCGCCATGGGGCCCATTAAGGTAAACGACCTCGGAATCCGAATTCGAAATAGGTTAAGCTCTAAAATTGGTCCACGAAAGCCGCTAGAGAGCAAAAACTTCAGGCTTTATGAGGCCTAAAAAAATACGCCTATTGGACGAATCGACCCCAGAATCCTAATTCGAAATAGGTTAAGCTCTAAATTGACACGAAAGCCGTAGAGAAGCAAAAAACGCGGGCAATGTGCAGACTAAAAAAAATGAGGCTACGGATAAATCGGTATTCGGAAAAAGCCAAAATGACGAAAAATTTTTTGAAAAAATTGCCCACTCCAGCCGGCCAGAGAGCAATAAAGTAAAATAAAAGAATTGTTTTTTTGAAATAATGGTAGATGTTCTTGTTTGCATCAAATTTTGCATTTCTTACATATTTTTTCAAATGAAAAACAAAGTTTCGATTTACTCATTATGAAAATTGGCTTTTGCAAGAAAAAAGTTTTATTTGTCAATGTTCTATCATCAAAAAAAAATCGAATTTACTTTTATGAAACCGATTTACATCATATCAAATTTTTCTAAAAAAATAAATAACAAAACCGTAGGCAGGGTTTTTTCAAACAAGAATATTTAAACGTAGCTTTTTTAATTGAAAGCCACTCTTGCACCATAAAAAACTCCGAGATTATAAAAGATACGACAAAACGGTTTTGTGTATTATGTACCAAAGTAATTGTTTGACATGGAAACTTTTTTGTTTTTCCAAGTCAACTGTAATAGACTTTTTGAAATTAGCCGTTTTTCTGAGGCAAAACATGGGAATTTCGAAAAATATGTTTATTTTTTGCATATATATGTATATGTTGATCGAAAATTTTTTATTTCGATACTATTTTTGCAATAGTAATGTCTCCGGCGGGCCCTACCGGAGGCTGTATGTATTTATTGTTGTACACTTGGCCATGACAACATTTTTGATGTGAAAAAAAGATTGATGCAAGAAAATATGATTCTCCATGGTGAACCGTCTAATGCAATTCCATAAATTAAAGCTAAATTTTATTTAAAAATCATCAATTTGAATTTTGTATTAGCCTTCTCTCCTTAATTATTTATTAAGATAGCATTGCCTCCCGGCGGGCCATGCCGGGGGCTGTATAATGTATATTGTGTAACTTAGGGCAGCCGAAAGTTTTTGATTTAAAAAAAGTTTGAAACTGATTTTTACAATACCAATTTTGGTCCGTGAATAGCATTTCAAAAAGTATTTGCCCCCGGCGGGCCCCCCCCCCCCCCGGCCCCCCCCCCCCCCCATGCCAGGGGCTATCACCATTTTACAATTTTTGTTAAAAAGACAATTTGTGTACACTAAGTCATGGCAAAATTTTTTTTGCTTGGCTACATGATACCAAAAAACATGGAATTCGAAAATATTTTTTTTTATAAGTATATCAATATAATTTTTTAATTTTACACAAATTTCAATAGTTTTGCCTCCCGGCCGGCCCTGCCGGGGCTAGTCATATGTATTATGTGTTACAACCTTAGGGGCATGCAAAACTTTTTGATGTGAAATATCTGGGATTGATCCCCAGTACAAGAAAATATGATTTCCCATGGAAAACCGTCAATGCAAATTTCCATAAATAAAAATAATTGTATTTAATCATTAATTAAGATTTTTTATAAAGCTTCTCTCTTAAATCATAATTAAGAAAACATTGCCTCCCGGCGGGCCCTGCCGGGGGCTGTTACTGTTACATTTTGTGTTAAAAGTTATAATTGTGTTCACTAAGGCCTGGCAAAAACTTTTTACTTGGGTACATGATACAAGAAACAGTTGATTTATATCTCTTATATATTCTTAGTAATCATGCTGATAAAAAGTGGGGTTGCATAAAAAAAAATACCTAAAGTAAAATATTTGTAACGGTAAAAATTTTGTGGTTCCATAGAAAAAATAACTGTATTAGTGTTACACTTCGTGGGCATGGCAAAACTTTTCTCGCGGAAAGTCTATGGTTATTGTTAAAATTATGGTCGTTTGTTCCTGCGGAACACAACCCTATTTTTAACCTTAGCCTTCCCAAGAAACAGCTTTGCGTCGTTTTATACCGCTGTATACTGGACCGAGTTTACCTAACCCTAATTCTAATACTTTCAAGATAAGTTTATATTAGTGTACACATAAAAGTATTGTGCACACTCGGGGCATGGCAAAACTTTTTGTAAAAAAAAAACAGGGTTGGTGCAAGAAGACAAGTCCTACGGAACCCTGATCTTCTCACCCCAACCCTATTTTTTTCCTGACAAAACAATGTTTTGCACGGTTTTATCCCGTGTATACTGGGCACGAGTTTTCAAATTCAATTTTTCAAACTAATTTTGGTTAAAAAAGTGGTTTTCCCCATTCTGTAATTTGTTAATAAATCATAATTAGATAATTCGTTTCCAAAACCACTTATAAATGCACCCGTGATATAGTTATTGAGCATTCGTCCACGGCTTATTTCTACGACCTTTGAAGAATTCATTAAGATTATCAAATTACTAATAAAGTTTTTTTGTGGGATTTTCGCCTGGAACAAATGTGTTTATTTTTGATGAGTTTGAAAACTTAAATTTCGATCAAATAATATTCAATTTACCCTTAAAAACAACGGTTTCATATTTTCCTCATTTTTGCTCTGTAGCGGGCTCCTGTGGTCACTTGCAACAATTTAAGTGTCATTTTCGACTTCCCTGATTACAAATTTACTCATTGAGGCGAAACAAAAAAATTAGTCCAGAGAATGCTTTCGCATTTGCTCTAGCGGCTTTTGTGGTCACTTTGTGATATTTTAACTGTCATTTTTGGACTCCTGCTACGAATTTAATTCTTAGGCCAACAAAAAAAAATAGGCCAGCAAAATGCTTCGCATTTCCTCTCTAGCGGCTCTTGTGGTCACTTTGGGACATTTAATTGCCATTTTTGGCATCCCCTGATAAAATTAACCATAAATTTCGTGCAGGATTATGCTTGAATTTGCCTCGTTTTGTACCCTTGGCCTCGGGGATGATCTTTTGCAACCCTGATTATAATGTTGAGTTTTCTTCGACCCATTTTAATAAGAAATTGACATAAAAGTTGGTCCAAAAAAATTTTGGAAATTTTTTTTGAAAAATTTTTAGTAGTGACAATGTTTTTGAAAATTTTTTTTTAGCTTTTTAATGCATTTAAAAAATAAAAAAAATTTGGCCCGCGTTTTTTACCGCCGCCTAAATCAATCAATAATTTTGTTATGACGCTTCTGTTAATTCATTGCCAGATAGAGAACCGATTATTATCAGGAAAACATTACATTTCAATAAGAATAGGCAAAAAATGTGCCTCGTGAGATTCAAACTCTTGAACTTTCAGTTTGAAACCTCAATTTCCGGTGAACCGGTTGACTTTGAAAAAACAAAAAGTTTTCCATATCACAAATATACTTTTGTACATGATGCAAGAAACCGTTTTCGCTATCTTTTCTAGATCTCTCAGCCGAAATCCAAGTGGGCCCATTCAAAAACAGCGACCTAAGCAAATCATAACAGCCGCCAATTTTTTTCTATAGATTACCTTTAAAATATTTTCAGCCTGTTGATACATTCTACAGTACCCTGAGAAATTTTGATGGGATTTATTCTTGTAAGATTCTGTGTAGTCTTCCAACATATCATAAATGAAACATCCGTTTTTCAATTTTTTGATTCTCAATGACCAAAAACTGCGAAATTGTGGATCATTTACAAATTTTTTGATATCTTTTAGAAATTCAATTTGCTTTTGAATTATTGGGTTGAGCTTTGGCTCACATTTTACATTTTCTCGGAGTTTATGTTCAAGTTGAGACATTTGTGTACTCAGTTTTGCACAATCTTTCTCGCCCAAAAACTTGAAAATTGATTCGAGCAGAATATAACATTTTGGATGGCGGTAAATTGTACCAATAACTTCCAATATCACATTTTCCGCCATTTTCTGAAAATATTAAATACATTAGATATAATACATTAAAAAACGATCAAGTTAATTAACTAAAGTTTTTTTTGTAAAAATTGTCACTGATGTAAATTTTTTTCGACGATTTTTTTTCGTTTTCTTCAAATATCAGGATTAGAGTGGCCGCGGTCGGTCGGGACCGATTTTGAAAGTCCCCTAAGACCCCAAACCAAATGACCAATGGGATCGATAAAGAAGTAGAATGGTAAGAAAAAAATCTTCGTAAACTATATTTTTCTCCGTAAAAATTCTACCAAATAATGGCTTCCTCGATTTTTCTGATTTTCAAAGCCCTTCCCAGAAAGACCGCGGCCACTCTAATCAGGATATGAGCTATTATGAATAGCCTATTCACCAAGATTCTAGCATAAGATAGGCAGCATATCTAATGTTTCCACCATTGAAATCAACCTATAGAAATACTGAGAGATTTTTATAAAACTTCTTGAAAAATAAAATACCAAATTCAAACAAAAAAATTTGACCAGAAAAAATTATTGTACGTCACGTAAAAAAATATTGCAGTTTTTGGTATTTTCAGTATTTAATTATTAAAAAAAATGTCAAATCGCTAGTTTTTGGTTCAAAGCTACTTATTAGTAATTTTTTTTGTATTTGGGTTGCGAGGCACAATTATATATAATTATTTGCTATTTAAAAATAGAATTTTTTTACAACACCTTTCATTACCTGAAGATGAATAAAAATTCGAAACATGTTGTAAAAAAATTCTATTTTTAAATAGCAAATAATTAGTAAAATGGACATACTTTTCATAAAAAAATATTTGTTTGAAAATTTGTCATTTTTTTCTTCCAAAATTCGATCCGTCAATCAAATGGTGGAAACCCTATTCATATCACATGCCGGCGAAAGTGTATAGCTGTCTTTTGGTCAATTTCGAACATAACACATCTTTTTTTGAAAAAAATCTTAAAACAGAAAAAGTCTTAAAAAAATAAGTGAAACATTTGTAATGAGAAAAAAAAATTGACTTGATCTGACCTTATTACAATTATAGAATTGTTTGTTTCTCATTCGATTATCTACATGTGCGTAAAAAATGAGATTCGGCTATTTTTGAAGGATTTAAATAATGACGGGAATTCCGCCGCGGAATCTTGACATTTCCAGCATTATTCCAAATAATTCAAAAATAATAATATTTTGTACGAATTTGTAGATTAATTATCTAAGATAATCGAATGAGTAAGAAAACTATACTAGTAGAATGCGTCTATGTTGGAACACAGAAAGTTCGATTTTGCCTAAAAAATAAAAAAAAAACTAACCAATCGAAAATAAGAAAACATTTTAAAATGGGGAACGAACATTTTTGCGTTAAAATTTTATGACTAACTTTCAACAAAATGGAATTTAGTAGGTCTTGATTTTGAAGCGTCGCGATAGGAAACGTGGAAATATTTTTCTCAAAATCATATTGTTATGAGGATCTTGGGTATCGGAAAAGAATTGGTTCAGTCCTAGTAGGCAGTGTTCTAAAACGGGATGAGTTTTCAATCCCGAGCCCGCCCGGTCCCGACTCATAAATTATTTTTCAATCCCGATCCCGACTCGGGATCCCGAATAACCCCGTTTTTTATAATAAAAGTATATGTTCTGTTATTTTACAAGCCCAAGGGGTGGTGAACATTGAATCGGTTGTTCTTTTTTTAATTTCCGCCTGATTGGCTGTAAATCGACAAAAAAATGCGCGAAATCGACAATTTTGAAAGTGAGAATTAGAAAATTTTAATGCCACCAAAATATTTCTTGGGTACGGTTTGCTGAAAATTATATTAGCAACTATGGTCTGATTTCGATCAGAAACGGTGCTAGAGATCAAAAAATAAATTAACTGGAAAAGATGTCAATTTACTNAAAATTTATTTATAATACTTCACATAATAATTGTTTTAAGTTGAAATTTCCAATCCCGATCCCGCCCGGTCCCGACCTAAGTCGAAATTTCCAATCCCGATCCCGTTTTAGAACACTGCTAGTAGGACTGCCCTACTATCGGAATTAGGACTCCCTCGACGTTGTCTGACTCCCGCGTCTTGAACCGTAATTCTTAAGACTAACTAAAGTTATTTTTTTTAGGTTTTTCCACTGCCATTTTAGAACGGAACGAGATATTCACAAACGGATTTTTGCATCCAACAGCCAAGGGATAAATAAATGACCAAAATTTTTTGATTTTCTAACCGGTAAACTTTTAAAAAGTCGGTTCTGAGAACACCGCACATCCTACGAAGCCATTTTTTGGTACAACTTTTTAGGCCAAAACTTTTGGCCGACTTTTTTTTGTAATTTGACACCTCTCTAGAAGTCAAATAACAGTTTGGCCATCTTTTAAGTCAGAAGACCTGCGGACCTGAAAATATTCTTACCTGGTTAGTTTTTCAAAATAAAATGCTTGAAAATAAAATTTTTGACATATGATACCTATAAAAGGGTGAAATTACAGTTTTTTCGTTCTTCAAAAAAAAATTTAGGGGTGTCAAATTACAAAAAAATCTGCCAAATAATTTCTGACGAAAAGTTCTACTACTTGCCGAAAAATTGGCTTCGAAGAATGTGCGGTTTCTCAAAACCGACGTTCTAAATTTTTACCGGTCAATTTCCGGTATTACCGGACACTCGTTGGAAAATAAAAAAAAAGTTTGGGAATATCTCGTTCCGTTCTCAAATGGTTCGAACAAATTTAAATTCTCAGTTTGTAATTTTTTTATTAGAGAAAACGAACTGAAGGTTGTCGAGATTTATGTTATGAGTAGCCAATGCACGCGCCCAGAATGAATATTTCAATCGAGATTGTTGTTCTCGATAAATTAATTTACATACTGTAGATATATTAGTATACGTAAGCTAGAGAAGTTCTATAATAGAACTCGAACTTTCAGTGTATATCCATTATTATATTATTTATTATCCCCGGGTCACTTTAAAAACTTATTCCATATTCTTTTAACAGGCAAATAAGTTTTTAAATTGACCCGGGGATAACAATGGATATTAAGAATCGTAATTAACGATCCAAAAACCAATTCCTTTTATTTTTGAATTTTTTTTTAACTCGGGGATCGTGATCGATATTAAGTTGTCCATAAGTGGGTTTTTGGTTTTGATATCTGATGTACTAGTCGGTTAAAAATTACTGGTAAACATCCGGTACCAAAAGCCATATTTTCATTCTCTAAAACGACCGGTACAAAAGAACCTATTCTAGACTTCTGGAATTTTTATTCCAAAATTTAGACGATTTGAAATTTCAAAAGTCAAAAAATAGTACCGATTAAGTATTTGGTTTTTGCTATATTAAAAAAGTATTTTTACAACGTTTCGAATTTATTATTCATCTTCAGGTAATGAGTGAGAAACAGAAATATTTTTTTAGGTCGAAAAGTTTGGCAAAACGGGCTTTCAGAAAATTTTGCCAAATTACTTTTGTTTCTTTTTTTGTGTCAACTTTTCGATCTAAAAAAATATTTCTGTTTCTCAATAATTACCTGAAGATGAATAATAAATTCGAAACGTTGTAAAAATACTATTTTAATAAAGCAAAAACCAAATATAATTTGTGCCTCAAAAACCCAAATACAAAAAAGATTTTATAAGTGCATCTTCTAGAGAATTTTTAAGAGAAATCCACCCCGGGAGCAGAACCTGTTTCTTTAAATTACCCTACTCATGTCTAAAGGTGCAATTTTGGACTTTAAAAGCGATTTTTTTTTATAAAAATCTCAAACCCAAAATAATCCTCAAGGAATAAAGTCTCAAAATAACAAGAAAAAAATTCTCTATAAGATGCACTAATAAAATCGGTACCCATATTTGACTTTTGAAATTTCTTGTACATTATTTTGTAATTCGTCTTAAAATATCAGCTGAAAAATAGTGCAATCAATAAATTTTATAACAAAGAGAAGTGATGCTTCTGACACCCCCTTAAATATTTATAGATAGTAAAATATTTATTTTGAATTGGATGAGTGTGGTTCGTGATTGGTTCGTGTGATTTGTAATTCATCGGATCCCTCCTTTTCATTGGCTCATCTCGTCTGGTTTATTTTAATTTTTTCTTTTATTTTTTTTAACCTCATTGTGCAGGATGAGCTTCTTCGCCTCAATACGAAAGTTTGATGCGTATTCAAAGCCAGTGGAAGACTTTCGGGAAAGAACGGTCACGGGGGCGGTGATAACGATTTTATGCTCGATTCTCTGCTTGATACTGTTTATTTCCGAAGTAAAATTTTACATGAACACAGAGATCATTTCGGAGCTACAAGTGGATAACTCACGTGGCAGGAAAATGGCGATTAATATCGATATCACAATGAACAAAATGCCCTGTAACTATTTCAGTATAGATGCTATGGAAACGGATTCACATCACTTTTAACTCCCGCGGACACTTTCAAGTCTACCCCGCACGGCGTATGATGTTCAACTTTGAACGGAACTGTGGAAACCTCTTAATTAACTAGATTTGACCGGACATTTCAGAGCAATAGTTAATTAAAAAATATTAATTTCATCCTAATTTATTTTTTAAATATTCTGATTCATCGATATAAATTTTAAACAATTCGATAAAATCAATTAGACTATTTTTAATGAAATAATATGTCCCCAACACCGAAGCGCTCAAACATTTCAAAAATTTTCAACCTCAATTTCAGAATAAACTGATGACTTTCGCAATATACAACTTTGTGGGGAAAAAATTAATTTTTTTTTCAAACTCGGAAAATTTTGGAAAACCTGATATTTTTACATCTGGATAAAAAATAATCATAACAAAGAGTTTAAATTTTTTAAGTGATCTTTAGGCTGCTTGAAAAAAATGGCTTTTATGCGTGGAAGGGTTAAATGAAAAACGCCCAGCACGCTATTTTCTTTGTTTTGATTGATAAACAGGTCCTGCTGGGCTTTTTGGATAATTAATCGCTGAGGAAAAAATCTATAATCGCAAGGCTGTCAGACCCAGGCTGATTTTCTTTTTACAAATCAGAAATAAGTGTTTTTTTTTAAAGTAAAAGCCTCCTTACATCTGAAATTAGAGTTATTATTTTTTTTCGAACTTTCGCTCATTGCATTTGCAAGAAGTAACGAAAAGATTTTTCGCGCGAAAAGAGAATTTGACAAATTAGATGTTTTTTGACTGTAAACTTCAATTACTTTGTATTTCTTGAAAGTTCAATAAAGCGAAACGTCGAAAAAAACAATTTGTTAATTAAACAAATANGCAAAAACATTGGAATTTTATGCTCTAGAACTCTTGTTCTTGCCTGTTCATGTTCAAAATCTCAAATTTATACATTTCACTATCGACCCGGTTTATGCGTAGGTAATAATTTAATTTTGTGAATCTGTTTTGAAGATGTTTCTGGGGAGCGTGCCGACGCTGAGCATCAGTTATTCAAAGTTCGACTCAAAGATAACGTTGAAGTTGATACTGAAAAAGTTGAATCAATAAATATGAAAAAACTAGAAGATGACACCGCTTTGGCCATTAAAGATGAATGTCCAAGTTGTTATGGGGCAGAAACAGAAGAGAGAAAATGTTGTCATTCTTGCGAAGAAATTCAAATAGCTTATAGGGAAAAAGGATGGGCCGTAGAAAACTTTGAAAAATTCAAACAATGTCGAGAAGGTAATCTTGTTTAGACTGGTACAGTGAGACCAATGGGCAACACTTTTTCGAAAAGCTCGTGTGTTGCCCATTGGTCTCACCCAATGTATTTTATCTCGGCGAGATAGCTCGGAACTGGCACATACGATATTTTTTAATTTTCGGTCAGCATACAATTTTCAAAAACAACACTGTAGAGCCGGTTTTTTCAATTTCTGGTTTTTACCAAAAAATTATCGGTTTTTCAAAAAAAATAACATCGATAATTACTGGTGAAAAATCGAACGTTGAAAAATTTCCCGAAATAATTACGGATAATTTTGGAAAAAATATGACCATATTCTTGTTCGGCATCTAATTTTGAGTTAACTCTTATTACGCAAAATTTGTTGACGAACAAAATATCGTCATATTTTTTCCTAAGTTATCTGTATTTATAATGCGAAAGCTGAACATTTTGATTTTTAGTTATACAGGGGGCCCCAATATTGCCGATCCCATATTGCCGAATTTAACCTACGCAAAATCACCATTTTTAGCTAAAATAATTCCTGTTATATAGGCCCCCTGTACAAAAAGGGTGCCCCATATTGCCGAATTTGCAAATATTGCCGATTTTTTTTGCCAAAAAACTTTCGGGAAACAGTGACATGAATATAAATCGACAACCCTGGCGAACAAGGTTGGGCCCATAAATGGTCAACCGACTTTAAAAGGACAACCACGTTTACCTTAAGGTAGTTTTTTTTT
>SCLH01000521.1:343872-355536 GCA_004367855.1 Oikopleura vanhoeffeni | reverse complement strand
TCGACTCCGCGTCTTGAGACGAATTCTTAAACTAACAAAGTTATTTTTTTAGGTTATTCACTGCATAGAACGGAACGAGATATTCAACGATTTGATCCAACAGCAAGGGATAAATAATGACCAAAATTTTTGAATTTCTAACGTAAAAAACTTTAAAAAGTCGGTCTGAGAAACGCACACCTCGAAGCCATTTGGACAACTTTTAGGCCAAAACTTTGGCCGAATTTTTTTGTAATGACACCACTCCTAGAGTAAAACATGCCAACTTCTAAGTCAAAAACTGCGGCCTGAAAATATTACCATGGTTAGTTTTCAAATAAATGCTTGAAAATGAAATTTTTTGACATATGAACTATAAAAGTGAAATAAGTTTTTTTTCGTTCTTTAAAAAAAAAATTTGGGGTGTAAATACAAAAAAATATCGCAATAATTGACGCAAAGTCTCTCTTGCCGAAAAATTGCTTCGAAGAACGTGCGGTTTTCTAACCGACGTTATCATTTTACAGGTCGGTACCGTAGTCGGTTAAAAATACGGAGTAAACCCACCGGTACAAAAGCAATTTTCATTCTTAAAGACCGTACAAAGAACTACTAAAACTTCTGGAATTTTATTCCAAATAGCAGATGAAATTTTAAAAGTCAAAAAAAGTAACCGATTAATATTGGATTTTGCATAAAGATTTAAACGTTTGAATTTATTAATAATCTCAAGTACTGATGAAAACAGAAAAATTGTTTTATGAAAGTTTGGCAAAACGGCTTCAAGAAATTTTTGCCAAATACTTTTGTTTCTTTTTGTGTCAAATTTTAGATCTAAAAAAATATTTCTGTCTCAATAATTACTGAAGATGATGAATAAATTCGAAACGTTGTAAATAATATTTAATAAAGCAAAAACCAAATAATAGATTTGTGCCTAAAACACCAATACAAAAAGGATTTATAAGTGCATTCTAGAGATTTAAGATAACCCGGGAGCAGAACCTGTTTTTTAATACCTAACATTAAAGTGCAATTTTGGACTTTAAAAGCGATTTTTTTTATAAAAATCTAACCAAAAATCTTCAAGGATAATAGTTAAAAAAAAGAAAAAATTCCCGCTGCGATGTGTATAAAAAGGCGGATGACTAAATAAAATCGGTACCCATAGGACTTCGAAATTTTGTACTTATTTGTATTCGCTAAAAATCACTGACAATAGTGCAAATAAATTGATTACAAAGAAATGTGCTCCTGACACCCTTAAATATTAAGATAGTAAAACTATTAATTTGAATTGATGGAGTGGGTTCGTGATTGTTCGTGGTGATTTTAATTCATCGGATCCCTCTTTATTGGATTCGTCTGGTATTATTTTAATTTTTTTCTTTTATTTTTTTAACCTCATTGTGCAGAGAGCCTCTTCGCTAAATAGAAAAGTTTGAATGCGTATTAAAGCCAGTGGAAGCCTTTCGGAAGAAAGTAGGGGGGTGAAAACGATTTATAGCTCGATTCTGCTGATAGTTTAAATTCGCCGAAGTAAAATTGTTTACATAACACAGAGCATTGGAGCTACAAGTGGAAACTCACAGTGGCAGGAAAATGGGATTAATATCGATATCAATATGAACAAAATGGCCCTGTGAACTATTATATATAGATGCTAGGAAACGTCACATAACATTAAAACTCCGCGAACACTTCACTTCTACCCCGCACGGCGTAAGAATGTTTTCAATCTTTGAAGAACGTGAAACTTTAATTAATGATTGAAACCGGACATTCAGAGCAATGTAATTAAAAATTTAATTCCATCCTAATGTATTTTAAATATTCTGATCTCGCATAATTTAAACAATTCGATAAAATCATTAGAACTATTTTAATGAATATAGTCCAAACGAAAGCGATCAAACTTAAAAATTTCACCGTCAATTTCAGAATAAATGGAATACTTGCAATAACAACTTTGTGGGGAAAAAAATAATTTTTTTTTCAAACTCGGAAAATTTGGACAAACCTGATTTATTTTATACATCTGGATAAAAATAATCAAAACAAAGAAGTTTAAAATTTTTATAAGTGAATCTTTAGGTGCTGAAAAAAAAGGCTATTATGTGGAAATAGGGTATAATGAAAAACGCCAGCACGCATAGTCTTTGTTTTGATTGGTAACAGGTCCGCTGGGCTTTGTGGAGAATTAATACTGAGGAAAAAATCTTAATAATCGCAAGGCTTGTCAGACACAGGCTGATTTTCTTTTTACAAATAGAAATAAGTGTTTTTTATTAAAGTAAAAGCTCCTTACACTGAAATTATAGTTATTATTTTTTCGACTCCGCTCATTGCATTTGGCAGAAGTAAGAAAAGATTTTGCGCGCGAGCGAATTTGGAAAACAAATTAGGATGTTTTTTTGAATGTAACTCAATTACTTTGTATTCTTGAAAGTCAAATAAAGCGAAACGTCGAAAAAAAACAATTTTTAATAAACAAATAATAATTTTATGTCTATAAACAAAAATAATATAGAACTCATCCATGGAACAGAAAAAATGTCTAATATTTCACGCGTAGGTTTATGCGGGATGATATTAAATGTAAAGGAAAATGTATAAATTTGAGATTTTGAGCAAGAAAAGTTTAGAGCATAAATGAACTGTTTTGCTGGATAGATTAATTGAGAATCGCATCTTTCATAATGCACAAAAAATTATTTATTTTGCATAAGCCCAATCAAAAATCAATGAAACTTTATAAAATGTACCAAAATCTGTAATTTTATCATGATGTACTGCTTTTCAAATAATTGGGTGGCAGCAACAAGTATTTTTTTTATCATTTGACGAATTGATCTCAATAGATCTGATCCTGCAAAAATTGGAATTTTAATGCTCATCGACGTCTTGTTCCTTTGCGCTGTTGCAAAATATAAATAATATACTTCATATCGACGCCCGGTTTATAGCGTAGGTAATATTTTTTGGAATGTTTTGAAGATGTTTGGGAGCGTGCACGCTAGCATATTATTCAAAGTTTGATCAAAATAACAGATGAGTTGATACTGAAAAGTGAATAAACTAATATGAAAAAACTAGAAGATGGAACGGCTTGGATTAAAGCTGATGTCCCAAGTGATTATTGAGGGCAGAACGAAGAGAGAAAATGTTGTATTCTAGCGTCAGAAATCAAATAGCTTAAGGGAAAAAGGATGGGCGTAACAAATTGAAAAATTTCAAAATGTCGAGAAGGATAATCTTGTTTAGACTGGTACAAGTGAGACATGGGAACACTTTTTCGAAAAGCTCCGTGTGTTCGCATTGGTCTAACCCCAATGTTTTATACGCGAGTAAACTCGAAACTGCAATACGATTTTAATTTTCGGTCAGCAACAGTTTCAAAAAAACAGGAAGAGGGTTTTTTAATTTCTGGTTTTTACCAAAAAATTATCGGTTTAAAAAATAACAATCGATATGACTGGTGAAAAATCGACCAGTTGAGAAAATTTCCGAACTATTACGGAATAATCTTGGAAAAAAATAATGACATATTCTGTTGGCATCTAATTTGATTAACTCTTATTACCAAATTTGTTGACGACAAATATAGTCATATTTTCCTAAGTTATCTGTATTTATTAATGCGAAGCTGAACATTTTGAGTTCTTCTAGTTATCCGGGGGTAATTGCTGCCCGATATTGCGAATTTTAGACTAGCAAATCACATTTTTAGTAAAATAATTCCGTTTATAGTAGGCCGCCCTGGTAAAAAAGGGTGCCATATTGCGGGTATTTTGCCCAAATTATGCGATTTTTTTTTGCCAAAGAATTTCCGGAAAGCAGTGACATGAAAGTGAAATCGACAACGCTGGGAACAGGTTGGCATAAATGGTCAACCGATATTAAAAGGACAACAGTTTTACCTTAAGTTTTTTTTTAAAAGGAATAACCCTTCTCATGACGATACGAGGAAAACGTAATGCAATCGAGAAACGATTTTTGCAGTAAGCCATGCCAACTTAAAAAATGCTAATGTAGAAAATTTATGAAGTATGATTATGACTCCGGTGCATCCGGAATAACGGAAAGTAATTTTTGTAGAGTTGAATCTCGTGCCAGATTTTTTTCTTATAAATAGTCCGGAAAGTGAATTTTTATGTTTTTTCGTTCTAAATAAACGATAATATACACATTAATGCTTGACTAAGTAATTTTGAGAATTCCCGGAAGAAAAAACGAGATCGATTTTTTTTCTAAAAATTTTATACCGAAAATGCATAAAAGAGATTCCGTTACGGTGAACGGGTCCCGATAAAATAAAAAATTTTTGATTGAGTTTTTTAGTTGGCAGTTAAATGTCAAACGTTTCTCGATTGCATAGGTTTTCGGTAATCGTCATGAGAAGGGTGTACTCCTTTAAAAAAAAACTACCTAAGGAAAAATTTCGTCAAATAATGTTAAATTGTTGAAAATTTGCTTAAATTGTCAAATAAATTTTAGAAAATAACGTTTATTTGCTAAAAATTGTTTTTCATCTATTTTTATAAATTTCATAATTATAATGGAGGTTAAAGTTCTGCCAATGACTTTAAACGGTCCGCTTTGACGAAGAAACATCGTGCCAAGACTTTAAACGGACAGGTTAACGGTTTCTACCTGTCCGTTTAAAGTCATATAAATGTAGTGTATTCATGTACTTTAGTATAAGTAATGATTTTATTTTAGAGGGATATAAAGGAGAAGACTTTGAGTCAACTAAAGGGGAATCGTGTCGAATTCACGGTCACTTGGAAGTAAATCGAGTTTCTGGATCGATCCATATCGCCCCAGGAAAAACAATTAATATTGATGGGCACTTAGTACATGATATCAGAGGAATGAACCAATTATCACACGATACTACTCATACTGTACATCACTTGTCATTTGGAGATGAGTTTCCAGGGCAAAAAAACCCATTAGACGACACTGAGGTAAATTATTTCATCTTAAAAAAAANACTTTTTCGATTTATCAAATCGAATATGATTCCAACGCAAAAGTTTCAGCTATATCGATTACGATCCCTGAGTCCCAAAAAACGTTTTAATCTGCCCTTTCATTTGTTTTTGAACTCGAAAATCCTTATCAAAATGTTGGAATACATCCTACAATACAAATCGGAAATAGGTTGCATTCGGCGATTTTATGGCGTGGGCGCTGCTATTTGTTTTATATAACGGGATTTCTCATACAAAATATATAAACTATTATAATAATGATATATCATTGTGCGTCAAAGTTTTTCGTATTTTTAAAGGTAACCTGTTGTCAAGGCAGCCCAAAAAACCACGTTTGTCTTTTTTTGCGTCTAAGCAAACGTTTTCTTAACTTGATTTTCAATTTTGTCAAAAAAAATCGAAAACCATAATAATTGAGGGTGTGATTTAATTTTTAAATTTGTTTTATAGTTGGCAAAATTTTTCGAACTTGTATCAAACTAGATATCTAGTTAAAAACGTCCGCTTAGACTTAGATTTTATACAGTCCTCTAAAAGGAGTTCGAGCAGCCTTTCCCAAAGTATTCATAGGTGCCGGTTTATACCTCTTTCATAATCTAAAGTTTCCGGTCACGTTTTAACGAGGGCCAATGAGGATTGATTCAGCCAATTAGGGGTTAGGAAACAGATAATTAGGTATTAGGTAATTAATATACAAAATGAATAAAAATATATTATAAGATAATTAGGGGTATATAATATACGGTATATTATATACCGTATATTTTTTATTTTTTCGTTCATCCCGAGTCTGAAACAAAGCACATTTAATGTCATGGGATAATCAGTGATGAATTTAGCACAAATCTGAAGAATTAAATATTGCTTGGCATTATTATCTCAAAGTTGTCCCAACCGAATTTCGTCCTCTTGATGGGAAAAATTTGAGAACAAATCAATACTCAGTGACTCGACATGAAAAACAAATTCATCCTATGTCTGATAGACTCCCTGGGTTATTCCTTAGTTTCGACATAGCTCCTATTGCAGTGATAAAAACGGAAACTCGGAGATCATTTGTTCATTTTGCAACATCGATTTGCGCAATTATCGGCGGAATTTGGACAATTTCTTCCATATTAGATTCTGCTATTTATAGAACAAACAAAATGATGGTGAAAACAGAACTAGGAAAACTCGGNAGGAAAATTTTGTTTAACTATATTCGTACTTCTATCTGTATAAACTGAACAAAAAATAACTTTTAAAACTATATATTTTTAGGCGGGGTTATCTTCTGCTGACCAAAATAGTTTTTGAAATCATGAAATTTCCTTCAATATGCATGTTATTTGACCCCATACGGATCATTTCTGTAATCGGAGCTTTTGGTGTCATATTACAAAATTTCCCTACAAAAAAATATAGGTCAAAACTTATTAAGACGAATTATATTCTCTTCTTTTAGTAAAGCTATCTGATTAACTTAACTAGAAATAACTTTTGAAAAAATATATATTTAGGTTGGATATTTTTTGCTTACCAACAAATTTTTTCAAACGCTTTTTCGAAAGATTAGTACAATAAAATTTTAGTAGGAATAATAAATTTTTAATTCGTCCGAGTTATTTTATTTGATTTTAAAGGTAAAATTTTCGTAAGCAAAAAATACCGCTGTCATATTTTTAGGTAAAAACGTGGGTAATAATACGTAACTGGCTCAAACGACAAGTATACGTTATTGTACTGACTCGTAATAAGAGGGTTGACCTTCTTCGGATCTACTATTTAGCGTGTTTTGTCAAAATCGGTTAACTTCTAGAAAATTTAAAAAATCTAAATTTGGTGCTAATAAGAATGAAAATTTAGTAAAAAGTTAAATTGCGCTTTTGGGAATTAGGAAGTGAATGTCGAAATTACCAGAAAAAATATTTTTTGGACATGTGCATCCAAAAGTATGACTTAACATAATTAAAGTCTGTGTTTTTTTGAATTGACACATTTTTTTTCTCATGACGGCTAGACAGCTAAAATTCACTATCGTTTGGAATTGATTTGAGCTGTCTAGTCGCTGAGAGAAAAAAATGCGACGATTCAAAAAAAAAACTCAGGCTGTACAACCTAACATTTCACAAGAATTTATCAAATAAGATTTGATAAGTTGTACTATTAATCACTCAAACATAAAGTACAGTAGAGTGTATTTAAACGGACAGGTTGGTAGAAAGGGTTTGGGTCAAAAAGTCTAGTTAGCGTGCGTTTAATCGGGCAGTTTGACCATTCAAATTATCCGTTAAAACATAACGAACACTTTGCATCCCAAAACTGTCTCTTTTAATGCACAGGCAGGACTTTTTGACCCAAACCCATTCTACCAACCTGTCCGTTTAAATACACTCTACTGTACTTATCAGTATTTGTAGGCGTATCAAAAAAAAACATGTGCAATATAATTATTTCTACAAATCAAAGGAGGTATTAAAAACTATAGTATTTTATATGGGAAGCTCATAAAAGGGCGATTTCTTAGCGTAAGTTAAACCAGCCTGATTGAGCCTCATCTCAGATTTTTTTTTATCATTAGTGAATTCTGAGATAACCAATATTTACCTTTCCTTGCTAAAACAACATAAATTATGTGATAACTTTTCAAACGAAATAGATTCAATAAACCTATTCAATATCATAGAGTCCTGTTAAATATACTTTATTTTACTTAAAAAACATTTTTGTTGAGTCGGTGTTTGTCATCAGTCAAGCTGAAATTATAAAACTGATAAAAATTATATTTCCTCTTTATTTTTTAAAAAAATTATTCTTCGTTTTTGAGATTTTTTAAAATAATTCAAAATTACAATTATTTGTAATTTTGAATTATTTTTTAAATGTAAGATCTAGTCTACCCACAAATAACAATTCAAAATATATGAAATTTTGCCTCGTGACAAACCCTTAATTCAACTTTATATTAAAAAATTATTATTAAGATAATGTTAATTCGGAAAGATTGATCATTTTGTTTGATAATTTGGGCTGGTTATGACCGAAAAAGAACTTGAAGATTTTCGAGATAAATTTAAAAATCTAGAAAGATGCTGGAAAGACGAAAATGAAAATTTCCTTAAATTCCAGTTGATAGCAAACCGAGATTTACAATTGGCAAAACATGTTCTCACCAAAGACCAAAATGTTAATCTCAGGTAATTATTCAATTTTATTTCGGTTGTGTTTGTCAATACGAATACCTACGTAACTTTGAAAATGTAACCCCCATCTGCACGCGAGTTCTGTACGTACCTGCACCTGAGTGTTTTAAAACACACAATGAGTATGTTATCTCAAAAAAGGGCTGATTTCAAAAAATAACATTTCAGAAATTGAGTTAAATTAACCAGGTGGTGTCGCATAACAAAAAAAAATGATGCAAACAATTTTCGCTTGAAAAAATATAAGTGAATTCATAGATTAAAATTTGGACCCAGTCACAAGATAGAAGAAATTGCTATTTGCACCACCAGGTGGTGCCGGGTGTCTAAATAAATAATGTCAAACCATTCCTCTCCGAAAGTTAGCCTTATAAGTATATTTGTAGATTATTATCTGGTTCCAGTGCTGTTTTAACTGCACAAAACAAAAAAAATGCATTCAAATCATATTTGAGGGGAATAAGGGGAACTTTCGGGTGTCTGTTCCGATATTCCGGTGGCCAAAATAATATTTCACTAAAATATTTTTGGTCTCTGTTTTTTAAAACACATCGGTGCAGGTGGGGGTTAAGGAGAAAACTGCCGGTTTTTCAAAGATTATTTTTATTTTCAAAAACCATAATAACGTAAAGGATATTGATATTCTTAATTGTTAGTGGTTAGTTTTAGTAGATAAAACTTTCTGGTACCCACAAATTGTCCTTATTTTGTAATGTGCCAAAAATTAATTATCTAACCATTGTAAGATATTTAAATTTACTAAGGTCGCTTTTTTTGTAAGTGTGCCATTAAGGGGGTGGGAAAGCAACCTTTTTATCGCATATACAATAACAAACGAAAATCAAAATAATTTTCTGACATAGAGTCGACGACCGAGACATTAAATGGTCTTAATCCAGAAGTCCGTATGCTGCTCGTGAGATTTCTAGAATTTTCAAAGTCAACGATTTTTATCCTGTGTGTAACAGTTAGAACAAAAGATAAAAGAATAACATGTTTCTTAGTGAATCAACTACGAGGAATATTCAATGGTACCACGAGAAGTTTCTCATCTGCTCTAGAGAAGGTTTCTCGAAAAATTCGAAAAAATATTTGAGAGTAAATTTGATTTTTAACTTCTGCATTCTATTCATTCGAATTCATTTGCCGAATCAAATTGAGAATGAAATTGTTTATTTTTAGTTTTGAAGAAAACCGTATACTTTTTAAGCTGTAAGCAAAATGCTAATTTGAAACGGGGAGCGATCTATATTCCCGAACGTATATCCCACCATTACATTAGTCTTTAACAAAATTTACTAATACCTTTTTGAACACAGTCGTTCAACCGTTATTTTCTTGAAATTTTAGGCTGTTCTCTTGTGGTTTTTCTTGCAGTCTCTATATTCTTTAGCTCGTTCGCAATCATAGAGACTCTTTTTTGTGCGGTATACCTCGAATTATATCTCATTCAGTTCGCAAAATTATTAAATTCTCCTTGATGTACCATTTTTGCTCATATTAAAAGTTAACAGGTTAATTATAGAAGATGTTACACAAACTCCATGTTGTACAAAATTTGTCAAATTTCAATTATTTCACTTTCAGAATACTGTTTATGCTACATCAACGTGCATATAACGAGCTACGATCACTATTGACACTTTTGATGCTTAAAATATTTTACATGTGTAAATTTTTAATAAAGTTTCATATATGTCGCAAAAAAATGAGTTATCCGAAATGCTTACGTAAATTCAATGAACGCCAAAAACGTCTTGATGGCGTATCAAAAAATAATCAAACGGCCTCTCATTAATTGTGACAAATAAAGACAATATATGTCGAGTTAAATGTATTTTCGACAAAATTAAAGTAACTATGGTGCGACAGTAAACTGGCGTAATATTTCGCTCAATTTCGAGCACGATTTCACATCCGCGATTTATAGACTAACTAAAGTTATTGAATATTATCACTTAGAACGTTTTCTATATACATTTTCTTGACTTGAGCAAAAATCAAAAAATTTTAGTTCGTACCATGAACGTAGATATATACTGTTGTAAGTGCAAGTGTTGATTTTGCCGTTTTGTGAGACAACTGGACGAAATTTAAAATTTTTATCTTGAGAGTCTTCTAGATACATAAAAGTACATAGATTATTCGAAAAAAAACTAATGAGATTCGTTAATAGAACGAACAGCACAACTATTTTAAGGATTGTTTTTAGCACTTTTCTAGTGCACGTCAAGGCTCGTCTTTCGTGCGGTCAATGTTTTATTTTTGTTTTCACGAGTAACAAATTGAACACTTTTCTCGCCATCTAAGTGTAAAATGACACCAATTTCACCATTCTTAGTTTGTTGCGTAGGTAGAGCGATTCGAAAAATATCTAAATTGCTTTCCCCCGCCTTAAAAGGGGATTTCTGTTTGAGGAACCAGACTAGATAGCGACAAACGGTGTTTTTTGCAATCTTAATCTTAAGCGAATTTTGAAATGCATGGATTTTTTCTTTGTTCTCCGATGATTCGGTTCCCGGTAATCGCAAAAATCGGTTTTTTCGGTTCTTTGGTGAGCATTTGATGCTGATTTCTCGGTCAACGTGATCAACCTTAGGAAGCCAAAAAAATTTTTCTAGGCCTATTTTTTTAAGGTTCACGTGCGAAAACTATTTGTCGCTATCTTGTCTAGTTCTCCAGTCGAAATCATTGGGGCCACTTAAAAAAATAGCGACCTAAGTATCGCGACGTAGTTGCTTAGTGGTCCAAACACTCGAGCATGCATAAAAATCACAAAATTTCAAAAAGTACGCAAAAATTGAAATATGCTGTCAAAAAACTTGCCTGTTGAAAATATTTCATTCAAAATTAATCGTAAAAAACCCTATTTTTTATTAAACAATGTTTTGTTCATAAACGGTGAAGGTCTTTAGCATCAAAATTAATAAAAGCCCCAAAATTCTCTGAAAACCTCAAATTAAAAAGATGGCGATTATTTTTTGTTGATATAAATTATCAAGAGTCTTAATTCAAGACAATTATATCTAACGAANNACTTTTCGGACTAGTTTAAGGTCCATATTTTAATTATTCAAGTCGTCAAAATAAAATTTTCAGTTTTAGTATCATGAAACAATGTGAAAAAGAGTCTAGAGTTGAGGACAATGGGGCACACTCTTACAATATCAAACAAAAGAAATTTATTCTCGTCCAGAATAACGATTATTTTGAACTTGAAAATCAGATTCGAAATGCAAAAACATCTTTAGAAGACTTTGAGTTAACACAAGTAAAAAGAGAAATTAATTTCGAGCTAAATCAAAGGTATGTTTTTTTAAAGGCCTCGAATTTATGGGTGAGATAGTCTTTCACACTGCAAAAAAGTCATTAATAAATGCATTTATACACAAAAAAAAATTTGGTAATTAGTACAGGTTTAATTTTATTTTTTTTCGGTGTTTCACGCATCACTCAATTTCTAGTGTAATAATAAGGTAACTATTTTTTTAGGTGCCCCCCCC
>SCLH01000521.1:320371-343862 GCA_004367855.1 Oikopleura vanhoeffeni | reverse complement strand
AAAAGCCAGTGGTAAGACTTTCGGGGAGAAGAACGGTCAGGGGGCGGTTGATAACGATTTTATGCTCGATTCTCTGCCTTGATACTGTTTATTTCCGAAGTAAAATTTTACTATGAAACAGAGATCATTTCCGGAGCTACAAGTGGATAACTCCACGTGGCAGGAAAATTGGGATTATATCGATATCACATGAACAAAATGCCTGTAACTATTTCAGTATAGATGCTATGGAAACGGATTCACATCACTTACTTAAACCCCGGGAACTTTCAAGTCGACACCCGCACGGCGTATGATGCTTCAAAGTCTTAGAACGGAACTTGTTGGAAACCTCTTAATTAACTGAGATTTGGACCGGAATTTAGCAGCATAGTTAATTAAAAATTATTTAATTTCATCGTAATTTATTTAAATATTCTGAATTCATCGATATAAAACTTTTAACAATTCGATAAGATCATTAGACTGATTTTTATGATAATATGTCCCACACAACGAAGCGCTCAAACATTTCAAAAATTTCAACCTCAATTTCAGATATTTAAACTGATTGACTTTCGATATAGCAACTTTGTGGGGAAAAAATAATTTTTTTTTCAAACTCGGAATTTTGGAAAACCTGATATTTTTCACATCTGGATTAAAAAATATCATAACAAAGAGTTTAAATTTTTTAAAGGATCTTTAGGCTGCTGTTGAAAAAAATGGCTTTATGGCGTGAAGGCGTTAAATGAAACGCCCAGCACGCATTTTCTTTGTTTTGATGAGTAAACAGGTCTGCTGGGCTTTTTGGATATATTAATCGCTGAGGAAAAATCTATAAATTCGCAGGCTGTCAGACCAGGTGATTTTTCTTTTTACAATAGAATAAGCATGTTTTTTTTAAAGTAAAGCCTCCTTAATCTGAATTTAGTTATCATGTTTTTTTCGACCTTTCGCTCATTGCATTGCAAGAAGTAACACGAAGAATTTTTCCGCGCGAAAGAGAATTTGACAAATTAGATGTTTTGACTGTAACTTCAATTACTTTGGTATTTGTTGAAAGTTCAATAAAGCGAAACGTCGAAAAAATAACAATTGTTAATTAACAAAATAATAAATTTTTAATGCTTTAAACCAAAAGATAATATAGAACTCCATACCATGAGAAACCAGAATTGTTTTTATTTTTACGTAAGTTTATGGCGGGTCGGATAGTAAAATGTAAAGTAGAAATTATAAAATTTGAGATTTGAGCAAGAACAAGAGTTCGTAAGCATAACAATTTCGAATGTTTTTGCTGGATCAGATATTAGATTCGAATTCATTCATAGGACAAAAATATTATTTTTGCATAGCCCATCAAAATTCAAATTGCTAACATTTTATAAATGTACAAAATCTGTATTTTTCATGATGTTATTCATTTTCAAAATAATTGGTGGCGCCATAAAAAATATTTTTTTTATTTCATTTTTGACGAAATTTGATCTCCATTAATCTTGATCTCGCAAAAACATTGGATTTTCATGCTCTAGAACTCTTGTTCTTGCCTGTTTCATGTTCAAAATCTTCAAATATTATAATTTAAATGGACCCGGTTTAGTGCGTAGGTAAATAATGTATTATTTGTGAGAATCTCGTTTTGAAGATGTTTTCTGGGGAGCGTGCCGACGCTGAGCATCAGTTATTCAAGTTCGATCAAAGATTAACGTTGAATTTGATATCTGAATAAGTTGATCAATAAATATGGAAAAAATAGAAATGACACGCTTTGGCCATTAAAGATAATGCCAATTGTATGGGGCAGAAACAGAAGAGAGAAAATGTTGTCAATTTCTGCGAAGAAATTCAAATAGCTTATAGGGAAAAGGATGGGCCAGTAGAAAAACTTTGAAAATTCAAACAATTCGAGAAGGAATTCTTGTTTAACTGTACAGTGAGACCAATGGGCAACACTTTTCGAGAAAGTCGGTGTGTTGACCCATTGGTCTCACCCAATGTTTTTATCTCGGCGAGATAGCTGGAACTGGCACATACGATATTTTTTTAATTTTCGGTCAGCATCAGTTTCAAAAAAACATGTAGAGGCCGTTTTTTTCATTTCTGTTTTTACCAAAAATTTATCGGTTTTTCAAAAAAAATAACTCGATATATTACTGGTGAAAAATCGAACGTTGAAAAATTTCGAAATAATTACGGAATAATTTTGGAAAAAATATGACCACTATTCTTGTTCGGCATCTAATTTTGTGAGTTAACTCTTATTCGCAAATTGTTGACGAACAAATATCGTCATATTTTTCTACGTTATTCTGTATTTATAATTGCGAAAGCTGAAATTGTTGATTTTTAGTTATACAGGGGGCAATATTGCCGGATCATAATTGGCCATTTAACCTACGCAAAATCACCATTTTTAGCTTAAAATAATTCCTGTTATATAGGCCCACTGTCAAAAAAAGGGTGCTCCAATTTGCCGAATTTGCAATAGTTGCCGGATTTTTTTGCCAAAAACTTTCGAAACAGTGACATGAATATAAAATGACACCCTGGCGAAACCAAGTTTGGGCCAGTAAATGGGTCAACCGAACTTTAAGAAAGGACAACCACGTTTACTTAAGTAGTATTTTTTGTAATAGGAAGTACCTTCTCATGACGATTACGGGAAAACCGTATATTGCAATGAGAAACGTTTTTTGGCATTCAACTGCCAACTAAAAAGCTCAATGTAGAAATTTTATGAAGTTGATTTGCATCCGGTTCACCGGATATAAACTGGAAAGTAATTTTTTGGTAAGGTTGAGAATCTCGGGTGGGCCCAGATTTTTTTTTCTTTAAATCAGGCCGGAAAGTTGAATTCTCTATGATTTTTTCGTTCTTAATATCACGATTATCTACACATTAACTGCTTGAACTTTAATTTTGATGAATTCCCGGAAGAAAACGAGATTCGATTTTTTTTTCTAAAAATTTATACCGAAAATGCCTATAAATAGATCCGGTTACCGGTGAGCCGGATGTGTTCCGCATTAAAAATTAAACATTTCTCTTGAGCTTTTTTTAGTTTGGCAGTTTAAATGCAAAAAAACGTTTCTCGATTGCATTTACGTTTCGCGTAATCGTCATGAGAAGGGTGGTCTCTTAAAAAAAACTTACCTAAGGAAAAATTTCGGTCAATAATGTTAATTTGTTGAAAATTGCTTAACCGTGTGAGCCACAACACCTATATATAGGTGACTGCATATTTAAAATCATTCTAAAAATATGCAAAAAAAACCATCGTAGAATTGTCTTCCCTTCGAATACATTATAAAGAAATTTTGCAAGGATTTCAAAAAAGTGACTATTTTTTTTTTGGAAATTTTGTTCAAATTTTACGGAGAGTTTGATTTTTTCGAGATTTTTTTCCCAATCTTTATCTTCTAAAAAAATTAATTCGACCTATTTGCGTCAATTAAAATTTGAACAATAGCCAGTTTTTAGGAAGTTTTTGTCCATGGTTGACACTCAACAACCAAAGGGTTTAAATTGGTATACGGGAACAGATATTTTTTTTTTCACCAAAGTGATATTTTCAAAATTCCAATTTTAAGTTATTTCACGAAAATATTTTAATTGATTAAAAAAATAATCTCGAGCCAATTAAATATTTGTCCACAGAGTCACTTGATTAGTATATCGACCAGAAAATGATATCAGAGTGCTACTAATCTGCTTTTTATAGGAAAATAACCATTTTTATGAAAAATTGTTTGATTTTTTCATCAAAATTTTAAACCTATTTAAAAAATAATTTATTGATTGGATTTATATATAAATCAAATCAGAAAAAAACGATGACATAGGTCAGATCCTTTGTGCATTCCATTCCAATAGCAAAAATAATTTGTGAACACCACTGTGAGCTTGTATTCACTGATATGCTGCTACCTTGCCTCTTATCAGTAAATTTTCTAGAACTAAAAATCAAAATTCTAGGAATATCAAATGTCTTCGGATGCAAAAAATATATCGTTTGAAACTTCCTTATGCAAAAAAAAATGAAACTCTAACTACCTTGGCTTTCTGTAATAGGTCGCTGAACAGTCACCTATTTATAAAGGTGACGGTTTGCCTTGGGGAAACTTTTTTTTCTGTGCTCACCACGTCAGTTAAATTAAATTGTTCAAATAAATTTTAGAAAATAACGTTTATTTTGCTAAAAATTGTTTTTCATCTATTTTGATAAAATTTTCATAATTATAATGGGAGGTTAAAGTTTCTTGCCAATGGACTTTATTAAACGGGTCGCTTGACGAAGAAACATCGTGCAAGGCACTTTAAACGGACAGGTTAACGGTTTCTACCTGTCCGTTTAAAGTCATTATTTAAATGTTAGTGTTATTTCATGTTACTTTTAGTATAATTAAATGATTTTTATTTTAGAGGGGATATAAGGAAAGACTTTGAGTCAATAAAGGGGAATCGTGTCGAAATTCACGCGTCACTTGGAAGTAATTCGAGTTTCTGATCGATCCAATATCGCCCAGGAAAAAACTATTAATATTGATGGGGCACTTTAGGTACATGATATCAGAGGAATGAACCAATTATCACACGATACTACTCATACTGTACATCACTTGTCATTTTGGAGATGATGTTCCAGGGCAAAAAAACCCATTAGACGACACTGAGGTAAATTATTTCATCTTAAAAAATATTTAAAAAACTTTTTCGATTTATCAAATCGAATATGATTCCAACGCAAAAGTTTCAGCTATATCGATTACGATCCCTGAGTCCAAAAAACGTTTTACATCTGCCCTTTCATTTGTTTTTGACTCGAAAATCCTTATCAAAAATGTTGGAAAACTCCTTACAATACAAATCGGAAATTGCGTTGCATCGTTCGATTTTATGGCGGTGGGCGCTGCTATTTTGTTTAATAACCGGATTTCTCATTTTACAAAATATATAAACTTTATTAATAAGATATAATAATAAATAAAAAAAAAGGCGAGGCGATGAAGCCTTCCTTTTAATAGTTTTATATCAATAGTTGAACTTGACAAAATTCTTCTTTTCCCACAATTTGTTGGCTTCTTCAACTTTGTCCGATGGAGTCAAGACCTTAAGGTGGGCGCTAAAAGTTCACACCTTTTCCAGGGGTAGCCAAGCGAAAAAGCGGAAGTCGAAAAAAAAGATAATTTATTTATTTTGAAAATTACAAGAACTCCGAAATTTGATTTTTTGGATCAGAAAAGTACAAAAAAATGTTGTTTCATCACATTTATCTCAGATAATTAATCAGAGGATTAAATTTAACTTCAATTAAATTAAATCAAAAAAACCTTCTTTCAATGAGCAAAAAATTACCAGAAGAGAAAAATATAAATATGGGCTTATTTGTTTCCTTATACCGACCCCCTTAAGAATTAAACACAATAGAGCAAAATTTCAACAAAGAGGCTCTACAAAGAATTTAATTTTATACCAGTAGATAGGATAGATTAGATCTCCGGTTACTGATGTACCGGTAGTCGATGAATTAAGACAAAATTTCTCCATTAATGGAGAATTTGAGCTTTTTTTAGTGGGCAGGTGAATGCGAAAAAACGAGATTTTCTTCATTGTTAAAATGCGTTGAAAATGTTTCAAGAAATTTTTTTATTTTTTCAAATTTGAAATTCACCTGCTTATTAGAAGCGCCAGAAAAATTAATCTGTTCGGAAGTTTTTTTTTAATTTTGGTTTCAATTCAGAGGATTCGTTTTTTCTTCAAATAAATATATTCAAATTCTCACAACGAAAATTGTTAATACACAACATAATTCTTGAATTATTAATTTTTCATAATTATTTGTTAACCGAAGGCAACACTTTTCAGTTTTTGAAAAAAAATTTTAATTGTCTGTTTTTTGCATTTTTGTCTCGAACGAAGTTTTCAATTTTTTTGAAGCAAATCTTTTACCAATCATGTGGATTGGTATACAGGAGGTGAGCGTATAGTTAGAAAGTTTGTCGACCAAAAAACCCTAAATATTACGCGTATTCTAACTATTACGCGTACTTTTAAACATATACGCGTACTTTTGGAAAATGTCTCTGATCAGTCAATTGCGAAATATCTAGAGTTTAAAAAATTGCCTGTTTAAAATATGGTCAGGAGTAAGAATTTTGGTGATTTTTAACGTTAATTTTTTCGTTACAAATCTTCTAGGATGTATAAATTGAATTTTATTGAAAATGAAATAAAGTTAATTTTAAATAAAACATGAATTCTGCAAAAGATTTATCCGAAAATCCCGTTAAAATGTCAAAAAAACAATGAAAATTTAAAATGAAAAAAAAAATATGCTCACAGTAAATCACTCTCAGAATTACCAGTAAAACTAAATATTTTTATCTGAATAAACTATTGCCCCATTTTCAAATAGCCGACATTGTTCTGCGGACTTTTGGAAACATTTTTTAAACTCCTTGAATACCGACACTTCCATTGGTCAATCTGAAACATGTTTTTAAAAAAAGTGTTATTTTTCATTGTCGCACCGGACCGGGAGGATCTGTGCCTGGAAATCTGGGTTAAAAAAACGCCTATCTTTTGCCTAGGAACGTTTAGAAAAAAAACCCCCCTATATTTTGCCTATAACTATACGCCGCACGCCAGGAACGAATAATTTATTTTACACATGCATAGGTTTTGCGGGAGCTTTAACGTAGGTTTTTGTGTGGAATCTAACTATACGCGTATAAACTATTACGCCGCACCCCCTGTGATCAAATTTAAAAATTTTGTATTATTTTTCGGAATTGCAAATAAAATTTCAATACTTAAATAATTAGTTTTTTTAAAGATTTTTTTAATTTCACATTTAAATTTTTTAAATTTAATTTTCGAAAACTTAAAATCATAAAATAAAACTTTAAAATGTCTATCAAAATTAAACAGGTTCAAAAACGGAAGTTTTAAGTGCATTATTAATTTTTCAATTGAAATGAATCTAACTTTTCTTAGCCAGTGACAAGTTTGTCTATTGGCACCACGAAAGAACTTTTGGTCATAATAAAAATAATTTTTATTATGATGAGTTTTGAAAATATATTATTGAAGGCTTACTTCGAAAACTTTTCTTTAAAAGTAATAAAAGTTTTTTGAGTAATTTTGTTGGTAATTTTTAAGATGGAAAAATTTCCAAAGCCAGGCAAAGTGCTATAGTTTTGTCGAAGGATCCGAAAGCCTTCCACTGTTTAACAGAGCGTTTTCTGCTTCTTTCTTGCGCCGATGAAACGCAAATAAAAAAAAGGCTAACAAGCGGGATTCTCAGCCTTTAGAAAAAAAGAAGGGCCGGCCGGAATATGATTTGTCACCTCTTGGTTGCCCGACTTTATCTCATCTTGATAAGGCGGCCGTTTGATAACACGTTTATATCATAGACAAAAATCGGCGCTGAAAGCCTACGCAACTTTGATATTATGCATTGTGCGCTCAAAGTTTTTTCGTATTTTAAAGGTAACTGTTGTCAAGGCAGCCCAAAAAACCACGTTCGTTCTATTTTTGCGTTCTAAAGCAAACGTTTTCTTAACTTGATTCAAATTTGTCAAATAAAACACAATCGAAAACCCATAATAATTGGAGGGTGTGATTTAATTTTTAAATTTGTTTATAGTTGGCAAATTTTTTCGAACTTGTATCGAACTAGATATTCTTAGTAAAAAACGTCCGCTCTAGACTTAGATTTTATACAGTCCTCTAAAAGAGGAAGTTTCGAGCAGCCTTTCCAAAGTATTCATAGGTGCCGGTTTATACCCTCTTTTCATATCTAAAGTTTCCCGGTCACGTTTTAACGAGGGGGCCAATGAGGCATTGATTCAGCCATTACGGGTTAGGACACAGATAATTAGGTATAGGTAATAATATACAAAATGAATAAAAATATATTATTAAGATAATTAGAGGGTATATAATATAGGTATATTATATACCGTATAGTTTTTGTTTTTCTCCCGAGTCGAAACAAAGCCAACTTTAATGTCATGGGAAGATCACGTTGATGATTTAGCACAAATCTGACAGAATATAAATATTGCTTGGCATTAGTTATCTCAAAGTTGTCCCAACGAATTTCGTCCTCTTGATGTGAAAAATTTGAGAACAAATCACCCATCACTCGTGATCGACAATGAAAAAACAAATTCATCCTATGTCTGATAGACTCCCTTGGGTTATTCCTTAGTTTCGACATAGCTCCTATCGCAGTGATAATAAACGGAAAACTCGGGAGATCATTTGGTTCATTTTTGCAACATCGATTTTGCGCAATTATCGGCGGAATTTGGGACAATTTCTTCCATATTGATTGCTGCTATTTATAGAACAAAAACAAAATGGATGGTGAAAACAGAAACTAGGAAACTCGGCTAATCATTTACTAGTATTTCAAATCTTAGGAAAATTTTGTTTAACTATATTCGTACTTCTATCTGTATTAAAATGAACAAAAAATAACTTTAAAACTCAATGATTTTTAAGCGCGGCGGTTATCTTTGCTGACAAAAATAGTATTTTGAAATCATGATTTCCTTCAACTATGCATGTTATTTGACCCATCACGGATCATTTCTGTAACGGAGGCTTTTGGTTCATATTTACAAAATTTACTCTACAAGAAAAATAGTCAATAACATTATTAAGACGAATATATTCTCTTCTTTTTAGTAAAGCTATCTGAGTATACACTAACTAGTAAATAACTTTTAGAAAAAATATATATTTAGGTGTGATATTTTTTGCTTTACCACAAATTTTTCTCAAACGCTTTTCGGAAGAATTAAACAAGAAAATTTTAGTCAGGAAGAATAAATTTTAATTCGTTCATTATTATATTTGATTTTAAAGGTCAAATGTTCGTAAAAGCAAAAAAATACCGCTGTCATATTTTTAGGTTAAAACGTCGGATATAATAGTAACTGGCTCCAACGACAAGTATACCTTAGTTGTACTGACTCAGTAATAAGAAGGTGAGTTGATCTTCTCGGGGATCTACTATTTTAGCGTGTTTTGTCAAAATCGGGTTAACTTCTAGAAATATTGTAAATAAAATTAAAATTTGCGTGCTAAATGAATGAAAAATTTAGCTTAAAAAGTTAAAATTGCGCTCTTTGGGAATTAGAAGTGCAATGTCGAAATTACAGAAAAAATATTTTTTGGACATGCTGCATTCCAAAAAGTATGACTTACATTAATTAAAGTCTGTGTTTTTACTTGCTTTTTATACGCTAGACAGCTAAAAATTCACTATCGTTTTGGAATGATTTGAGCTGTCTAGCGCTGAGAGAAAAAACTGCGACGATTTTCAAAAAAAACTCAGGCTGTACACACCTAACATTTCAAAGAATTTATCAAACTAGAGATTTGATAGTTGTTGACTACTAATCACTCCAAACCATGAAGGTACACGTAGAGTTGTATTTAAACGGACAGGTTTAGAATGGGTTGGGTCAAAAAGTCTATTAGCGTGCGTTTAATCGGGGCAGTTTGACATTCAAATAGTCCGTTAAAAACATAACGAACACTTTGCATCCAAAACTGTCTCTGTTTTAATGCACGTCAGGCAGACTTTTTGACCCAAACCATTCTACCAACCTGTCCGATTTAAAATAACACTCACTTGTACTTATCAGTATTTGCTCGGCGTTTCAAAAAACATGTGCAATATAATTATTTCTAACCAAATCAACGGAGTATTAAAAACCTATAGTATTTTTTAGGAAGCTCATAAAAAGGGGATTTCTAGGCGTAAGTTTAAACCAGCCTGATTGAAGCTCATCTCACGAGATTTTTTTTTATTCATTTAGTGAATTCTGAGATACCATATTTATCTTTCCTGCCTAAAACAACATAAATTAATGTGATAACTTTTCAAACGAAATTAAGATTCAATAGAACCTATTCAATATCATAAGAGTCCTGTTAAAATTATTTTACCTTTATTTTACTTAAAAAACATTTTTGTTGAGTCGTTGTTGTCATCAGTCAAGCTGCAAATTAAAAACTGATAAAAATATATATTTCCTCTTTTATTTTTTAAAAAATTATTTCTTCGTTTTTGAGATTTTTATAAATAATTCAAAATTACAATTATTATTTCAAATTTTGAATTATTTTTTTAAATGTAAGGATCCTAGTCTACCCCAAATAACAATTCACAATATATGAATTTTGCCTCGTGACAAAACCTTAATTCAACTTTATATTAAAAAATTATTATTAAGATAATGTTATTCGGAAAGATTGATACATCTGTGTTTTGATAATTTGGGCTGGTTATGAACGAAAAAACTTGAAGATTTCGAGATAAATTTTAAAAATCTAGAAAGATGCTGGGAAAGAACGAAAATGAAAATTTCCTTAAATTCCAGTTGATTAGCGCAAACGAGATTTACAATATTGGCCAAAACATGGTTCTCACCAAAGACCAAATATGTAATCTCAGGTAATTATTCAATTTATTTCGGTTGTGTTTGTCAATACGAATACCTACGTAACCTTGAAACATTAACCCCATCTGCAACGCCGGAGTTCTGTTACGCTACCTCACCTGAGTGTTTTTGTTAAAACACACAATGAGTATTTATCTCAAAAAAGGGGCTGATTTCAAAAAATAACATTTCAGAAATTTGAGTTAAATTAATCAGGTGGTGGGTGCATAACAAAAACAAATGATGCAAACAAATTTTCGCTGAAAAAATTAATAAGTGAATTCATAGATTAAAATTTGGACCAGTCAAGATAGAAGAAATTGCATTTGCACCACCAGGTGTGCCGGGCGTTGTCTAAACATAAATAATGTCAAACCATCCTCTCCGAAAGTTAGCCTTAATAAGTATTTTGTAGATTATTATCTGGTTCAGTTGCCTGTTTTAACTGCAGCAAAACAAAAAAAATGGCATCAAATCATTATTGAGGGAATAGGGAACTTTCGGGTGTCTGTCCGATATTTTCCGGTGGCCAAATATATTTCACTAAAATATTTTTTGGTCTCTGTTTTTTAAAACCACATCGGTGCAGCGTGGGGGTGGAGACAAACTGCCGGTTTTTCAAAGATTATTTTATTTGCAAAAAACATAAACGAAGGATATTGATAGTTCTTAATTGTTTAGTTGGTAAGTTCTTTAGTAGATAAAAACTTTCTTGGGTACCACAAATTGTCCTTATTTTGTAATGTGCCAACAATTAATTATCTAACATTTGTCTAAGATATTTAAATTTAATCTAAGGTCGCTTTATTTTTTAGGTGCTGCCCACTTAAGGCGGGTGGGGGAAAGCGACCTTTTTAAGGCATATTAACAAATAACAAATCGAAAACTAAAAATATTTTTCCTGACTAGTCGACGAACGAGAAATTCATGGTCTTAACCAGAAATCCGTATCTGCTCTAGAATTTTTCTAGAATTTTTCAAAGGTCAACCGCATTTTTAGGCTGTGGTTGCTAACAGTGAAAAAATAAAAATAAACATGTTTTTCTTAGGTTAATCAACTCGAGGAATTTGATGGTAAAACACGAGAAGTTTCTATCTGCTCTAGAAATTTTTCGAAAAAAAATTTCGAAAAAATTTTTAGAGTAAATTTGAATTTTACTTCTTAGCGATTCTATTTTTCGAATTCATTGCGAATCAAATTGAATACCAAAATTGTTTATTTTAGTTTTTGAAAAACCAAGGTTACTTTTTATGCTGTAGCAAAATGCATTTAATTTGAACCAGGGCATACTATAATCTCCCGAAACTATACCCACATTCACATTTAGTTTTACAATTTCTATTACCTTTTTGAACAGTCGTTTCAAACCCGTTATTTTTCTTTGAAATTTATTAGGCTGTCCTCGGGTGTTTTTCTTTGGCAGTCTCTATTGATTTTTTAGCTCGTTCTCGCAAATCATAGAGGCTCTTTTGGTGTATACTCCTCGAAATTATTTCTCAATTTCAGGTTCGCAAATTATTAAATCTCCTTTTTTTACCATTTTTGCTCATTATATAAAAATTAAAAACAGCGTTTATATGAAAATGTTTACAACATCTCCATTCGTGTGAACAAAAATGTTGTCATAATTCAATTTATTTCCCACTTTTTAGAGCCATTGTTTTATGCTAATTCAATGCAGTATTTACAGTATGATCATATTGACCACTTTTTATGGTTTAAAATTTTTTCTGTGTAATCTTTTTAATAAAAGTTTCATTATATTGTCAAAAAAAATGATAATTCCGAATGCTTTACTAAAAATATTCCCAAATCGAACCGCCAAAAACTTTGATTGGCCACCGCTCTGTCGGTGATCAAAAAGTAATCAACGGCCTTCTCATTAATTATTGGGTGACAAATGATAAAGACAAATATAAATATTGTCGGTTAATGTTATTTTCGGACCAAAATTAAAGTTAACATTTTGCGTGCTGAAGAAACTGGCTGATATTTGCTCAATTTTCGAGCCGAGATTACATCGCGATTTATAGGGACTAACTAAAGTTAATTCGAAATTTTATCTTGAGAAGTTTTTTTATATAACATTCTCTCTTCGACTGAGCAAAAATATCAGAAAAATTTTATGTACCATGAATGAGATCATTTATGTTTAATGCAAGTGTTGATGTTTTGCGTTTTTGAGACATCCTGGGACGGAAATTTAAATTTTCTATTCTTGAGATCATTTAGATATGAAAATACAAGATTATTTTGAAAAAAAAATAATGAGAACGCCGTTATATAGACGAAGCCAAACATAACTTTTTAAGGATTGATTTTGGCACTTTTCTAGTTGCCCGTAGAGCTCGTTTTGCGGTCAAATTTTGTTTTGTTTTTTCAGGAGTAAACCAATTTGAACACTTTTCTCGCGATCTAGTGTAAAATGAACATTTCACATTCTTAGTTTGTTCAGGAGAGCCGATTGAAAAATATCTTAATTTGCTTTCCCACCCCCTTAAAGGGGTATCTGTTCTGAGAGAACCCAGACTAGATAGCGAACAAACGTGTTTTTTGCATCTTGAATCTTCTGCGAATTTGAAAGGCAGGATTTTTTTCTTTTTCTCCACGATGCATTACCCGGTTCCCGGTAATTCTCGCAAAAAATTACAGTTTTTTTCGTGTCATTTTGAAGCAATTTTCGATGACTGATTTCCGGTACGTGATAAACCTAGGAAAGCACAAAAATTTTCTAACCGCACTACTTTTTTTTCCAAGGTTTCACGTGCAGAGGAAACTCCATTTGTCGCTATTGTTGTCTAGTTCTCAGTCGAAATCCATGGTGGCACCCTTTAAAATAAAAAGCGGACTAAATATCGCCCGACGTAGTTCTTGTGGGTCCAATACACTCGAGCATGCATAAAAATCACAATATTTCAAAAAGTACTGCAAAAATTGAAATATGGCTGTCAAAAAAATTGCCGTGTTGAAAATATTTTCATTCAAATTAATCGTAAAAAACCCTATTTTTATCTAAACAATGTTTTGTTCATAAACGTGTGAAGGTTTCTTTAGCATCAAAATTAATAAAAAGCCCCAAATTCTCTTGAAAAACCTCAAATTAAAAAAGATGGCGATTATTTTTGTTTGATATTTAATTATCAAGAGTCTTAATTCAAGGGGACAATTATATCTAACGAAATTGATGGTTCGGGATCATTGTTCAATATAAACCACTTTTCGGACTAGTTAAGGGGGTTTACAGTTCGTTTTCAGGAATTTTTCTAAAATTTGGACTAACTAATCGGGGTAAAAAAATGACAATAGAAAATATTTACTTTTTCCATTTTTAAAGTTCAAGTTCGGCCAGGCGGCGCTTCCCAAATCCCCTCGTCAAACTAAAATCACATCTCCTCCCTCAGTTTTCATCGGATTTGTAAAATTTTTAATTGCAAAATGATCTTTAAGAAATATCTTAAATCTGACGAGAAAATTTTTAAATTTAATTCTGGTTCGTGAGATAATTTTTTATCTTCAAAATAAAAAAAAATTTCAAATTTTAAAAACGCCACAATTAAAGAATCAAGCCTGATCATCTCATAAATAATTTAAATGTTGATATCAATGTGTAGTTATTATAAAAAATTGCTTTTGATTGTTGGATTTAAAAAAATATTTTTTTGTCTTCTCTATATTACGCGTCGACTATCGATAATTTTATATTAAAAGCATTTATCTTTTATTTTGACGATTATTCTCTTTGAAAAGTTATAACTAACGGATTTTGGGAAACTGCTTAGTATCGCGCCCATTCAAAAAGTTTTTTCAAAAGTACGAACGCCGCGCAAAAGATAAATTTCTGATTTGTATTTATCAAAGGCCAGCTTTTTAGGCGAATATTGGCCTTGCTGAGTTGATGGTTTGAACTCACCATATTTTCGTTAATCAAAGATTCGAAATAAATGTTTTGGAGTTCGCTCTTTCATAAAAATCCCTTATAAATATGAGGTATTTTCATGTTTTTTAAAGAAAATGCCAAAAAATTAAAAACCGGCGAAATCTCGGTTTTTGGTAAATTTTACGAAATTTCAAAGGGATTCAGGCTTGAAAAGTTCCGGGAGGAGAGAGAGATAGGCTCAAACAGATCAGATAAGTGAACTCAGAGATATCCCATAGAATAAGGACCTGATATGTCCATAAGGACACTGGATTTTCACTTCCTTAATAATGAATCATCTTTATTCTTTTGGAAACTTCCAAATTTCAGCCATATTTCAAATATTAAACGAGAACTCAAATAATTCTGGTAGTTTAAAGATTTTGATACTCGAATTATTTAAATTTTACCACGACATCTGAATTGGACAATTCTGATAAAATTTAAATAATTCTGAACGTGAAAATTTTTTGGAAAATTTGAATAATGCGAACATTGAAAAAATATTGCCGATACGAGCTAAAGAAATGTCCAAAAAATAGAATCAAGAAAAAACTAGCCAAATTTTTAACCGAATTTCCAATCAAGGTCCAAAATTCAGATATTGTTATCTGTTCCAGCATATAAAGAAGATTGAAATAATATCGCTTAGATTAATTTACTTTTATTTAAGATAAGCTCAAAAACTATTTTTCTATAATCCAGACATTCGAATTTCAATTTTTTGATATTTATGAGATGATCAAGGTTGATTCTTTAATCTGGCAATTTGTAAAATTTTGAAAAAAAATTTTATTTTGGAAGCCATACAAAAATTATTCTTCACGAACCAGAATTAATTTTTAAAATTTTTCCCTCCGGTCAGATTTAAGATATTTTCTGAGGATTCATTTTTGCAAACAAAAATTCTACGATCCGATGACAAACTCAGGGAGGAGATGTGATTTTAGTTTGACGGCTTTGGAAGGCGCCGCCTTGGCCGAACTTGACTTTAAGAATAAAAAAAATAATATTTTCCTTGTTCATTTTTTTACCCGAATTAGTTAGCGTCCCAAATTTTAAGGAAAATTCTTGAAAACCGAACTGTACCCCTTAAGTGTCCATAGTTTTTAATTATTTTCAGTTTCGTCAAAATAAAATTTTCAGTCTTTAGTATCATGAACAATGTTGAAAAAGAGTCTAGAGTTGAGGACAATGGGGCCACACTCTTACAATATCAAACAAAAGAAATTTAATTCTCGTCCAGCAATAACGATAATTTTTGAACTTGAAAATCAGATTCGGAAATGCAAACCAAACATCTTTTTAGAAGGACTTTGAGTTAACACAAGGTAAAAAAGAGACATTAATTTCGAGGCTAAATCAAAGGTATGTTTTTTTAAATGCCTCGAATTTATGGGTGAAAAGATAGTCTTTCACACCTGCCAAAAAAGTCATTAATAAATGCATTTATACACAAAAAAAAAATTTGGTAATTAGTACAGGTTTAATTTTATTTTTTTTTCGGTTGTTTCACGCATCACTGCAATTTCTAGTTAATAATAACCGGTAACTATTTTTTTTAGGGTGCCCCCCCCCTCTGAGCAAAAACCGTAGCAGGGTATCAAGACGGTTTTTTGCATGGTGTAGCAAAAAAAATTTAACCTTCAAAAATTTTTCCTCGTGAAAATTTTACCCATATAAGGTATAAGTGCAGGTCTCTATGATAATCCAGTGCCGAGTAATTCAAAAAGTGCTCTTTACTCCACCAGTTGGTGTCGGGGTTCAAAAAAAAATAATGCCAAAAGATTTTCTCGTGAAAATTTACCCATAATAAGTTACAAGTGCAGGTCTCTATGAAATCAAGTGCGAGCAATCAAAAGTGCTCTTTACTCCACCAGGTTGTGTCGGATGTCAAAAATAATAATGGCCAAAAAAATTTTTTCGTTAAAATTTACCCCCTACAGGTATATTTGTAGTTAGATAATGGTGTAGTGTCTTTCAAACCGCCAAGATTACCGGTGTTTTTTGCTGATGTACCGGTAAACCGGGGAGTCTGCAAAACGACAAAAAAATTGAGGTAAATTTTTTTTGGCTACACCATGCAAAAAACCGTTTCTTGTACCTGCCTCGGTAGTTTTTGCTCCAGAGGGGGGGGGGGGCACCTAAAAAAATAGTTACCTAAGTGATGCGTGAAACACCGACAAAAAATAAAATTCAACCTGTAGATTCGGTCTTTTTAAATGTTGGTGCCAGATTATTTACATTTTGAAGAAATAGTTCACTCAAGTTATTTAATGAACAATTCATCACTGCGAAAATATTTTTTGAAATGATGTCTAAGAACGTTATCAGTACTAAAAATTACATCATAACGATTTGATGAAAAACTACAGAATCGACTCCAAAAATAGTCCAAACTGAAATTCGACCAACAGGGTTCATATTACACGATTTGAGTACATTTTAACTTGATTATTGAAATTATATTAACAGCAAAAATACAAAAAAATTTCTGTCGAGCTTTTTAGTTAAATGCAAAAAAGGGGGACAGTTTTTGCTTTTCATTTGATTTTAATAATTAAACCGAAAAATATTAAGATCTTGTAATATGACCCCTGATGGTGTTGAATTCATTTTCCACTATTTTTTAAGTTTGTAATAAAAATTGTTATAGTGGTTTACGAGAAACACATTATTTTCGGTTATAAATGGCTATGTAATGTCACAGATTGAAAATTGTTATTATAGTCAAATATCGTTCGTATCAGTTCCAAACTATCTCACCCATAAATTCGAGCACCTTTAAAAAACAGACTAAAGTTTAAATAAAGAAAACAGAATTTTACACGACCAGCAAAATGACTTCTTTCCGAGAATCAAAAGCCTTCAAAATGAATTAAATGTTCTAGAATCTCTTCAAGTACCAATCAAAAGTGAGATTTTGGAAAATATTTCATTATTGCATAAAATGTCAAGTCAAAAGTTTAATGAAGAAATGTTTGGACTTCAAATTATACACGATGCTACAAGGTAAATAAAAGGCTACCATAAAAATTTTTTATGTTGATCATGAATTATAAACCAAGATTATTATTCAAGACCTTTGATTAGAAAAATTATCTTTTTCACTATCCAAAATGCCTCTTTAAAATTTAAAAGTCATTTTATTCCAATTTTTCGAAATAATCAAATTGTGAAATCTGAAAGCCAGGGCTAATTTGGTATCGAAAAGATAATTTTTTTTGTGTATTTATTCAATTTTTATGGATCTTTTCGGCTTTGAATTTTTCGGCGGTGTTGCAAACCGCGAACCACTGCCGTCTGAAAACAAAGACATTAAAACTGAAAAATATCTTAATTTCTTAGACCTCGCGTGCCGAGGTTCGCGTTTTGTACTCCGCCTATTTTTCATTAAAATTATGTAAGAATATATGTTAACGACCTCAGAATAAATCTCCCTATTTGTAGCTCTATTACGATGAGTGTTCTTAACGGCACTTTTTTCTGAGGCTCGATTACGCATCATTTTTTGTTCGAAAACATTTAAGTAAGGTAGCTTTTTTCAGGTGCCCCCTGTCGAGCAAAAACCGTAGTAGGTATGGAGACACGGTGTTTTTGCTGACAAAATATTAATCGCAGATTTTTTTTTCGGTTTTCGAGCTTTACCGGAAATCAGCAAAAAACGGTAATTGGCCTATTTCAGAGGTAAAAAAGTGCTGTTTACTCCATCAAATGGTGTTAGGTGTCAATACGCCCATAAACATGCTCCTCTATTTTAAAATTCCGTTAATTAAAGTGAGTTATTTTAGCTCTGAAGCTCAACGTGATGTCCAAAATCTTCAAAATGATTATGAGCGGCAAAAATTGGATGACCTTGAAAGTTTTGTTATTGTACATAATCCCAAGCCACAGGGCTATAATGATTATATAGATGAAATTGTTTCTATTCGATCAAACTTTCAATTCAAAATAAATGGACAAAAGGTTCACTTGATTATTTGAAGTATACATTTTTGATCGAAGTTTTTTCCGCCTACTTATTCATAGGCAAGTTTTCTGTAATCATTCAAAAAAAAATACATGTATAAAACAAGTTCCACATATGAATTTAAATGGACATCCGAACAGACAGGGTCCGTCCCAAAATGTTGGGCAACCGACTTTAAACGGTGGGAAAAATTTTCCCATAAAGTTAATTTTTTTTTAATTTTTCATTAATTTATTAACTTTAAAGTTATATACTATATAAGAAAGGTGTTCCACCTATTCTAAGAAAGGTGTATACAGATAAAGTTAATTTATTGAAACAATTCTGCAATTGTCAAATAAATCTTACAATAAAATAACGTTTATTTGCTAAATTTTTATTTTTTTTCCGCATTTAAAAAGTGGTACTGTGGTTTCTGTCTAAGCGGACAAAACGGGCAAAAACCTACGTATTTTTCCTGAAAATTCGAAATTTCGTACCTCTAAGCGGACAAAACGGGATTTTGAAAAGTGTCCGCTTAGACAGAAACCACAGTAATAAATTCTGTTAATGACTTTCATCAGACAGCCTCGAGAAGAAAATTTTGCCAAGACTTTGAACATACAAGCTAACTGCTTCTACCTGTCTGTTCAAAGTCACTGTAATAGAAAATTATTTTTATTAAATATGGCCAAGATGATTTTCTGAAAAATGGGTACTGTAGACTTTTTTTATGAATTAAAAAAAAGCTGGTTTTGCTAAATTTTAGATTTGTGAAAAATTCATCAAAAACTCTAGGACTAATTTGATTCTGAATTCTTACTAAAATTATTTATAAATGCATATTTCGAACTTTCCATGAAATGAAAGCCACTAAAATGGCTATGTGCCTGATAGATAAAATGAGTATATTTTGCTATAGAATTTGCAAAGGCAGAAATCTGCATTTTTCATAACAAAATATAAGAGAAAAAAATTCGACCAAAGATATATAACTTATATCCAAAATGATCCCTACTGCGCCTTTTACACCGGTAGGCGTAAGTGACCAATAAAATAGCGGGATTCTTGAATTAAGTCGACAATCGCGTATTCTGATTGGACACTGGCTCATAGTTACGCCTACTGGTGTAAAAGGCGCAGTAGGGATCATTTTCGATATACAGTATAAGAGTTCCAATTAATTATATTTAAACTAAAATTAGATGGAAAATGAAAAAGTGAATTCAAAATATATCAAATTCGTGAAAAGTGTTTCATCTCAAACAAAAGAAAATGCAAAACAACTTCAAAGTATAAAAAATCAGAATATTAATTTCGATAAAGAAAGGTGAATATTTAGTACCCACTTCAAGGGACGTCAAATGATATGTCAGATTTAGGGGGTGGTCGTCGCTTATCGAGACTCAAACAGAAAATTTTGATAATACTGGTATTACTGTGGTATTCGTCTAAGAGGACAAAAAGACAAGAATTTGGCGATTTTTGGCCATTTTCGAGCAGTGCGTTCCTCTAAGAGGACAAAACGGGGCGTTAAAATTTCAGTATTTCAATTATTTTTTTCTGAATGTATGGAAAATCTTTTGTTAATTTTTTGAAAACAATTTTCATTTGGTGAAGGTATCTCACAATTTTGTTGTAATTTTAAAATCTATCTACCAATTTTCTTATCTACCAGAATGCTTTTTTACAAGAAAACTTATTTTTTTTGAAACTTATTTAGAAATTCTATCTTACTTTTCATTTACGTTTGTTTAAGATCGGAAAATAGCGATGGTATTGTAAACCTAAGATTGAAAATAGATAGCCTTCAATTAAAAATGAAAGCAGACGAAGAAATATTCGATGAAAAATCTTCAAAATTATATCAAGAAATTCAGACCATCAAATCTATCAATAAGTCAGTCTTATTCTTAAATTCTATGGAACAAATACCAGATTAGTGTGTTAAATTACAGTGGTTTCTCTTTGATAGTTACTCCTTAATTCTCCAAAAATTTGAATTTTTAAAACTGATTTCTCTTTTCAATCTTTAAATTTTAACCAGATTTTAAGTTTCATATAAAAAATTCGACCGAAATTTTGTTTTTTAACCTCAAGTCTGGTATCCTTAGGGGCCTACGGATTAAAAAGCATATTTTTTCTCAAAAACAATATTTCAAAGCAATTTTACGCCAATTTAGTTGATTGAACACTTTTTTAAACGCTAAAGCTATTTTGAACAGTTTTCTGGTGAATGTTTCTTTGCATAAATCTTACTATTCGAGATTTCCTAGAACATATCAGAAACTCAGCTTCCGGAGGCAATAAAAACGTTTTTTGGACCTCCCTGATTTTATATCGATCATGATGCCCGAGTAACTTAAATCTCTTATTCACTTTTCTTTTAAAAGGCAAATGAGAGATTTAAGTTACTCGGGCATCATGATGGATATACACCTGTTTACCCTGGTAATTTAATGCTTCTGATAGAGAAACTACTGCTTTAAAATTCAATTAAATATGGTATTAGCAATATGTATTACCAATATGATCCAAATATCTATTCATTGTTGCTGATAAATCATTTCAATATTATTTTCTTTAAATTTGTAAATTAAACTGTATTTTTATCTTCAAACTTTTTTTTAATTTTCTGAACGATCAAAACTCGCAACGAATATCTTCGTTGGTGAAGGTATATTTAGCATGGAAATTTTTTTTTAATTTAAAATTGCATTTACAACGCAATAAAAAATTCCAAATTAAGATATTTTAGCATACATATTTCAAGTTTTTCTATATGTTTTCTTTCATACTTTTCATGCAAAAGATACCGACGCCATTTTGGCCAAATCAAAGTTTCAACTTGAAAAAATACAGTTCCTGCGACCTAAGTAGAAATATTTTTAGGAACTTATGTCTTTCTCTTAGGGTGCAGGTACTGTATCTAAAGCGTCTTCAAGAAGTATTTTTAATTTATCTCTTTTTTTACTGCAAAATTAAGAACCTATAGGTAGTTTTTGATATGGAAGTCGGCCTACTCGTCATGATTATGGGAAAACCATGGGCTGAAAATTAAAATAAGCTGAGAAATTATGACTTTCAAAAATATCCATTCGAGCTAAACCACTGGTTGACATGGAAAAATTTCTTGTAGGCAAAAAAATTCCTTTAACACGATTTAGCCTAAAGTTCTCGAATCATCATGAAAAGACCGACTGCCATTAAAAACTCCGTTGGGCCTCGTTATTATACTGTTCAATTTACTATAACTTCAACTTGTTCCTACTAATATAATGACCCTCACTAAAAATTTAGAACTAACATTTATTTCAGAATATTTAATAACAAATTGTTTAAATAACAATTAAAAATTTTATTGAAATAATATAAATATATATTATATAAATATATTTTATTTTTTCACCATTCGTTTCCAAATTTTATAAAATATATTTTGAGAGGTATTTTTTGGCATATGACACCTTTGGGGTCAAAACTCAAAATAACTCTAAAATGGGGTCATATTACAAATGCAATTGCATATGAAACCTTAGTAATTTTGATAATTTTCACAATAGTCTATTTTGGTGATAAAAATTAAGATAAATTAAAAGAAATATTACACAAGTACCAACCTAACATTTCACGCCTAACATTTAAGATATGGGAGACTTTGTCGAATCACCTGGACCTTTGTGGAGGAACGGGGTTAAATTACCCAGAGATGTGTCATATTACATGAAATGGGATTCAATAGATAATGGTGAGCTTCTAGCTCTAGAACGAGCAGCCATTATAACTATGAAAAAATGTGACGAAAGAATTGAATTTTTGACATCTGCTCCTCAAAATTTTTTCGGAATAGCCTTCGCAAATACAAAAACGACGTTTATTATTCCTGCTGACATTGATATGAGTGTTATAGATTACGGATGCAAACTTATATCAAACAATCCTTAATAATATTTTTTGAGCGTTAGAATAGAATATCAATTTGAAATTTTTGCAGAAAATTGTACACACAAATTTTTCATTTAAGGGGGCTTTATAGTAAGATAGGCCCATCAAAACTTTTTGCTGCGGTAGTTGATTTGTTCTAGGAAATAAAAATGATCTATAGATATCTATAGAGATCTATAGCATATGCAAAAAAAATCAAAAAAATTCAAAATTTAACCAGAAAAGTGTTCGAAAACGCAAAACCATTACTGTATTTAAATTGCCTAGGATAGACCATTTGGCTTGAAATTATTCTTGAATCTAATTTTGCGTTTTTGAAAACTTTCTTGGTGAAATTTTGAAAATTTTTTGCATGGATGCTTTTTATTCGTGATTTCCTAGAACATATCAAAAAAATCAGCTACCTAAACGCAAAATCTGCTCCTCAATGAAGCACTTTCTACATATCGAAAAGTACGCTTTTTAAATCGAAATATTGTTTTCCTGTAAATAAGGCCATTTTTGTTTTTCATCCTTTAATAAAGATTCATTATTAAAAAAGTTGGAAGTTAAAAGTGTTGAGTGTAATTTTATCATTGGTGGAAAAGAATCTTGGTCCGGCTTCAGAACAATGTCTCAAAGTACCTCTGGAATTGTTAGAGGAATGATTTCTACAAGTGATATGGCCGAAAATCCCCTCTTCAAATCATTATTAACAACCATAGCTAGGGTGTGAAAATTTTTAATGAAAAATTTTTTTGAAAAAACATACATTTTTCTAAATAATTTTTCTAATTCTGACACTGAGTTCTGAAAACAAATTTGAGCACATAAAAATTCAATTTTTTTTTAAAGTAGGATTTGAAAATTAACGAAATTTTAAATTTCCATCAAAAAGTTTATATATATAAATTTGATGGAAATTTAAAATTTCGTTAATTATCAAATCCTACTTTAAAAAAATTGAATTTTTATGTGCTCAAATTTTTTTTTACTTTAGTAATTTTTTAAAAACTAAAGTAAAATTGTAAGGTTATTATTTGCTGAATTCGCCTTGGGTTGAGCTTTTAATCTTGACAGTTAAATTAATTCAATTGATGCCAAATATACAAAACGCCGGTTTAAAAAGGCAGGGGGTTTTTTACCAAAAAAGTTTTTTAACAAAAAAAAATGCATTTTTTAACAAAAAAACCATTTATTAACAAAAAACCCATTTAATAACAAAAAAAACATTTTTTAACAAAACAAAACATTTT
>SCLH01000521.1:292384-314683 GCA_004367855.1 Oikopleura vanhoeffeni | reverse complement strand
CATACTGCGTTAACGACGGTTAAACCGAGTCCCTCAGCTTTTTTCAAAAAACAAGGAGATCTTAGAGCTTATATCGGAAATTTTTGAGATTTGTTGGAATTCGGAAAATTGTCTGAATTTGGTGCAGGAGCTGTTTCTTTTTTCGATTTTGCCTCGAGGGCAAGCTCTGATTGAGTGGACGAAAAAGGGTGTTCTTTTGAAACGTTTATGATTTAAAGTTCTTTTCGTGTGGAAATGCAAGAACGCTTATTTCGAATATAACAAAGCTCAAGAGGTGTGACATCTTCGCAAGAAGTACTTTTTTTCGATTTTCGACCTGATTGGCTGTAAATCGACAAACAACGTGCGCAAATCGACAATTTGAATATTGAAAGTGAGAATTTAGAAAGATTCAAATGCCCACCAAAAGGGGCTTCCTTTGGGTACGGTTTGCAGAAACGATATTAGCAAGCTATGGTCTGATTTGAAAAGAAACGGTGCTAGAGATTGTAAAAAATATTTTGATTGAAAAAGTTTAATATTTTTTCCAGAATCCGCTGGTCCAAAATCAGACCATTAGTTGCTAATATATTTTCAGCGAACCCGTACGCCAAGGATCTTTTGGTGGCATTTAAATTTTCTTCAATTCATCACTGTTCTATTCAAATTGTCATTTCGCGCCTTTTTTTGTTCTATTTACAGCCAATTCGGTCGAAATTCGAAAAGTACTTCCTGCAAGAGGTTCTCCAGCCCCTTAGGCTTGTTATATTCCGAAATGACGTTTCTTGGCATTTCCCAGAAAAAGCCTTTAATGCAAAACGTCGGAAAAACACCCTTTTGGCACATTCAACCGATTGCTGACCCTGAGGCAAAAAATCGAAAAAATCTTATTAAAATTTCAATGTTGCGAATAACACTTTGAGTCAATTATTTTCCCTAAAAGGTTTACATCAAGGAACCACTATACCCTTGAGCCAAAAAAGGTTTTTCAGCGAGTCGTTTGATGATGTACCTTAGAAATAACACGGGTTTAGTTTTCGAATATTCAACAAAAATCTTGCTCCAAACATATCGTGGAGTTGATTTCGCCGACCAATCAGAACCACCTTTTGAAAGATGATAGATTTTTTTCTTAAAAATCTGCAATCCCTAAGTTTTTGAGTATATTTAAAATAACGCTGACGGCGCAGAGCTTCAGGTCCGTTATTATCTACAATAAATAAATGCAGCGCTGAAATTGGCGAAACCATTTTTGTCCTTAATTTTAAGGGTCTCACGAAAAAAATCCATCAACTCTCTAAATTTTTACGACAGAAACTTTAAAATTTCTATCGCGATTAACATAATTTTTTTGGTTGACAATGAGAAAAAAAAATTACTCCTATCCACTTTATTTTTGCCCATATTTTCCGAAAAAACATTTATAAAAACTATTATTAAATGATAATCTGGAAATTTAATGTCTGCGTTTTCGTTTAATGCGACGGTACTACTTTTTAAAATGCCATTTTACCGAAAAATTATTTTTCGATTTTTTTTAAGTTCTCTGTAAATTCTGAACAAGTGAACCCATCATCAATCGTGAAAACCAAATTAGTTTAAAAGTCGATTATTTCCCCGGTACTAACCTGGGTAATCAGCTTCATTTGAATCGAGCTTACCGAACGCATCGAGCGGAGATCCATATATATGTACTATATTTAACCGTGTACTCAGCGTTTTCAAAACCTTGTACTCAAACAAGTGCCAATCGCACTTACGAATTTCAAAAACTCATACATGTATAATTCCCTTTACATGACCACGAAGGTATGATTTGACTCGTTTAGAGCCACAGTCGATATTTCGATTCAAATCGATATCTATTTCTTCTAACCGTAGTGGAATAATGTGAAAGGAATATGCCTTTAACACCTTTTTGATGATTTGGAGATAATAGGCTTGAAGAAGAGAAAGCAAGGCCTCATGAGTGGCTAGAAGGAAGATAGAATATAATTCTGAATCGGAAGTTATTCAGTAATTTTTTTGATTTACTTATTTACGTGATCGTCCATTGGACGGACTGTTTGATAGTATAGGGCGCATTAATTGACATTGGCTTACGGGGGTGCAGCGATGTGCGACTCAGCAGTCAATTTAATTTACGGAAAATAATTAGTTGTTTATTATTTTTGTTCTTATTATCGTTCAGGCTGAACCACAATAAAATGTGTATTCAGGCTCATAAAAATCATTTTATATCTATTTAAGAACGATTTCGAGTTCAACTTTTATTTTAAATTCGGTTAAAATTTTCGAAAAATTCAAAAAGCATATATGAAAATTTTAATCATTTTTCACCAAATAATTTTATCCTGATTTTTTTTTCAATCTTTGATAAAAACGAAAAAATAGCCACTTTAACTTTTTTATGCATGGTTTACATATTTGTCTGCTGCGGTATTGAAAAAATCATGAATGTTTTTGTCATTTTGTTGTCGACTTCTTTAGAAATATTAGGGAATTTTCCGCAAATCAGTCCAAAAATTATTAATTTAGTAGTTTTTGAATCTCTGTAAAAAATCAAGCCGATCACTTGTGAATTTTCTAGGTATTCTATTTAGTGGGTTTCCTGTTTCAACCGATGCAAGGTCAAGTGAATTCGCTTTTCTGAACTTCTGATGAAATTTACACACTTGCGTTAGGAACGTTTGTGCCATTTGGACGCAATTTATAGAATTTTATTTTCCTCAAAAATCTCAATTAATTTCGGGTTTATAGGCTTATTTATTTTGAGATCAGAGAATTTTCAAATTTACATCGCATTGAAGGCAATTTTTTTTTCCTAAAAAGCTGTTTTTATCCATTGTTTCATAGGAAAAAAAACTCATTTGAGGAAATCTTCTTCTGTGGTAGTATTCTCTACTATTAGTGCATAACACCGGGACAATGTCTGAAGTTTATAAATCATTGCTTTCAAAAAATTCTCACATCGGGTCAAGTTGAATGGAGTCATAAATGAAAAGTGGTTTTTGATGTTTTTACAGATACTATAAGTATGTAAAAAGTTTAAAAATAATTAAACGTTTGCAGTATGGCACTTTCCTTATAAGATAAAAAATAATATAAAAATTTATTCACATTTTTTTTCTTTCAAAAATCGCTCCGAAAAAATGTACCAATCTGCCACATCGCTTGCTACCCTTATAAATATCCAGAAGATAATATTTATTTTGTTAACGTAAAACTTCGTACTAAGTCATAGAGCCAACTTGGATTGACCTGAGTTTTTCAATTACTACAAAAAAAATAAACCTATTCGTAAAAATTATATTTTTGTGTTCCGCCTACGCACTCAAGATTTTAGAACTTTTTTTTAAACTGTCTCAAAAAACGATGGAAAGATACGTCCGCCTTTTTAGACCCAAAGAAACGAATATCTAGATTAATGACATAAATCACCAATAAATTTATTAAGTACCAAAATTTTAGGCAGAATTCATGTACATATAATGAATTATTTAAGCAAGGATTTGAACAAATTTAAGAGACCAAAAGCACTCTATCAATTTGCAGGGAAAAGCGACATATGATTAACTAAAATATGACAGGGATCGCCGGTTTTGCGCAAAAAAACATATTCTAGATGAGAGGTAGTTTAACAGGTAGGTAATCTACTGAACGAAGCTGTTTCTTTTGAATTTGGAGTACGTAAGTAAGGGGCGTCCGTACCGCTTACAATATTTTTAATTTAGAAAATTACAAGATCAGTTCGAATTAGTTAATTAATCCGTATTTAAAAAAGTTATCTGCACCAAAACTGAAAATTGTGTTAATCATGTGCTTTACTTAGCCGAGTTATGAGCCCTTTGTATATAAACTTGAACTCCGTGTGGCCGGACACTTGGACCGTAAGTGTCTTCGCCTCCGTGGATTTGCGTTTTAAATCAAGCATATACCGAGATTTCTTCTCACATATATTTTTTCAATGATTAATCCATTTTTTTAAAGAATTCTCAACAGTTCTATAAAAACAACTTTAGTTAAAAAAATTCATCACATGTGATAGAAAATTAAAATTCTCTCATTTTCGCCATTCTCACAAACAAGTGGCTAAATAACACAAAATTTAGGGTTAATTTACTTTTTAAAATTTGAAATATCAAACCGTCGCCAATTTGGGTATTGCATCTCAAAAAATGAATGTTTTTCATCATCATTCTTCATGGGAAATGAGTCTTAATTTATTTTTTGATATAATTTTCGTGACCCTCTTTCATTTCTTCGCCTACGCATTCTTCTGTATCAGTATTTGACTTCTGAAATGCTATATTTTAAAACGGAGGCCATACGGTGTCAATGCATAAAGTTCTTAAAATTTGTTACGATTCTTTTAAGGGTCTTTCCACTGATATTGAGTACTTTTGTAAAAAAAACCATGTAACAGTTAATTTTAAAAGTAACTCAAAATTACGTCAAAAAATCCAGGGTCAACTTAACGTTTTTAGAACCTTTTTTTTACATTACGCCAAGTCTGAATAAAATCACGTGACGAAATAATCCAAAATAAAGGTTCGAATATGTCATAAAATTTAATCTTATTTCTCGAAAAAAAAAATCACGTGAACGGTTAGGAAGATATTATTATGTTCAAAACTCTTGAATTAGGTGTTAATTGACTTGTTAAGTTCGACGTATTTATTACTATTTGTTTACTTGAACCAAAACCTTATCTTCCTAATTTTTAAGGTCACGTGCTGTGTTGGACTTTGATGTTATGAGAAAAAGTCTTAAAACTTCTAAAGAACACTTCACTTCTTTCAAAATTGATTTAAGGCAAATTTTGAAAAAAACAGTACTACTTTTACAACCTTATTTCCTTAATATCGGTTACGTGATCATTTTGGGGCTATGGTGTAATGGGAAAAGTCTGAAAATTTTTTTCTGATCCTAGCTCAAAGGCGTTTTTTGATGATTTAAATTTTTTTTGCAAAATAAGTACTTGTACATACAGTAAAAAATTCAAAAAAACGCCAAAACGTCAAATGTATCCAAATAGTGCGATCGACTACTTGTAAATTTCCATTCATACCTGAATTAGGGTTCTAACTTTGCGATTAAAGGCCTTCGAGCCACGGATGGCTCCGGAAGACACACGGGACAGTTAACGTAATCCAAATTAAATATAATATTGGAACTATAACCATTTCTGTTTCTTTGGATAAATGAGTCGAAGAATTTTCAAATCAAAGGTTAGGGATAATATATAATTAAATATATCTTTTTCCAACCTAGTGAGGGGGAATCTTGAAATGAGGTATTCTCTATAGCGCTTGTTCGAATCCCCTAATTGTTGAAAACTAAGTGATTGTGTAGGGATTGTCATTAGGGGTGGTCGTCAATATTGGGGAGTCAAGAACGAATTTCATCGAGATGATTATTTTCTCGTCATCAAAATGATTGCTTAATTGCAATTACAAGATTTTTAATGACTTTTTTCAACTTACAGGTCCTTGAGATATTAGGTATCGTTGAATCTGTTGTAGACTTTTTTCCGCAAAGTATCAGAAGCTCAGCTTCAAGTTGAGCTTATAAATAGCTCTGTGCTATGTCACACAAAAAAAACCTTTGGCCTAAAACAACCTTTTCTTAAAAACTCTGTCCTGAGAGCGAATTCCTTAGAGCTAAACATTTCAAATCCATCATTTTGTTTTCGACGTTATTGAATTTGGAATCAACCGTTACAGGTAGAGGGTCTTTCTTCGAGCTTTTTTTTGTGAAGAGAACCCCAATGCGTGAAGAAAAACTCCAGTTTTCTTGACGCATTTTCTAAAAATTTTTCGATAAAAATATTTTCGATGAAAAGTTTTATTTTATTTTCATATACGTTTCAAAAATGGAAATCAGCGAAAATTCCGATTTGTCAGAAAACCCCCAACACCAGGCCTCGGCACCCACTAGCTAAGGTAGTTTTTTTTAAGTCAACCCACCCTAGTCATGCTGATTACGGGAAAACCATAGGCGATATAGACAAACGTTTTTTCGCATTCAACTGCCAACTAAAAAAGCTCAATATAGAAATTTTATCAAGTTGATTGACAACTTTCTTTTTTTCTTCAAATCAGCCGGAAAGCTTAATTTGTTACATTGTTCGTTCTTATATCACGATTATCTACACATTAACTGCTCTGAACTATATTTTGAATGAATTCACAGAGAAAAAAACGAGATTCGATTTTTTTCTCAAAATTTATACCGAAAATGCTTATTAATAGATCTCCGGTTACCGGTGGTCTGAAAAAAAGGAAATTTCTCCATTGAGCTTTTTAGTGACAGTTGAATGTAAAAACCCGTTTCTCGATATCAGCTATATGGTTTCCCGTTATTCATCATGAAATGGTGGGTTGTACTAAAAAAAACTACCTTAGTTATGAAAATTTATTTTTGAACCCAAATTTAAATTGTTTTTGTTGTTCGAAGACATGCATTGGCATTTTTCTAATTCAATAAAAACTAAAAAGTTGATAAGTTTCGAGATGTATTAGATCATTTTCAAATCAGAATAAAAAGTTTTGAAAATATTCTCGCAGGTTTTAACGATCTTTAGGGAGTTGGCGTCGATAATTAACTGTTTTTTGAAGTTTTCAAACTTGCACTTGCAGTTTCTGAGAAATCTGGATCCAGAATCATGCCATTTTTTTTTTAAATATGTAGTACAAACTCTTTAGGTGGGCCAGTACCACTCGGAATATCAGATGATTTAACCTACGCTTAGAAAATGAGTTTTACTAGGCCTCCCGAAAAGTACTAAAAGCCTACTCTCCTTCATTTTATGAAAGTTTTTTCTGAAACTTGGCATTTAAACTTATTAAGGGGGTAGCAGCGATGTGGCAGACTGGCGTCAATTTAACTTACGAAAATAATTAGTTGGGTTTTTTTTTGTGCTTATTATCGTTAGCTGAACCACAATAATGTATCAGCTCATTAAAATCATTTTTTATCTATTTAAGGAACAATTTGAGTTCAACTTTTATTTTATAATTCGTAAAATTTTCGAAAAATTCAAAAAGCATTATGAAAATTTAAGCATTTTTTCGTCCAAAAATTTTTCTGATTAATTTTATGAATCTGTGAATAAAAACGAAAAAAATAGCCACTTTAACTTTTTTCATGCATGTCTACATATTTCTGACTGCTGTTTGAAAAATCATGAAATTTTTTTGTCATTTTGTTGTCGACTCTTTAGAAATATTATGAAAATTTTCCGCAAATCAAGTCCAAAAATTTTAATTAGTAGTTTTTTGAATCTCTGTGAAAAAATCAGGCCGAATCACTTGTGAAATTTTCTGGTATCTATTTGGTTTCCGTATTTCAACCGATGCAAGGGTCAAGTGAATATCGTTTCTGAACTTCTGATGAAATTTACAACACTTGCTCTAAGGAACCGGTTTGTGCCATTTGGCACGCAATTTATAAAAATTTTATTATTTTAAAAAATCTGTATAAAATTGCGGTGTAATAGGCTACTTAACTTTTAAAAGTCAGGACATTTTTTAATATTTTAAACTCAATTGAAGGTCAATTTTTTCCTAAAAGCTGTTTTTCTCTATTTTCATGGAAAAAAAACTTTCATATTTAAGAAATTTTTGCATGTGGATAATGATTCTCCCACTAATTAGTGCATTACACCCGACAATGTCTGAAGTTTGAAAATATCGCCTTTAAAAAAAATCCCACATCGGTCAAGTTGGAAATGGAGTTGTAATGAAAAGTGGTTTTTGATATTTTTACAGATACTTAAGTATGTAAAAATTTAAAATATAAACGTTTGCAAGTATGAACACTTTCATTTTAGATAAAAAATAAAATAAAAATTTTTCCCATTTTTTTTCTTTCAAAAATCACTCCGAAAAAATGTACCAATCTGCCACATCGCTGCTACCCCCTTAAGATGAAAACAAAATTCTCTCGGTCAACTTTTTGAATTCATGCCCCTAGTGGTCAAAATCGCCAATTTGGGACGCTCACTAAAAAACATATCTCGCTTCTCAATTTTCATGTAAATTTAAAAGTGAGAGCTTTATAATAACGAAAAAGCCTGGCTTAAAAATCTCTCGAGCCAACTTTTTGAATTTCCTTCTAAGGGTCTCTGTACAGAGTTCTCAATTTCGCCTTTTTGATGAATATTTTCAAAAAATTTTGGAATTAAAAAAATTTGAATTTACTGGTTTTTCGGAAGTATTGAGTGTTTAATTGTCTCTGTACAAGAAAAATAGTTTGAAAAAAATTCTAGATCGAAAATGGAACTTTTCATTCCAGATCCTCTTTTATTTTACCGTTAATTTCAGCCCCCGAAAAACCGACTTTTCCTTGAAAAATCTCAAAACCAAAAAAAATTTTATAAATAAAAAAACTTGGCAGAAAATTCTCTACAAAAAAGGTGTATCAAAAAGTACTATACTTAGAGCTGAGATATCGACGCCCAATTTCTTAACAAAACAGTAACTTCGCGCTCAAAATAATCAGTAATAGTTTTATTCTTTATTCTGATTTGAAAATGATCTAATACATCGAAGGCTTATCAACTTATTAGTTTTTAATGAATTAAAAAATGCCAAATTTTAAAGTTTTGAAATAAGTTAATTGCATTTTTGATACAAATTGTATTATACAATGCCCTGTTTTTATTTACAACGTGAAGGAAATTTAACCAATCACATCGTTCTTTCTACCAATTGGGGTAGGTTACAATATGAGCTATAGCTCGATAAATTATAAGAAACGTTGTACTTCTAAAATCGACATTTAAAAATTCACTTTCCAAAATACATTCGTCCCCAGATAAACATTAAATTTTATTTGAAGTGTTGAGCATCGTTAAAATAGGTCAGATTTTTTTTAGATGGGTCATATAAAACGGTTAGATAGCTCGGAAGTGCCACATACGAACTTTTTGAAATTTTGGTCATAATATAAACTTCCCGTCTACGTGACACTGCAGAGCCGGTTTTTTAATTTCCGGTTTCTACCGGACATTTGCCAAAAATTATTCGCCAGAGAAAATCATCGAAAATTACTGGTAAAAAATCGGAAATCGAAAAAACTGGCTCTGCAATGACACGAAGCTTTAAAAGTTACATTATGGCTCAAAATTTCAGAAAAATCGTATGTACCAGTACCGAACTATATTTTTGATGTGACTCATCTAAAAAAAATCAGATCATAGCTCAAAAAATAATTTTCATTTCATATTTTCCGCTAAAATTGTGCTGCTGATTTTTTTTTCAAATTTTCAACAAATTTCCGCATTCAAAAGTTAAAATTGAAGGCTGAGGTATTTTTCGCTTAAAAACACGACCTTACCAAAAAATGTTACCCAATGTTATTTTTAGTTGGATGTAGTTTGATAATTATGGAATTGACAGATGCAACATTGAAATATTTTGAGCGACTCGTATCCACTTCTGCTTTTGAAATGACAAAATTTATTTTAATTCTTTCGTCTGGAAACAATGGAGAAATGTGGCAAAAAGTAATTCAAAATCAGAATCGGGAAGAATTTATGGATTCTGTAAATAATCTTTATTTTGAACTTGATGCAAAACTAAAGCAAAGTCATAAACAGGAAAGGGTCGTTTTGTCATACATTAATAATAATTCATAAAACTTCAGTTAAGGAGGTTGTAGGGGCTTCAACGTTATGTTGACCAAAAATATAAACAAATATAAACAAAAATATATATTTTACTAAAACTTTATTTTTAAAAAAATATTAAAAAATTCCGATAATTTTTCAATTATTTTCAAATCAAAAAATACACTTTCGTTAAAAAAATTATAGGAATAAAAATTTTAATTGTGTTGTTGATTAAAAGGACCGCGGATATAACCTAGATTTTATATTGCGGACAGACGAAATTGTGTATTTTTTCAAAATTATTTTCTTAATATCTTCTATGTATACACATATTTTAGCAATGACTCATTTTCGACTCGGCTAAAATATCTAGTGAACTTTTTTTAGTTCAAAATATAAATGGTTGAACTTGCTGGTTGAACCTAAAGGTAGTTATTTTTCTAACTGGGCCCACCCTACTGAAGTCATTTTTCAGTAAATGTTGATAACAATGTCAGGTATATGTAATTTATCTTTCGAATATTTGATTTGGAGACCCTACAACCTCCTTATTTATCTAGTCAATTTATACCAGGAGGGTTCGTAATAGATATATGTATTGTGACCCCATTTAAAGGATCATATTTGGCCATTAGCCTTCAAAACTGGAATCACTTTGGCTATCAATGAAGATATAGAAAATATTTCGATAATTTATAGTTCTATGCCGGAAAGAGCGACCGCTTTGGCTAATTTAGTTTGTGACCTCAAGACGACATCAAAACTCAAAATAAATTCAATCGGAATAGGTAAAATTTAAATTCTCAAAATTTTGTTAACGCCCTACTGGGGTTATGAGTGTAAAATGTTGGAAATATCAAGCAATTTAGAATGCTATTTTTTTTACAATTTTTGGGGATTTTTGTATAAGTATTGGGGTAACTTTGCATGGGAAAACTTTTGGCAATATTTTTTTGACACCCGACACCATCTGGTGGAGTAAAGAGCCCTTTTTATACGGTTTTTGGCTGATTACCGATCAACCGGTCGAGGTCAGAAATGGAAAAAAAATTTGTTTGGCTAAAATTTTCTTGGCTATCAGATACAAAAAAAACGTTTCCCGATATCTCTTACCGTTTGATTTTCAGAGGGGTGCCCATTAGAAAAAAAGTTACCTAAGGTTATCAAATTAATGTTTAAAAACATCGTAAACAAAAACATTTTTTTAATTCAGTAAAATATTTTATTTATATAATATTAACGTAATGTTTTGGTCATTGTGTCTCAAAATGACTGATTTCATTCGTGTAAATCGGCCTGCGTTTCTTAGGTAGATGATTTCTTGGTTCAGCGTCTACTTTTGTTGTATATATAGGGTGTGCACCGAGACCAAACTATAATTGTCAATAAAATTATTTATGGTTCTAGGGGTTATTGCCACCAAAAAAATATAATAAAAAGTAATGTTCAAATAAAATTCGAAATTTTTTAACCGGCCTTATATCATATATATGCCTAAAGAATGTACCTAAGCCAGCATTTTTTCCTTTTGAACGCCATTTTTACCGGTAAAAATCCCAAAAAATATTTTTGTTCATTTTTTGCACTTCAATTTGGTTCAAAATTTAGCTCTTATTGTAAAAATTGCTGATTTTAACTTCGTACATTATTTATAGCCTATAGGCAGCGCACCGGCATCAACTTATTAGTTTTTATTGAATTAAAAAATGCAGCGCACCGGCAAGCTCAACAACGAAACTAAAAGCTTTCGCGAGTAATATTTTACATTACTGGGGTTATTGATAGCTCAAAAAACGATTCTGGCAGAAAAAAAATCGGTCCCCTAGTGGTCAGAAAATCGCTTTAGAAAACTGTATTTTCTGGCTTCAAACTCGATTAAAGGGGGATAAATATTGATTTTTTTCAATTAAAAACCGCACGAGCGTGACCGCAACAAAATTTGTTTGAAAAAAAAATTTTGGTCATTTGATTGTAAATTTGACCATCGAAAATGCGTAGGCGGAAAAATGTTTTTTATAAAAAAATTAATTCAGGTTACGGCCTTTATCCACTTTTTATTTGCTTATCTTGGGTAAAATTTAATGGGCCACAATTTGTTCTTCATGGAATTTCTTGCGGGCGATGCGGACCTGCTCAAATCGTCAATTTAAAATTTTAACCGGTAAAAATGACCTTTTTTTCAATTTTTTCGCGCGGTAATTTGGTTTTAGATTTTTTTTTCGCATTTATTCCTGAATGGCGTCATTTAAAATATAATTTTTTGCACGCAATTTTGATTTCGGCCAATCAGAAAGCAGAATAATAAATTTTCTCAAAAAATATCCCAAAATTTTTGTCAGCTAAAAAAATCCATCCACCCTATTCGTCCTATTCACTCTCTTCTTTTTTTGTCTTATATATATTTTAAGGTGATAGAAGCTGTGACGTGATGGAGAAGCTAGCTGTAGAGACCTCTGGCTCTATCGTCAAAATGAGTTCGATCGATGATGTTTCTCGGGGGTTGATTCTCCAAAAATCTTTGGATTTAGATCTCATTGATCGCGAAATGAAAAAAGTGATCGACCAATCAGATGCTCTCATTGCTCTTAAAAAGGAAAATGAACCTGTGAACACCCTAGAGACAAAAGATGACGCCAAATGTAAATACAAGAAGGAAAAAATTAGTCGTGAATGGATTTCGTCGCGAGAGACTCTGCTTTCTGCCTCGAGAAAAAAAGTTTTATCAGCAAATCTGAGCCAAGAAAAAAATCACTTGCAAAGATACGCAAAATCACCTGCTGTGCTGCACACGAGGCAATTTTACCTGAATAGTGGGGTTAATAAAGGACAAACTGTGTTTCTAGATTCATCATGTAAATCTCCACCAATCATACCGTCGCATTTGAAAATCGTGAATGAGGAGGATAAATCAACCAGTAAAGCATGGCTATCAAAAAATGGGATAAAGGCGCTAAAGATCAATCTCAATCGGTGGGAACGTAGAGTTACTTCTGGGTCTAAAGTTTATAGAGGTGTTTTGCCGGTGGTCCGTGATAGACACTGTGAGGAATTGGTCACTTCATGTAAAAACTTTGAAAAAAAATATACTTTTTAGTCTGTTTTTTTTTGCGGTGAAAAATTTTCTTGCACTTTTTTTTATTTTTTTAAGATCAAATAAATTTTAGTAAAAAATTTTTTTCGAGTTATAATGCAATTTTCCGATTACAAATATGTAAAAATTACCACCTCCATTTTTTCAAAGCGTGTGATTTGTCGCTGAGATAGTTTGAAACTGGTACATACTAAATTTTGAGTCATAACTTATGACTCATAAGATAACTTTTCAGACTACATTAAAGTGTAGACCTGTTTATTTCGATTTCTGGTTTTTACCAGAAATTATAGGTTTCTCGAAAACGATTGTTTTGAAATAACATGATAGAGCTTTTCTAGGTGTCCGATTTTTTTTTGATTGAAATTCGACACTATGGGGTCATATTACATGATTTCTGTACCTTCTTTAATCATCTCAGCCCATAAGCGCTGTGGAGTTAATCTCAACATTTTTATATAAATAAATGTATAATTGACCTTTTTATAAGCTACAAGTAAGTGAACTTGAACAATTAGAATTACTTTCACATGATGCCTCACGGCGGTACCTCAAGCGGATAAAATGGTATTTGAATAATTGTTATCGGCTCTGGTTTCAATCTTGTCTCCAATTACTGGATACCGGAAATACCGCATTTATTATTGATACCAGTCAATCCTCAAAATCTTGGATTCATGAAGCAATAAATGCACTTAGACAAATGAGTCATAACTCAGCCGGAAAATTCACTTTTATTCAGTTCAATGGTAATTATAATTTTTATTTTATATCTAATTGCATCGGATGGATAGTTTTTGAGGTCGTTAGTCTTTGTCACAAGGCAGAAATTTACTTAAAATTTCTATAGTCACAAATTCTGAAGTAAAAAAAAACGATTTTGAACAAAAACATTTTATTGCGGAAAAAATTTGAAAATTTTCTTTATGCAATTTAAAATTACTTTCGTATTTGTCTCTAGAGCGGACGTTCTAAGTGGAAATTTGTAAAAACTTCCGCTTACTCGACAAATACGACAGTACAAAAAAAATAATACTGACGTATTTGTCTAAGCGGACGTTTTAGTGTGTTTTTGCGTTTTTCGGGCGAAACGCTACGCATTTTTTTTAATTTGAAAATTTTCGTGCGTCTAAGCTCATTAAAATCATTTTTATCTATTTTAGGAAAGATTTGAGGTCGAACTTTTATTTTTGAATTCGTAAAATTTTCCAATGAAAAGTGGTTTTAATATTTTTACATCTGTTAACTATCTATAGTTAGTTATGTTAAGAAATTAAAACTATAAACGTTTGCAAGAATGGACACTTTTACTGAAGATCAAAATGCTGAAATGAAAATTGGGGTATTTATAACGGTTTCGTCATAAGATGTATTTTACATTCGGCTAATTTTTTTTTGCACATACATGTTTTCTGTCACATATCGGTTCAGTATATAGAGCCCTAGTTTGCCATTTCAAGCGTTTTTGATGGGAGAGCCAAATGAATTCATAAAAGACGTAAAAAAAAGTACAATTTGAAACCGAAAAGCGAACGGGTTCTTCTCTGGGACCTTCTCTGCAACATATAGTTGGTTTGAGAGCATTTTGTCACTCACTTCCGGTTTAACAGCGAACTCAATGACCCATCAAACAAATGCAATTTTAACACCTATAATTTAAATAAGAAAAGGCATGACTTTTCGAAATTTATTTTTCAGCTAAGAATTTTTAGTCTTCCGTTTCTTACCCATATCCATCATGTTGTCCGAGTAACTTAAATCTCTCATTTGCCTTTTAAAAGAATAGGGAATAAGAGATTTAAGTTACTCGGGCATCATGATCGATATAAGGTCATTTCCGGTCATTTGAAAATTTCGAATTTTTAAAAAATATCGAAAATTTTCAAAAATAATGTTCAGATTTCTTGCAAAAAATCATTCAGAATTCTCTGTTTTGGGTTCCAGATGTGACCGCCTAGTACGATCTCAAAAAATAATCACCTTATAAAAAAGTAAAATTCACGGCTGAATGGATATTTTAGATGGAATAAAGTCGTGGCAACGTGGTCCTTACGCTATGAATCCTCAAGCAAAAGACGATCTTAGTTTATGGTTACAATGTATCAGACCTTATGGGGGTTCATCTATGTTAACGGATGCTATACGAAATTCAACATTACATAATCCTCAAAATATTGTTGTTATAACCGATGGGATGTTTGAAATGACTCCAGATATACTTTATCAAGTAAGTATTTTCTCATCTAAATGTGATAGAGACTCAATCTCACATTTTTTGAGATAAGCTGCCTCGTGATCTGGAAATCAGATATGAGTAGGGAGCGCACCGGTAAAAACTAACGAGAGAACTACAGTAGTTGATACAATTCTTTTTCCTCACGGGGACGTTGTTGACTCTGAAAAATTGACTAGCAAAATTTTTTGTTCGAAAAATTTTTTGCAGCCTTTTCAGACAAATTAAAAATTTGAAAATTATTTTCAAATTTCATTTTTTGGTCGAAATTTATGCAAAGACTGACTCTAAATCTTTTCCAAAATTTTTTCCCAGGACGTCCCGATCAGTTTCGGTCACTTATAAGATGTCAAATTTCCAGGAGAACACGAAAAAAAAAACTATTGGCTAACTTTACCGAAGCTTACCGAAGGGTGAAACCGGGTAATTTAAACCAATAACCGGTATTATCACCGGCAAAAAAATTTATTTTTTTATTTTTTCATAATTCTTGCCTCTTTGAATTCTGCTGAAGATTTTTCTTCCCGTTTTTCGTTAATTTCGACCGGTTTAAAACTTAGAAATTGGACCGGTGCGCTCCCTAGATATGAGTCATATCATGACTTATGTTATTTCTATCTATCAAAAACTGCCATTTTAAAGACTTTTTTGTACAATTTCAGAGCGAATTCAACAGTACAGAAAACTATTTTTCTATACAATTTTGAAGTTCAGGATATCTCACCAAAAAGCAAAAATTATTTTTTTATCACTCCAAATAAATTTCACCTCAAAAAGATTCATAATTCCAAAAGTAATACTTTCTACTAGAAGACACCCACTGTATTGTACATGACTTTTGGTTTGGTTTTTCAAAAATTTTTAGACAAATATCTTCGAGATCCCTGATTTTCAATATCTCCTTATTTCAATAATGTTATTTTCACAAATTATAGCAAGCTTTGTGGATCATACTTTAACACTAAAAAGGTAAATTAAATCTTATTTTAAAGGAAGTGATTTCGGCGAATACGAAAGAGATTCCTCTCCATTTCATCATGCCAACTCAAGAGTATAGAGATCCGCAAACCAATTTTGAAGGATACACTAGTGTAAAATCACAAATTGATAAATCTTACAAAATCATCAAGGTAATAGAAAAAATAAATTTGATTTAAAAAAATCAGATATAAATTAAATTCAAGTTATATCTCTAAAGGGATGGTGGGTGTAAAATGTCAATATGCAAGCAATTAAAAGTGGCCGGGGGGCAAAACGCAAACCAATTGCAAACCAAAAAAATACCTCGCGAGACCAATGGCGGTAAACCACTAATTAAAATCAGCTGCTCAATAATGATGACATTTCAAAGAGTACCTTTTCTGCGAGGCAATTTTTTTTTCTGTTTTCGCCAACTTGATTGTAACAGATAATATAATAGCCCTCTCTTATTGGCCTCGCGAGGTACTTTTTGGTTTGAGTTTTGCACCCCCGCCGTTAGAGCCGTAAAAACACGTTTGTCATATTTCTCAACTATGGAAAATCAGAAATAATCACACTCAAATTCAGTGGTTTTTGTACAATTCCCGAAAATATTTTCAAAATATGATGTAAAAGATTTTTAAAACAATTTTTTGCCTTACTCGCTCAAAAAAGACAAACGTATTACTGTCAAATTCGTCTAAGAAGACAAAACGACAAGAATTTGGCCATTTTCGAACAGTACGTTCGTCTAAGAGGACAAAACGGGACGTTAAAAAAATTTAACCAGGTGACTAATTACTCCCAAAATTTTTTTCAAAGTTGCGCTTAAGTATTGCGCACATTTGGCTTTTATTTTTTAGCTCTCTAGCGCTATTTTTTAGAGCATTTTTAGTATTTTTTTTAAATGGACAAAACGACACGTTTCCAGGTGGACAAAACGACAAATAATTTCTGTCCTCTTAGACGAATTTGACAGTATTTATATCACTGGAAAGATAATTTTCATGCAGAATTTCAGCAAAAACTAAAATATGGCCTTATATTTTTTCTAATTACAGTCAATGCGCCCTAACTGGAACACCGTAAATTTGAACATTGCGCCCAATCTAAAAGTCTTTTGCAGACAATTTTTGGGTTGAAAGATAGCATTTTGAATTCTTGTTTTGATCAACTTAAAAATTCCCTTCAAAGTGCTTCAGATTGATCGCAAATTCAAATTTAAGGTGTTCCAGTTAGGGTGCATGGGCTGTAACAGAAGCAGAACTGCTAAAATGTATATATATTTTCCATATGGAGTTTTATTAATTAATTAAAAGATTATTATATAAAATATAATATTTATATAAATATGAGACACACAAGAAATAATCCCAATTTGAAATCACTTGCAATTTTCCAATATTTTACACCCGCAAACCCCTTATAATATTTGTTTTATAAAACACGAAAAAAAATTATTATTTCAGAAACTGACAAAAATGTTTGGAGGTAGTTTTTGCATACCACCTTCCCCGAATGCAATACATTTAGCCTTAGGGCACATCGGACATGCACAAATGCAAAAAGAAGACGATAAATTTGCACCGTCTGTATTTAAAGTATGTTATTTCTTGCGAATTTAAATTACTATAATTTGTATTTTTATCAGGAATGTCGAGAAATCAGTCTTTTGATGAATGAAATGAAAAAGGCCCAGAAAAACGCTCGCCAATGCCGCCAGTGGTTAAATGCAACCATAAATTGAACATATTACAGTATGTCAGATACTGTATATTTTTATATTCTAAAGCTTTTATTTTTCTAAATAATTATTTATTGTTCCTTATTCTTTCTTGATAAGGTGAATTTTTTTTATGACAGTTGACTTTTTCACGATCATGACAGAAAAACTGCAGAAAGTTTCGAAATTTTTTTTGCAGGTAAACCAGAATGTAATTTTTGGCGAGTTCGAATCTCGGTAGGCACATTCTTTTTTTTTCTTAAAATCAGCCTGGAACTTGTATGTTTTATGTTGGTTATCATGATATCACCACTGTCTAAATCGAAGATGGTGCCCTACACAAAATTTTATTTCTTTGGGAGATTCGCTTCCGAATATGAAGGGCGTTATAAATTATTACAACGCATACATGAGTAGTAACTAAAATACATAGATAACGATCCTCACGTCCAAAAACAGATTTCACCAAAAAAAAATTAACTCTTGGAGGCTCCTGCACCACTTAAGTATTACGAATTTGAGAGCTTATTACGGGAACAGTAAAAGTGCTTGGAACTTTATTGTACTCTAGTTCTCGAGAATAAGGATAGACTTATACTTTAATAGTATGTAATTTACATTTTGACTTTATGAACCCTATAGAAAAGTGACATTTACAAATTGTGCTTCAACCTACGCAATTTTTTCGTAAGGAAATGGGAGACGTCAGAACAAAAATTAATAATGGAAAAGATTAAAAATTTAATTTTCTAAAAAGTGACTTCCTCAGAAATAACCTGCAATTTTCGGTCTTTAATCTACAGGTGTTTTCCGAAAAAATAACCTAACTCACGCAATTTATCGAAATCACTTTCAAAGAAATAAAAGTTTACTCAGAGCCGTCAGGACAAAAATTGAAAATGCGGCAGTTTCAGAAAAATGTTTCCTATAAAGTGAATCATTCAGAAGCAATCTGCAATTTCTGGTATTTAATCTACAGGTGTTTTTGAAAATAGTCCGGAGCCTCCAAGGGTTAAGAATTTTTTTCGATAATTTTATTTCTGCTTTCAAGTAACCATCATGAGAAGCAAACTGTCTTTAAAAAACTACCTTATTTCACATTTCAATCGTTAAAAAATGTCAAAAATTTAGATATGAAAAAGTTATCAGACTTAAAAGTGCCAGAATTACACGATGAATTGACAAAGCTCGGACTTCCAAAAAAAGGCAAAAAACAGGAATTAGTTGAGGTTAGTATTTACGCAAAATACAGTATTAGACTGTAAAAAGCACTGAAAATGATCTATGCAGGCCAGATTTAAAAATGTATATAATAGCGTCTATCAGACTATTTTCGTGAGCAGGGCAAGGATCCTAGTCAAATTGATTTCCTGACGGAAGAGGCCGCCGTTGAGCAAAAAGCAGAAATTCAAAATGAACCGGTTAAACCGGTTTCAGAACCCGTTAAAACGGTTGCTGAGCCCGTTCAACCGGTTGCTGAACCGGTCACACAGATTGCTGAACCGGTACAAGAGGTCGAGGAACCGGTTAAAGAGGAAGAGGTTGAAATGGTAAATATACCTCCAAAATCAAGTGAAAATTGCGATCAAAATTTTTCTAATAAATTCTTAAAGAATACTCTACCGGACGAGAAACCAGAAGAAGATTGCGACCTTAAAGACAGCGAATCGACCTCCCAAGAGGAAATTCCCGAAAAATTGGAGAATAATTTGGAAGGCATGTGTTCCGAGTCATCGTGTCTAATAACTATAAAATTATACTATACTATATATATTAAAAATATATTTATTCATATATCCATGTTACCGGTTTTTCGTGAGGGAGTTCATTTTAAGGTATTTATAAATGATTTTAGGAGACGATCTTGACAAACTAGATTTTGAAGTAGAGTCGCCAAAAGATGACCGGAAATTGAGTGTCGATTCAGACCGCAACAGTTCACTAGGTGGCGTACACCAAATGAGCCCAGATTCAAACCGCGACAAAGAGTCATATGATAAAATTTGCATTTCCGGTTTTAAATCAGAACTGGTTTTGGACGACCTTCACAAGGAACTGGAAATATATAACGTTAAAGATGTTAACAAAATTACGTGGGTTGATTCGGATGGAAAAAGTATTTACAAATATGAAATGAGTGTAAATGACTTTAACTCCATTCAGGACAAATATAAAACTCAATTTTTGGGACAGACTGAAATATCTTTCACTTTTCTAAACGAAAATAAGGACAGGAAAAGAAAATCAGAAAGACAATCAAGTGAGAGTTCACAAGGCGAGAAAAAGGTAATTTTCAAGAGGGCAAGTTAATCCGCCAAAAAATTATCCGCCAAAAAAAATAATTTTGAATTGGAATTCATTCGGCATTTTTGAAAATGGGACTCATCTAATTGGTTTTCCATTAAATAGCTCAAACACTGAGGGAACAAATATCTAGTGGAATTAAATAAAATAAAAAACTTGGTTCCGAATCGGAATATTTCTTGAATTTTTTGTATGGGAGGATAAACTGAAATTATTGAGTTATAATTAAATAATTTCAATTATCTCAGAAAAAAAATTAGAAAATAATTCGATTTTTTTGATGTTATTATTCACTAGATATTTGTGCTCAGTCAGAGTTATCTAGAAACTAAATCAGATGAGTCATTTTCAAATGTCAAATGAATTCCGATTCAAAATTATTTTTTTTGGCGGATTAACGTGCCCTCAATTTTCAAATACCAAAACTTAATTTTTAGGCTGAAAATATTTTTAATTGTCATGAACAAAAAAATAGTTTTAAAATTACGAACCTTTTTTTTTGCGCGAGCAAAATTTTTGATAGGTGGTCAGTTTTCCATTCTTTCCGGTTTTTGCCGGTCATATTGAGATGAGGCCAAGTTATTGTAAGTAAATCAAAAACGAAATGTGCTTAGGTAGCTTTTTTNGGCCACCCTTCTCATGACGATTACGGGAAAACCATAGATGATATCGAGAAATGGTTTTTTGCATTCAACTGCCGATTAAAAAAGCTCAATAGAGAATTTTTTATTTTTCATCGGACTACCGGTTCACCTGGACAAACGCGCCTTTCCTAACATGACGCTAGTCCAGAAAGGCGCAGCAGGGATAATTTTCGATATAAGCCCCCAGTACAAAAGGGGTGCCCAATATTTCTCAATTTGCCAATATGTCCGACATTTTTGGGCAAAAAACTTTCGGCAATATTGCCCCCCTGTATATAGGTATTTTCATTATAATATTTGAGAAAAAATACGAAACTCGTTTTTTTTCATCCAGGAATTCATCAAAAATATTTTTCAAGCAGTAAATGTGTAGACAATCGTGATATAAGAATGAACAAACATAAAAATTTAACTTTTCGGCTGATTTTAAGAAAAAAAAATTGGGTCCATCGAGATTCGAACCTACCCAAAAATTACATTCCGGTTTATATCCGGTGAACCGGATGGCCGCCTTTAAAAAAAACTACCTTAGAATTTAATATAAAGAAAACAAAATAAATGAGACAATATATACCTAATTTTTAAACATTATCAAATTTTATAAAAATTTATTAAAAGACATTAATAAAAACTAATGTCTAAATTAAATAAAAGCATCAAAATTTTATAAACCTTACCGGCGGTAAGTTACCGCTGTTTAAAAATTAGATTAACGTTGCCTCGCTGATTATAATTTTGAACTTTCTAGCTCATTTCTGATTATAACATATGTTACAATTATAATTGATTAATTATATTATTTGTGTTTAATTATATGTTAAATAAGTTTAAATGGGGTCATGTTAACTGGTGTCCTGTGTAAACGGTAGGAAACCTGTTTGTCAGGAACAACTTAGTATTGTGGTGAAAACAGCAGGGTACCGCAGGACCATATTTTTTGTGCACCAACCCAAATTTTTCTCTGGCAAAATGTTTTCCATGCTCTAAGTGTACACAATAGAGTCTGCTGTGTACACGAAAAGGGTTGTTGTTATCTAGAAAGTTGTCGTAAATTCGGGAAGAAAAATCCCACAAGCGTGAAGAAAAGTGGGGTTTTTCTTCACGCATTGAAATAGCGTGAAGAAAATTGGGATTTTTCTTCCCGCAAAAATGCGTAAAGAACGACCCTCAACCTCATATCGAAAATCCTGCCTAGTTGTCGAATTCTATGACTACGTCACAAATAGAGAAATTCAGTCATTTCATTGGTCACTTTATATTCTTGTGATGTAGTCATAAAATTCGACGACTAGGCAGGATTTTCGATATATGAACGGAGAAAATGGAAAACTCACCCTGTATAATAATCTCATTTCTAATTTGGAGCTATCTCATTAGGCTGTCATATAAATAATTAAGCTTAAAAAAAAGTTTAAAACTAGGAATTTTAAGTACCACTAATGTGTTCCATGGTTAATTTGGAGCAAAAAATTTGCTCCTGCCATATTGAAACTTTAAGGGTATGGTGGTTCCTACATTTTCTACAGTTATTATGTCATAAAAATGCACCAAATCAGTCGTTGATGTTTTAAAAGCACAAAACAACCCAAATACGAACAAAAAAAATTTCGAAAATTTTGCCTTTTTTCGATTTTTTTCTAAGTATTTTTCTCAAAATTATGTTCAAAAATAACGTTTGTGTCAATTTGACCACTAAAACTTCGAAATATTGGGTTGACGTAAGCCAACTTTCTCTTCAGTGTTTTCCTC
>SCLH01000521.1:258722-291852 GCA_004367855.1 Oikopleura vanhoeffeni | reverse complement strand
TAATATTTTATCGAGAATATGTCAAAGTAGGAACCACCATAGCTCCCTGGTGTCTATATTAAAGTCTAAATCTAACATGTTGAAAACAATATTTCTAATAAAAAATACAAAGCTGTATTTTTTTATTTATTATACACTATAGTACTATATTATACTTATAGTATGCAGAATTGTTCAGACTTTCAAAACTACCTGACTAAAGATATTTCCTGAGATATCTTGAAATGAGAATATTAAACATTTTTCAAACACTAGAAATACACATAAACAACAGTACATAAACAACAGTATATAAAAGGTTGCCCATTTTGTTTACCTTGTTGTTAAAATTTTCTTAAATTCTCTAGAACTCGTTTCGTTAATGTTTTTCACATTTTATTTATCATTTGATTATACTGTCGAATTTGTCTAAGCGGACGTTTGTCTAAGCGGACGTTTTAGTGTCTTTTTGCGTTTTTTGGGCGAAAACCAACGCATTTTTTTCAAATTACAAAATTTTCTTACGTCTAAGCGGACGTTTTTAGCGTCCGCTTAGACAAATAAGACAGTACTTCATTTGATATACTGTACTGAAAGATGACTTAAAACGTCGAAATTAATATACAATAAAGAAAACCTATAGGTTATACCATATTTATGTATAAAGTTTATACTATAAACAACAGTATTTTAAATTTAGTTTACAAAATCTATATTATTAGATCCTCAAGAAAAATCTTTTATTTTCTAATATCCTACATAAATTAATGAACGTTTTAGCGGTTTAAGCCAGTGGAAGCACCACCAAAATCAGACGAGGAAAAAAACAAAGAACTTGAAAAAGAAAATAAACGTAAAACCGAAAGATTGAATCGCGAAAAACGAGATCTAGAAAGATTAAAAGATGATGAAAAACGACTCAAAAGAGACACTGATGATATCGCCAGAAACATGCGCAGAGTTAAAGACAGTAGTAAGTTAATTCAGTATAAGGGGGTTATGGGTGTAAATGTTGCAAATGATTTAAACTCAAGTTTATAACCCAAGGGATTATTTCTAGTGATTTTCATGACCAAACTAAATTTCAGCATGTCTGTTCTAGTTTATATGCAAAACAGTACCCATTTTTTTTGTTGAAACTGATTTTTTCAATAATGTAAATAATAAGTCATTTTTTGAGCGATTTAGGTGGAAATGAAAAATCGGACTCAATAGCTCTGAAAGTTGCTAGATTTTTAACAATCCATTATACTATGTTAAAATTCGTTGAAAAATTCAACACTTTTAGATTGGTTTAATAAATTAATAAGAAAAAGAACCTTGAATAAGAGATATTTGTAGGGCCCTTAGATAGTTCGGAACTGGTACATACGATCTTCTTGAAATTTCTGACCATACTACAGTCTGAGTTTTCTCGTTTACTGCGTTTTTTTTATTCCGCAAAAATACTCAATGGTGATTGGTCAATATCCGAAATACCTGTATCTGATTTAGGGTGTTACGCGTTGGAATTAGGCCGAGACAAAATTAGTTCATTTTTGCGGAATAAAAAAAACGCAGTAAACGAGAAAACTCAGGCTGTATAAATTTTTAAGCTTTGTGCCACTGCAAATACCTTTTTTCTGATTTCTCTTTTTAACCGGTAATTTTTCATGGTTTATTCGAGAAGACGATAACTACCCGTCAATTCTTAGACATCGAAAAAGCTGGCTTGGAACAAAAAAGTTATATTAGGGCCCTAAATTTCAAAAAGATCGCTCCGAACTACATCGGTAAATTTGAGGGTCCAAAAAACAGAACGCTTGATTTTTCAATATAATTTTGTATAATAAATTCGATCTTCGAATTATATTTATAATTCCGTTGCTACAGTATGCGGCATTATTCCGTATGCTAGGGTCATACCCAAATCGTTGGCGAAAATGGCTTTTTTATAAAAAAATTGCAAGCTGCATTGGTTGCACCAAAAATTTTTTCATGTTATCGGTACAGAATTTTCCAAGCTTTCGATTAAAGCCTTAAAGCAGTTGGTGGGGCACTCAAATCAACAATATAAACTATAAATTGCCATTAAAAACCCAAAAATTTTTTCAAAAAATTATTTTTTTCTGAAGAATTTTCTCAAAAAGTTCTGCTCCGGCTGTTTACTTCTGACGTTGATAAAATTATTAGTTTAAAAGAAGATTTTACCCCCGGGGTATGACCCTACGTATGCCCGATTATTGACTAATTTTATAAGATTTTTGTTTGAAATTTCTCATTTTTAGTTGCTCGGATTCGGGATGATAATCGCCGACTAAAGGAAGATCGCCGTTTATATGAAAAAGATATAGAAAAGTTGAAAAGTACTTTAAAAACGGAAAAAGATTTACTTGAAAGAGACCGCAGGGAAATGAAAAAACTAATAGAAGAAATTAAAAAAATCGAGTCTGAGAGACAGAAAACGCGAGAACAGGAAGAGCGAGAAAAACTTGAACTTGAAAGAAAACAGTTGGCAGAAGAAAGAAGAAGATACGCAGAAGAAAGGTGGATTTCATTTGAATTAGACTTTTCGTCTAAAATAGACCAATATCATATTGGCAATATGATATTATATTGGCAATATGCGACGAGTTTATTTACTCGTGTCTCGCCAGTGATTCAAAGTTCTCCATCGGTAAACTTTCATCTTTTGATGAAAGTTGGTCACAAAAATTTTCTGATCCCCTTGGGGCGCTTTTTGCAAATGAAACCTTGAGGAGAATATATGGTGATATTTTTTTTGGTTTCCTACGTTGAAATCAAAATTACCGAAAAAAAAGAAAAAATTTTCACTATTGCATATTTGGTCAGGATTCATATGCAAAAAAACGTTTGTCACCATCTAGTGTTAGTCTGGCTTTCTCAGAACAGATACCCTAAAGGTGGCCCGAGTCAAAAAAAGCGACCTTATTCATAATTATGTACTGTGGTATTCGTCTAAGAGGACAAAACGACAAGAATTTTGCCATTTTCGAAGAGTTCGTCCCTCTAAGAGGACAAAACGGGGCGTTAAAATTGTAGTGAAAAAATACCCATAATAATGTAGCGAAATTTGATTTTGTTAGGTCGCTTTTTTTTTAGGTAAGGCTCCATTACGGATATCTGTTCTTGAGAGGAACCAGACTATAGATAGGCGACAAAACTGTTCTTTGCACAGAATTGTAAGCCGAATGTTGAGTGGTGAGCATTTGTGCGTTTTTTTTACGGGGTGATTACCGGTTCTACGGTAATCGCTAACAAAACGGTTTTTTTATCGGTATTTTTGATAGCAATTTCGATTGACTTTCAGGTCACGTGATCCACCCTAGGAAGTCAAGAATTTTGTCTACCGTATATTTTTTGTGTGTGGCGTAATTTTAGCTGCAAACCATTTGTCGCTAATCTTGTCCTAGTTCTCCCAGTCGATGTGCTGATCACAATTGGCACCTTTAAAAAAGCGACGTTATGAATTGACGAGCGGACAAACGGACAGGCATGAACATTGTAGAAAATCACTTTTTGAAGAGGTGGCTTGGTTTGATTGACTAAATGAATCTAAGTATTTTGATTTGTTTTTTAGGAGCTATTTGAAGGATATAGAACGTCTTTTCTCTCGAGTTTAAAACCCTCACCATGATCATATTGGCAAGATAGAGAATTTAATTCGCGTCGTGCTATATAGATTTAGTTTTTGATTTTCAGACCGTGCCGATATAGTTGCGGATTTCCGGATAGTTCGTTTATTCTCAAAGTTGTTCTAATTCCAAGGCTGCATCGGCTTGTAGACTAGTTTCGGACCACAGAGAGTTCGATATCTGATATCAGATAACCATCGTATTGCGTCACTATGAGTCATTTTGGGGTCACTTTACGATGATATATCATAGAAAATCTTTGTGCATCTAACTTGAAACAAACACGGGAACTTAATTAAAACGCGAAAAGTGCAAAAGTTTGACACGGAGAGTTCGAATCTGATTACTATGAATACATAAAACTGATAGTATGCGGTATTTGGGTCGAATATGTAGAATCGGCATGAAAGAATATGAGAGAAGACCGCGTCACAAATATAAATTTGGCTGGGGTAGTTGATTTATGGATCAATAATTGACGTCCTCGATATTATCTGATATCATGATATCGAACTCTTTGTGCCCGTTTTATCTACAAGACGCGATTTTGGTACTGATTAAAACTACCTTTGGAAACGGGACCTACTGGAAACCCCCCTATTACTGGTCAACTCAGTCGTGAATATCAAAAAACTAATCTATACGCACACGGAAACTAATTCTATCTGTCAAAATATGGTTCAATGGGGTTTGCCGAAACGAGAAAGGCTGTCATCCTAAACAAATAGTTCACTAAAAAATAAACCACTTAGATCGTCGACTATTTATCAATGTCCAATCCTCTGGGGTGTATGGACATCAACTTGAATATGTATTTATACTACAAATATTGCTCCGAAAAGTATACTTTTTAAGGAAGAGCATTTTTGAAAAAAAAATATTTTGGTCAAAAATTATATTTATTGGATTTCGTTTTCCAAAAAACTAAGGTCAACGATTGTTTTGACGAAACATTATTCTTGACGAAAAAATATTTATAAGAAAGAAGACTCTTGTTACAAGAGCATAAAATGATCAATGTTTTTAGAGAACGAATGGAACGAGAGCGGGCGTTATATCAGCGAACTCGGCCGCGTGATCCGTACCCTGCTCCCCCTCGTGAGATAGCGCGACCTGTTGAACCATATCCAAGAGAACGGATCACAACCCGTGAAAATGGGAAATCTGTTGTTGCTGAACCTATTCCTTCAATTCCATATTCTAGGAATGGGGAAAAAATTATTTATGTACAAAATTTTATTATGAAATAAGGCATTTGTTTTTAGGTCGTATTTATACTTACTTAAGTCTTTCTGTTCTCACCATTTTTTTTCAATTTTTAAAATGCTGAATGCAATTTTTTTTAGATGAACGTCAATCAAAGTATAAAATAAATTAGTGATACTATCCATATTTTTACTCTGATAAATGATTTCTAGAACTCTTCAATTTTACTTTCCTAGAAAGGTCTTTTAAAATTTGAAATTAAATTCACAAAGTATTCGGTTTCAAAATAATTAGTCATTTCTCTTTTGGGTACCTTTCTGTTATTTCATCGTATTATCTCGGATTTGAAATTACAGTATGTCACATTTTTGCTCATATTCTTAGCTTTTTGCAGAATTATGATTGACACCGCTGATTGGTCAATAAGCATGTAAATTAGGTGATTTACATGCTTATTGATCAATCAGCTGTGTCAAATCATATTTCTGCAAAAAGCTAGGCATATGATCATAAATGTGACATACTTTAGGTCTAAAATTTTTAAATGAGTCACATAAATAAGTTAGTTCCGTACTGGTACATTCGATCTTTCTGATATTTCGGGCCATAATATAACTTTTCAAGCTACGTGTTACTGCAGAGCCGTTTTTCCGATTTGGCAAATGTCCGGTAATAACCGGAAATCGAAAAACCGGCTCTGCAGCGCAACGTAAAATTAAAAGTTATATTATGACTCAAAATATCAGAAAGATCGAATGTGCTTATTTGGCCTGACCTCAAACGCCGTTTTTATCTATCTAAAAAACGGACCTTAGGTAGCTAGTTTTTGAATCTATATTTTTTGGAATATCCTTCATTAAAATCAGAGAAAAATATAATTGTATTGTGTTAAATGCTAAAAGGGTTTAGTTTTCCAAAATTTTGGTGTTAAGATGGGTTTAAAGCGTGGCATTCGCGTTGAAAATCATATTTTTGCGATTTTAGGGGTCAAGTTAGGACAAAAATATTTTTTTTTACCTTCTTCGAAATCATAATAAAAAATGCTACAAAACACTCACTTCAATTTTTTTCCTACCTTTACGTTTCGCAAAGTTGCTTTTTTCTCGGCGTTAACCCTAGACATGCTAATGCAAATATAATTATATTGAGAGTTTAAATTTTGACCTAAAATATATTTTTTAAATAAATCGGTATTCATTTTGACTTTTGAAATTCCCTATGTAAAATCGCTCGAAATACATTTTAACCCATAAACTAGAACCCGTGAAACTTCATCAAATCCATATGACCGTCCTCCTAGAGCCGAATATGCTGCTCGACCACCTTCAGATTACTCAAGGTCAACTACGTTTAACGTCGGAAGTACAACCACCCCCTTAACACAAAACCCGTATGAACGGCCCTCCGATTCGTAAGTAAAAATTTTATATTTATTTCTTGCTCATTTTAATAAACATTTTTTTCGTCGATGTAACCTGGGTTCCTTTAATTAATGCTAGAGCATACTGAGGTCATTTGAAAATCTCGAAAAATTTTCGAAACAATTTTGACCTTCAGGCAATTTTTTTTTAAATTTTTCTAGATTTTCAAATGACCCAATATGAGTATGAAATGAAACTAGAAAAGATTAACTAGAATAATGACTGAAATTTTTTATTAATTGTTATACTGTAGTACATTATTTTATTGATGTACATTATTTTGGTATGCCTGTTTGAAACACTTTTACATACGATGCTATAGCTACAGTATATCGATAACGATGGCCAAGTCCCAAAAACCTTTATTTTTAAAGATTTTTTTTTGAAATCCGGGATCGTAATTCACATACTATTGTGGGTCTTGGCCAAGCGGACACAAGTCTGAGCAGACAAAACCTACGCATAATTTCTTAAAATACAAAAAATGGTTAGTCTAAGCGGACAAAACATGAATTTTGACCATAAAGATGTAGCGGACAAAACGGGATTTCAAAGACTGTCCGCTTGGCCAAAATCCATGTGGTAGTTAAATGCAGTTCATCGAAAGTTCCGAAAACTCCGAACAAATAATGAGCCAGTTAGGAACTGACTGTTCTGAAATTCTAGTTTAAATTTCTAGAAATCACACATTTTTCCATGAAGTGATCAACTATTTTATTGTACTACTGTCGTATGCGTCTAAGAGGACAAAATGACTAGAATTTGGCCATTTTTAAAAAGTACGTGCGTCTAAGAGGACAAAACGGGTCTTTTAAAATAAAGCAATTGAACACAAAAAAAACGAAGTAGTTAATTATTTTGACCTTTTGTGGTCGAAAATCAGCGTTTGAAAGTGTAGTCGTCCGACGAGATTCCGTCAGCTCATAAATGTCTTTGTCATATCAAAAAACAATATTTTTAATTTAGTCCAAAACGATCATCAGCCGAATGGGGGTCTTCACGAACAACTCAAGCTCGACATAATAATTCTTCATCAGCGTACTAATATTTTTAGCTCAGTAAATTACACTTTTGAAACTGTACGAAACCTATTTCTATATGTTCAGTGTAATAAATATTTGTAATGTCACAATAATATATTTGGAGATTATTTTTTGCGATTTCAGGGGGTTTAGGGAAATATACCAAGCAAATATACCTAGTTTTCAGCCATTTTTTATTTAATTCGGCTTTTAAAAACAACTCACATCCGCATAACATTCTTAGATAGCTCAAACTGAGCACAAATGTCATGTGAATAATAAAATAATAAAAATTAGTTCATCGGATCATTTTATTTTATCTTTTTTTTCTAAATTACTGAAATTTATTAAATTACTAGTTTTTCTTAAAAATTGCTAAACATCGTCGGATTCGGACCAATTTTTAAAATTCAATTATTTACCAGATATTTGTGCTTTGTTTAAGCTATCTAGAATTCATCGGATGAGTCGTTACAAAAGCTGAATAAAAAAATTTGGCTAAAAATCTAGTAAAAAATTACCAGGAGCCCCCGTAATCGATACAGCATATCTTGATTGCAAAAACTTTAACTTATGTAGCTTTTTTAGCTCACCGCTTACCCTTTGACTTTCATGGCCATAAAAAATTATTTTATATCAAACCTGTGTTTTCCAACTTCGACCAAAATTAAGAAAAAAAACTGCAAACTAACCTCTTATGGAAACCATTTCTGAAAAGCAAAAAATCCTTGGAAACCCCTTTTTCGTGTTATATCGATTATGGGGCTCACACGAACAAATAAGCCAACATTTGTATATAATTCGGCTTTTGAAAACGAGTCGTCCGATTGATTTCTTAGATAGCTCAAACTGAGCACAAATATTTAAAGAAAAATAAATTAAAAAAAATGGTCCGAATCAGACCATTGTTTCCAATTTTTTGACAAAAGCTGATAATTAAACAATTTCAGTAATCTCAGGAACAAACCAAAAAATTGTGGGATTCGGACCATTTTTTTATGTTATTATTCACTAAATATTTGTGCTCAGATTGAGCTATCTAAGAACTTAATCGGATAAGTCGTTTTGAAAAACCGAATTATATTAAAATTTTGGCTTTAGCTTGTTTAAAAAGTGGCGAATTTGTTCGTGTGTGCCCCGTAATTGATAATTTTTTTAACTTTTTCTCACACGATAATATTTAAATATTTAACTTTAGTTTGAAATATTTCTTCAAATGTTATGCAGATTTTTTTCAGCGAATGAACTTACGCGTTTTTATGCCAAAAGATAGGGACAATTTGAAATAAGAAATTTCGAAAGTCCAAAATGGGTACCGATTGTATTGGCGCACTATACACATTTATCAAAAAACGGTTAGAGGTCAAAAATTGGACCTCTTTCCCACGGAGTCCTCCAATTTTGACCTTTAAATCAATTTTTTTCTGAAAAATCTTATGACCAAAAAATTCTCTACTAGCGCCAATAAAATCGGAACCAATCTTTGACTTTCAAAATTTCTTATACCAAATTGTCAGGAGCTCATATTTCATTCAGTTCTCAGGAAAAAAAATTCGTTGTCCACTGGCGTAGCTGATATAGATTTATTTTATCGTTAACATAAAACTGGTCGCTTTTCATTCACAGTAGGGGACCTAAGAGTGTCATTTTTGTCATGTTTATGGTACCGCCAATAAAAGTAGTTTAGAAACTGTATTTTTGGTAAAATATATTCTTATTGAAAACGATTATGAAACCGTAAGAGAGTAGTTAGTTTACATATTTATCTCCAGTTATCCTAGGGCTGTTGGATGCAAAAACCTTACTGAGTCATTTTCTCAGATAAAGACCATTCCAGATATCAAGAAACGTTTTTTTGCTATGTGTAGCTTTTTTTAAATACCCCCCACCCTACTCAGTCATTTTTCTCGAAGACCATATCAGATATCAACAAACAGTTCTCTGTTATGTGTAGCCAAGTAAATTTGTGACGACCAATTTTTTTGGTTTTTCTCCTTTAACAGGTTGACCGGTAATCAACCTTTGAAATCACCAGTTTTTTTTTGAGGCAATTAAGGACAATTTTCGAAAAATATTTTTTATCACAAATAAATAATTTTTAAATGTTGTTCTTTGCATGTTTATGTTAATCAATTACCACTTATCAACCGATTATTATCACGAAAACATACATTTCGATGAAAATAAACAAACAAACAAAATGAGCTTACTGAGATTCGAACCTATGAACTTCTGGTTTAAAACGTCATTTACCGGTTGACCAGGAAAAAACTAAAAATTTTGGTCGCCACAAATTTACTTGGCTACACATAACAGAAAACCGTTTGGTGATATCTGGTATGGCCTCTGAGGAAAATGACGAAGTAGGGTGGGCCATGTTAAAAAAGGCTACCTTTAGATTATCTTGTTCCGTTAAAAAATGCCATGCTAAAAAAAGCTACTTTAAATTTTGATTTTAGAAAAATGATAATAGGCAGCCTATTATAAGCTATTATTAATAGCGTACCTGGTAAATATATTTTTGTTATTATTCGTTTGCTTTTACACTTGTAACTTGGTTCTTATACTACCCACTTAAAGTTGAACGAATGCTGGCAACCAAAACGCGTAGGCGTGTAAGGCAAAAAGATACGAATTTGTAAAAAACGTAGGCGTCCTATTCGTTTTACTTTATGCGTATTGTACAAGATTTTTTTTAAATTTTCGATTTTTCAGAATATAAATGGATGGTTTGGCCCCGTTTGATTTTATCCTTGATCCTTCACAGATGAACTCATCACTAGATTCTGCTTCGATTGACAGGTACACCACTTACTCCGTTAAAGTAACGATAATTTAAGTTTAATAAATTCTTTCTTCAAATTTATAAAAATTTGTATTTTTATAAAAAAAAATTGTAGATTCAAAATAAAGTGAAAATTACATTAAATTCATCCGATTACGGCGAAGGCATTTTTAGACTGACTTCTCAATAAAATAATCAAAAATTTCATTCAAAAAACATTATTTTCGATATTCCATAAAAATTACATTTTGAAAAAATGTGCCAACTATTGTTATGGTCCATAACTTATGGATGTAAAATTTTACCCTAAAATAAAGTAAAAATTAAATATTCCGTCGAATTTTCAATTCTAGCCCAAAAGCTACTGAAATAATCTATGTCATTTTAACGAAAAAAGATGATATTTTGTTAGATTCACACTGAATTTAGTCAAAAAATAAATTTCATACAGGGGGGGGGCAATATAATCCGGCCGAATTTGCCAAATTTGTCCGAAATTTTTTGCCAAAAAAAATCCCGTTATGCCGAAAATGATCCTACTGCGCCTTTACACCAGTAGGCGTAGTGGCCAATGAATACCGGGATTCTGAATTAAGTCGACAATTGAGTATTTTGATTGACACTGGCTCATAGTTACGCCTACTGATGTAAAAGGCCAGTAGGGATCATCTCAGTAGGGATCATTTTCGATATAGGTCCCCAGTACAAAAGGGTTGCCCAATATTGCCGAATTTGTCAATATGTCCGAAATTTTCGGGAAAGAAACTTTCGGCAATATTGCCCCCCCTGTATTATGCTTTTAGCGTTTTACTGCTTACCCATATTGAGTATCAAATTTTATTAGGTCAGATGAAGAAGATGATGAAGTCAGTTTTGTTTCAAAATGGCGTCAAACCGAGATGGTGCCGCCGGTCCAAAGTTCTAGAATTTCTGGTTTAGATGATATTTACGAGCCGAACCAAAATAATGCAATTTTATCCGATCTTGATTTTCCGCTAACCGAAACGCAGCAAATGATAATTGGCCAACCAATGGAATCATTTATTCAACCAAAAACCGAACCACTAGACAATTTACCGGTAAATCATTCCGAGTTGCGTATCTGTATACCGGCGGAAAATGAAAAAGATCTAGAAATAATCGAACCGGAAAATGAAAAAGATCTAGAAATAATCGAACCGGAAAATGAAAATAATCTAGAAATAGTTCGAACGGAAATTATAGAAATAAAAACGACAAAAATTTATTTTATCAAAAACCATAAGCTTGGAGAAAAAACAAAAATTAAAAAAGTTGCAAATACCACCACTATATACCTGAGTAGAGATGAGCTCAATAACAAACTTGCCAAAGTCGACAAGACCCATAATTTCGAAAAGCAAAAAACAAATTTCGCTGAGCCTATAAGGTCACCAGAGCGCGCTCTTGAGCCAATTAAAGAGGTCGAAAGACCAAAAAGGAAATTTTCCAAAACTTTTGATGCACTCCGTAAAAGACCAAATCACTCCCAATCTGAAAAGTCAAATGAAACAGAAAATGTTGAAAAGATAGATTTTACAAAACTATTTGTTAAAGAAGAATGGCCTACACTTACTGATAACTCCATAGGAAAAGTTCAATATATTTATCTTTTGAACAATGTTTAAACTTTAAAGTTTTTTTTTTAAAAAAGGAGATGGTATTTTTCGCGTAAACTATTTTTTAAAGGTATAGTTTTCATAAATTGGAAAGCTTATTGGCTACATTTACGATGCACAATTTTCATCCAATTTTTTGTCAACAATTTTGGTAGAGAAAAATTTGTTAAATTTTTTTTTGCAATTTTCAAATTTAAAACTTATTCATGGAAAATTCATAACTGTAGAATTTTGAGGGATACATTTTCAAGGAAAGAGTGAAGAGACGAACTTCAAATTTCTATTGTTTTACCAGAAATTATCGATTGATCGAATGAAATTTGACATTTATATTTGACTACTTAAGTAGGGTTAGGCCACTGGGGATTTTTCGATTTTCAAGTTGGCCATACAAATAAATTTCACCTATACTAATATGTTATCGACCCTAACTAAGAAGAATATCACCATTAAAAATTTCTCAGACCACCACTAGGTGGCGTAAATTGAGTTTGAAAAATGTAAAATGTGTGATTTTATTGAAAAGTACTTTGCTAAAACTTGCTAAAAGTCCCTTATCATGCTTATCGGACGCTTTAACGGTCATTTTCGTCTTAATTGGGGTCGAATTACCCTGGAACAAAAAATTGGACAACTTTGGGGAGATTCGAATCCCAGTGGCCTAACCCTATATATAAGTCACTATATATGATCCCAACAGTGTCAAATTTCATTCGAGAATCCGATAATTTCCGGTAAAAACTGGAAATGGATCTTACGTCTGTCGAAAATTTAACCCATATAACTTTTATGTTATAAGTTATATTTCATGATTTCTGTAGCCCATCAAGATTTAAGGAGTTGGTCAACTCTATTTGATCTCGATATATGAGATTAATAGTAAATGTATTTGGGACAATTTTTATCGAAATTCAGACAATTCTAAGATTTTGCTCAAATGTATTTTACTCAGAGGCGTCTCTAGAAAAAACGGTGTCATTTTGAAAAAAATTGATATTCATTTTTGAGAAAATTGTGAAATTTTCGAAAATGTTTGTGGCTACCGATTTGTTCTCCTCGCTTTTGGCTTTCATAAAATGTATGTTAAATTATAATTGTATGAGCGTTGAAGAAATCGATCTCTTTTTCCCTAGGGTCCCTAAATCAATGTTTTTTTAGTTTCATGCAATTTTATTGCACTTGGAGCAAAATTTCAAAAAAAATAAGCCTACCGATTTGACGGCATTGTTTGGCGGCGAAGAACTAGATAAGAATCATGTGAATCGCATATCGCTTGAACAAATGAATCCGTTTTTAATGATTTTTGGGACCCTTTTTAATCGGTCATAATATGCGTAGGTTGATATATTTGGACTTGGAAATACCCCACAAGAGACTTTGAAGGCTAGAGATATCGATATAGTTGGTCTGTATCCGCATTGAACTACCCATGAAATACATTTCAAAATGTCAGAAATCGGGTTTTACAGGGTTTACCACCTCCTTAAACTGGCCAAAATATATTAGTGAGCTTTTAATTGCGTATTTAATTTTTGAAACTACTGTAGTATCTGTCCAAAAATAATGCAAACTGCATAAATTTAAGCCAATCTTATGCAATTACCGCCATTTGTTTCTAAGCATCCACGCGTATTAAGACAAAACGACAAAGTTAAAACTGTCCTTATAGACATGTCGCGACAGTTAAATTTTTTGATAGAAATATTTTTTGAACTTTGTGTAGGCGAACTCACTCGCTCGTCAGATGATTTAAGGGTTGGTGTTCGCTGCTTCGTAAAATATGATCAATTCTATTATCCTGCGATAATCCACGAACTCTTAGGAAACCATACCTCTAAAGTAAAAGTTGCGTTTTGCGACCAAATGATGACAAAGGCCGTTTCCGTAGACCGCAACGATATTCTTTTGATAACAGATTTAGAAGTTGGAATGAGAACCGTTGCTAGAAACATAATTAATAAAGAAGAATGGGTTCCATGTAAAATCATAGCTAAACATGGGTAGGGTGCGCACCGTGCCACGATTAAATTGAACCGTCTTATTTTCGAAAAAAACTGAAGCGTGAAGAAAAATATTTTTACCGGTAATAATCGCGGTTAAAATTGATGGTTAAGGCAGCATGCTGAGTGATAAATTTCATCTGGTACATAATGACGCCGGTAAAATCATAAACACATAAGATACACAAAAAATTTGGACTAGGGTAATCAAAATAAGGCCTCAAAAATTACACCTGAGTTTTCTCGTTTACGTTTTTTTTCATTCTGATTCTATGAACCCGGATATTGACCAATCACCATCGAATATTTTTGCGGAATAAAAAAAACGCCGTAACCAAGAAAACTCAGGCTGTATATCGATAAAAAATTGCCTACGTATTTTCATTTTGTTTCAAATAAATTTGATGATATAAATGATGATTAAGGGGGTATGTGCCGGTTTTTAGCCCTTTATAGAATTAATTTATAATAAATTAATATCGGTTAATGATCTAAGTTGACCAAGGAATCTCGTGGTGCATCATTTTTAATCAAAACACCTAGAACCAAAAATTCGGAATATTTTTGCATTAACCCCGCAAATAAAACTGCTATTCACCCATGATATGAACATTTTTTATTAGTGAATATTGACAAGCTTAAAACGATGCATGAACATTAAACTATCAAGAAATGCTTATCGAATTCTAGAAATTTCAATTATTTTTAAGCAAAAATTGTTAATAAACCCAATTATCGAATTGTAACGCTGATTGTTCAAAATTTCGATTAGCTGTAAGCCAACTTTTTGATCATGTTTAACTCTCAGCTTCAATTTTGTGGTACTTGGTTCCGATCAGACCACCATTCGGACTTTTCATTTCCAGTTCACTTTAAATCAATTTTCTAGAATTCTAGAATATTATTCAAAAATTTCCTTCTCATCACATTGACCGCATTATATTTATCTACCACGTACGAAAAAACGGCCTTCATTCTAAACATTCGTCAAATAGACGATAGAGTTTGAAGTTGAAAAACTGGAAAAATCGGCGTTCAAGTGAGATTCTAGAATAAAAAAAGTCAAATTTGGAAAATTCCTTCTCAACACATTCTGTTCTCATTTACCGCTACACGCTACTTTGTGTCAATTTTGAGACGCTTTTGTATGTGGGGTCTAAAAGAAGATAGATTAAAAAAAAACCGTTAAGTGTTCTAGAATAGACTCACCACCTGGTGGTGTGATGTAACAAATGTTGACTTTGAGATGTGTAATCGTTAGACTAAGGCTAGATCTACAAACGAGTAATCCTCAGATTCACAACTGCCTAGAATTGTCTGAGGCGTGATTGAAAGGTACCAAAAAGCGACACCTACCCCCTTAAGATGATGTATTTCCCCATTATTTTTTTATTTTGAACATGTTATTTTTTCAAAAAATAATTTTTTTGAAATATCGAATTTTGCGTGGGTATCTTTATTATGGATTTTTTAAGTGCATCAAAAAACGCATAAACCATCAGTTCTGTGTTAAATGCATAAAAAAACAAAAAATCAATTTTGTTCGATTTTCATGCAATTTTGAATTAAAAAAAAATACATGCTAAAGATACCTTCACTTTCATAAAACCTCATTATCTGACCACTAAAAGACCGAAAAATATTTTTGACTTCAGAATTGATTTTTTTCAGTAGCACCTCCGAATGCAAAATAATTTTCATCGACTGATTTAGTTTTCTCTGTAGGGTTCCCGGTGCGCACCCTAAGCATGGGGCATTTAGAGACGTTGATTTAAAAGATGAAGACAATAGAAAATTATACTCGACGCGAAATGGATACAGAGTAGAATATCACGATACGAATGATAATAAAATTATTTGCATTGTTTCACTATCAGATTGTGCCATGGAAATATCTGATGTTCCTCAAGAAACCATCGACAAGTTTAAAGGTATACAAAAATACTCAAAACATGCTTATTATTTTTGAGAGATTTCTTGACTAAAATTTTGAGAATGATAATAGATCGAAAAAATGTATTACTGTGGTTTGCGTCTATAAGGACAACCTCTATATGGCATAAATATGGCCCAAACCTACGCTTTTAGATTTTGGGCGTCCCTCAATATGGCAAAAAATTCAAAAGAGTCTTTTTTCAAAAATATCAAAAATTCACCTCTTTCTCGTGGGTGAAGAGCAAAAAAAAAAAAAAAAGGTCTTTACTATTTTTTCTCAAAAATATTTTTTTTATTATTAAAAATTGACCCCCGGAACTTTGGCTTATGTTTTCAGCTCTTCACCGTGATTTTTGAAGTTTTTAGAGCAATTTTAAAAAATAAGGACAATATGGCACCAAAAGCTATAGACGCAAACCACAGAAGGTTATTTTTTTCTCTGACCACATTGCAATTTTAAGGGGGTTATATCGAAAATCCTGCCTAGTCGTCGAATTCCATGACTACGTCACAAATAGAGAAATCCAGTCATTTCATTGGTCAGTTAATTCCGAAATTTTTTATAAGTGTTGAAATTGAGGAAATGTTTTGCTCTCTAGCGCTGAAACGGGTGATAAGTTGACCGTGGTTTATGATACCATTTCCAGAAACGTTATATTTAGAATTCGTTTGGTGCTATTTAAAACTCGATACGATAAGCTTGAGCTCAAAAAATTATTTTCAAATCGTGATCTTCGGAGTTCAGACAATGTCTGATCTGTCATCATCTTCATGATGAAACTAAAAATTCAAAAGATACCAGTTTTTCTAAATCTTCTCGAAAAATTTCATCGCATATAAAAATTGCTTCGTAAATACAATGAAAAAATATAACTTTTAGTGGCCAAAAATCGGAAGAAACGAAATACCAGTTTTTTTGTTTTTTAATATACATGATCTCGAAAAAAAATCAGACTCTTTTGTAACAAGATGAAAAAAATATATTACTTTGAAGAATTTTTTTCTGCTCGCGGTTAACTCAATTTACCGGTTGGTCACACATGCCATGAAACAAATAAGACAAAAAAAATTTGAGATTACGAACTACCATTTTTATCAGATTGTTATGTATTAATAAAAAGTTATGAGTTGAAAAAGCCTTTCCAGCCTATACAACTCACTCAACTGATCAAAATTATTGGATCCAACAGGCAAAAGATAACTACAGATATACAGAATGGCACGCTTTAACTAGCATATTGAATTCCGGGGTCACATGAAATCGCGTGCTCTGATCGTACAATTCCTGCACAACCTGCGCGGGCAATTTCATGTTACCCCGAAATTAGATATGCCAGTAAAACGTGACATCCTGTTAAAATGTTTCTTAATTGATTTTGAACTAAACTGGTTTTGTCATATGAGACATTCAAGAAGGTCAAATTACAGTTTTTCTTCAATAAATTTTTTAGAGGTGTCAAATTACAACATTTCTGCGAAAATTCACGTGTCGCTTTCTCAAACCGAATTTTCTAGATTTTGAAGGTCAAGAAGGGATTAATCGGACCTCCAGTGAAGTACAGTAAAGTGTCTTTAGTAGGACGCGTCCTAAGAAATTTAAAAGTACTGTCATACGAGAAGTAATTCATTGTTCCCTAAAAAGACCCCATGGTACGATACGTATGTAACATGTGTATCATACCATGACAATTTTTAAAGTACAATGAAGTACTTTTTGTGTGATAGTACTTTCAAAATACTTAGGACGCGTCCTACTAAAGACATTTTACTGTACAATTTTCGTTCAAATGGCATGTAGTCAAAATTCGGGGCCTTAAAACTCACCTTATTGTCAAATAACATTTTAAAAAACTTTTAGTTAAAGTTACCGGTGACAAAATAACTCAAAATACGACAAAATTGGATTTGGAAAACGTTTTATTAACTCCTCGCCGAAATTCAAAAAAAAGAAGCTCGAACTCTCTAACGCCAGTCCTGGCTAAAATACCAAGAAAAGAAAAGGTTACAAAATATATTCTGGAGAAAGGAGTAATTTTACCGGAGGAAGCGCTGGCCCTAATAAAAGATAATATTGTTGAATTCTCACAAGTGAAATTGTTCAAAGATTCTGAAGCTCAATTTATAACTTCGAGTACTGTTCTAAGGAGTCCTTCAAAACAGCTTTATGTCGCATTACTATATAATCTTGATATTTACGAGGTAAAAATTATTAAAACACATTTTTTAGCGGCGGTATCTTTCGCATCGGCTTTTTTTAATTTTTAAATAACGTAAAAAAAATTACTTATCATTTTTTTTTTTTGAAAAACTACAAAAAAAAGTCGGCGATCTTTTTTCCCGCATTCAAAAAAGTTTCGGCATTTTCTAGAAGACGAAATTTTTGAGACCACAGAATTTTTTTTGTAGTTTTTCAAAAAAAAAACCAAATGATAGGTAATTTTTTTATAAGTTATATGTCAATTGTCTTCAAACTTTTCCCAAAAAAATTGTCCTTTAATTCCGGTAATTTTTTTTTTTTGCCTTTTATTCTAGATATTTTGATATTTGTCAGACCGGAAGTGCATTTTTCCAAATTTCAGATTTTTTTCTTCCTGAAATATATTCAAAGTGAGGTCAAAAAAAAGATCTTGTGCTGCTAAACACAAAAGTCTGAGAAGCCAATTCTATACTTTCAATATTTGAGGTCGAAAAACCAAAAATTTGGTCAAAATTGAATCTTCTAGAATTCCATTAAGGGGGTAGTACCCCGGGGCCCCGCGGGGTACCCGTCATGAACTGAGCCTCAAACCGAAAATTTCTTAATTTTATTCTTACGATTTTTTTCTGAAAATATAGACAATTTCAAGTTAATTGGTGGTATTTTCATCCCCATACGTTTTTAGCCTTTTCTAGAGCGAATTTATTCTAGGAATTGGCTTTTTGCTACAAAATATGACTCTACTTTGAAGCTCGTTCCTAATCGGTCGAGCAATCAGTGATCCTCAATTATGAGTTAGGTTGTGAGATTTTTGTTCAATATATAGTTTTCCAATATATAGTTTTCCAGATATTTGCCCTCAAAAACCATGAAAACGCCATTTCCCATGACGGGTACCCCCTTAAATCTAAAATTTTCGAATTGTTTTTCACATTGCATGCATTTTCAGATCACCATTTTTTAGACTAAAAATAATCTGATACATTTTGATAAACCCCCAGCTTCTAAAAAGCCCAAAAAATTCGGGAAAAAAGACATTAGACCAAAAAAATGACAGAAAAAAATTAAAAATGATATTTCGTTTTTTATGCCATCAATAATAGCCCACTATCTTTAAAAAAACATGCGAAAGATACCTCCGTCTTTTTCAGCGCAACTCACCCTTGTCAGCTACATTTTTCAAATCTCATACCACATATTAAATATCAATAAAATAATAATTCAACTACAATTTACAACTGTACAATTTTTAGTGGGACGTGAATGCAAAGCAATTCGATAGAATTTTAAGAAAACGAGATCGGACCAAAATTTTAAGCAAAAGAAGATTTGGTAAGAAAAACTGGATCAAAACGATCTTAACATTGATTCTTATAAATGAAATCGTACTATCAAAANTCGACTTGCCCATTGTGAGATAGGGGCTCCGCCCACGCAATCTGTGCGCATGTCGCGGAATACAATCTGCGGGTAGTACATGTATTAAAAGCGCTAATTTTGTAACCAATTTGATTTTTTAAAAAAATTGAAAATTTTTTGTTGTAAATAAATTCGAGAAATCCTATTTTAATCGGTCAAAATAGTGTCTAAACAAATTCAGTCAAAACACGCAAAATTTATTATGTATATATGGGAAATTCACATTGGGAATATATAATTATTAAATATATAAATATTACATTTTCGCATTATATTAAAAATCGTGTTTCCTAGGTAGCTATTTTTAAAGGACGAACTTTTCCCCGAAATTTGCCAGGATTGTTATAAGGACGCAAATGTATTTATAAATACAGTTGTATTTCTCGGAAGTTTGCCCAAGAGTATAAGGACGCAAAAGCCAGAATCAGATCATCCTTTAGGATACTTAAGTTATTTTTTTAAAGAAACCACCCCGATATCGAGAAATATTATTTTTTATTCAACTGCCAGCTAAAAAAGCTCACTGGTTCACCGGAATGTGATTTATTTGTAGGTTCGAATCTCGATGGCCCCAAAATTTTTTTTCTTGAAATCCGCCGGAAAGTTAAAATATTAAGTTTGTTCATTCTTATATCACGATTGTCTACACATTAAGTTCTGCTTGAACTATATTTTTGATGAATTCCCGGAAGAAAAAAACGAGTTTCAATTTTTTTTCCTCAAATTTTATACAGAATAGCCTATATAATAGATTTCCGGTTAACGGTGGACCGGTAGTCTGAAAAAAAAGGAAAATTTCTCCATTGAGCTTTTTTAGCTGGAATCAAAAACCGTTTCACGATATCGCCTATGGTTTTCCCGTAATCGTCATCGTTACTTAAAAAAAACTACCTAAAGAAACTTAACCGTACGGAATAAATTGTTTTTTTAAGAATTCCTGGGCCCAGTTCCAAATGGATCTTTTATTTGCGAATTATTGAACCTTGCTGGTGGTCTCGTCAAAATGATGACTTCATGTGAAACAAATCACGTTGAAAACGTGCGCGCGTCTGTCAGCCAGCTCGATGGGATGCCACTAGGGGAAATTGGTCTAAAAGAGCTTTTAGAAGTTATTTTAGACGGAGGAGACTTGAAAAATGTTCTACTGCAAGAAACCACCTTTTTAGCTTAATTAAGCAGTTCAACATTTTTTTTTGATTTTATAGGTTGATAATATATGAACAAATAATTTATATTCTACTATCGCTAGATTTTATGTCTTGGCTTAATTTTCATATCGATGATTATTTCTGAGTACCTAAAGTGACTTTTTTTCTATCCGAAACATAGAAAAAAAATTACTTTAGGTACTCAGGTATAAGTATAGACATAGTTTCACGATAGGTCAATTATTCTAACAATTTTTAATGAAAACAAAAGTAGATGGATCATTAAAACACCGAAAAAATTTATAAAGAAAATATATTCATTGATATATCATGAATATTTTTGACTAGTTTCGGTTTTATTACCATTATCAGAATGCACAGAAATATGGAAAACTCTTCAACAAAAACTTTTCGCAAAGTAATTTCGCTAAATATATTTAGCGAAATTACTTTGCGAAAAGTTTTTGTTGAAGAGTTTTCCATATTTCTGTGCATTCTGATAATGGTAATAAAACCGAAACTAGTCAAAAATTGAATATATTTGAAATGGTAATTATTTATCTCGAAAAAAAACACAATTAAAATATATCATGAAGGCTTTAATTAAATTATTTTTCAGTTTTTATTTCGATTTTTTTTAATATTTTACACCAAAAAGTTTTGTGTATTTCTCAATTTATTTTCGGTTGCCTTATTTTGCAAAATCCTTTGCTTTTGAACATTACTTTTGTCGTGTATAGACAAAACGTTCGAAATTTGGCAAAAACCTACGTAATTTTGAAAAACACGTTCGTCTTTTTTTTTGATATTTTTAAAACTTTTATTGGCAAAGATTTCTAGAACGACAAAACGGCCAATTTTCAAATATTAATCAATTTTCAAGTACCATAAAACTTTATCGGGTATTGATATTTTGTACACAGTCTTCTTATTCCCGGTATTTTGATTTTGGAGTATTTGTTAAAAATTTTCACTGTTTTAAGGGTCCACCACAAAAAATATCAATAAAATACAATTAAAATTTGTTTACAACTTTGTTGCGGTGAGAAGTAATATTATAAGATTTTTTTATTCTTGTTGTATATTAATTTTGAATTTTTTATTCATCATCAGTACGGTATAATATAGTATAAAACAGAAACAAAAAATATGCAGTCTGAAAATATGTTCTAGAGAAAAAGTTAAAAACATGTGTTTTTGACACAAAATGGGCGAATTTTTAGTTTTCGAAAATGGGCCACTTTTACCGACAAAATAAGGTCGCCCATTTTGTGTCAAAAACACATGTTATTAACTTTTTCTCTAGAACATTTTTTCAGACTGCATATTTTTTGTTTCTGTTTTATACTATATTATACGGTACTGATGATGAATGAAAAATTCGAAATTAATATACAACAAGAATAAAAAAATCTTAAAATACAATTAAGTACAAATTCTCGGTTTTTCAAATAGTCTTTTTTATTTATTTCAAATTCTTTTTGTCAGATAAAAAAATAGCGTTTGCGTTATACCAAAAATTTAGTGATAAAGGTGTGTACTTTTTGTTTTCGTTTTATCAACCCTTTTTTACGACTGGTTAGTTTTTAAATTTAAGTTACTTGTGAACCACCTCCTTTAAATTGACCATTCAATCTGATGCCTTTTTTGACAATTTTTCACTTTTAAATTCTGCCCGAAATTTTGTCGTTTACTGTAAATTACGATTAAAATGACCTGAAGATGCCTTTTCAGTTCAAAAACATTATTTTCGCGCTTCGCCAAACTCCTTATTATCAGTGTTTTAATATTTTCAGTTAGTACAGTAGTTTGATTTTAAACGGACAAGCAGGCGGCGCGAACAGTTCGAAATATGACTTTAAACAGATTTGCAGAAAATTTTGTCAAATGGTTTTAAACGGACAGGCAAGCAACTTTTACCTGATCGTTTAAAGAAGTATGTGTCGCAAACAAGGCTGTGCAAATGTTTGCTAACACGTCTTTCAGGTCCAATTGTGGTCTGGAATACTGAAACCTACAGTATGTGTTTTTTTACTTGCGAAATGAAAATTGTCATTTAGGTAATTACGGCCAATTAAAAATGGTAACTCGGTGGATTTTATTTTGAAAGCGAAGCTATAGCCGATGTCAAGGGTTTGAAAATATAATCCACCTAGTCACCATTTTTTATTGGCCGTAATTACCTAAATGACAATTTTCATTTCGCAAGTAAAAAAAGCACATACTGTAGGTAAACGCTTCATGAGTATAAAGAAGAAATTAAAAAGCTATCTCCTCCCTCTAATTTGAGGATAAATTTTCAGTTCATACTGTATATTAAATATGAAGGCTTGTTCCAATTTTTACGTAGTTTTCCGAAAATTATGAATTTTTTCGAAAATGTTTTTTGTTTTGTTCTGTGAGTGTTTCGGAGTTATAATAAGCACGAAAAGTAATTTAAGGGTGTTTTGAGGTTGGTTTGCGACGCCCACCCCCTTAAAGTCATACTACTGCAGCATAATTTGTGCAATAAAGCACTGCTGAAATTGTGAGTCACCCTCCAGGGAGATCTCTTTGTTTCAATTTGCTTCAGATTTGTATCTAAAGACCCTTATTAGATTTTAGCGCGCAAATACTAGTTTTTGTCCCACTTTTATGTCTAAAAAGATCATGTGAGATATCCATCATGATGCCCGAGTAACTTAAATCTCTCATTTGCCCTTTAAAAGAATAGGGAATAAGAGATTTAAGTTACTCGGGCATCATGATCGATATAAAGGTATGTTTTATCTGAATGACAAACTGGTCAGTAAATTTTGTCATTGGTCACGTGATTAGTCGCTTTACTGTATTTTTATTTTTGTAATTTCAAGTTCAATATTTGCCTGATTTTCAACATATTTTACTGCCTTGAACAATTAAATTTTCAAAATTAAGATTTTTTGAATACATCCCTTTTCCCAAAATGGTAACAAAACTATAATTCATTTACTTTCAATAATACAGCCTGAGTTTTATTTGTTTTTGCGCGCTTTCATTATCCAGTTGGGTAGACATTTTTAAGATAAAAATAAAAGCGGATTATTGAAGCGTGTAAACAATTAAGGGGGTAGAATCTAATTTGAATCTTCTTTAAATGGATGCTCTCCAATAAACAACAAATAGGAGAAACTTCATATTACTATGAATCGAGAGAAAAAGTTTCAATTAATAATTGACTTGAATTTTTTTGCTGACCTTAATGAGATCTACGACCTCTCAGAAAGTGAAAAAATGACATCTTAAGTTTTTTTTACATTTTTCGTCTATGAGTCAATTTTTATGAATTTTTTAAACAATCATATTTTATGCAGATTAATCGATCTTCGAGATCCGAATTTTTGCAAAAGGGGCGCTATATCGCAAAAATAAATCGTATTGTTCACCTTTTATATTCACCTATTCTTCGTTTATGTGGGAGCGCCGATTAAAAAGGTCAAAATTGCATCAACCACCCCATAAAGGGGGTGGTCGTCGCATTTTTAGGGGTTTTTCAATCGCCAATTGTCGCAAAAGTTCAAATCGTTGGACCAAATATTACCTCTCTCTGATATATGTAAACAAAAATCTTGCATCCTGAAAACAAATCGAAAGTGACGGATTGCTCGTCCAATCAGAAACGTACTTACAAAAGTGACAGAATTATTCATGACTTAAATTAACCGGACAGAACGTAAGCAGACCACCAAGCAGAGTTTTGGGAAAAATTCTTGGATTTGGCTTCAGAATCATCAATAAACAGTATTTTGCACTACTGTCGTGTTTGGCTATAAGGACATCGTTTATATGGACAAAACGACAGAAATTTGGCCATTTTCGAAAAGTTTGTTCGAATATAGGACAAAACAACACTTTATAATTGTAGTTAGGGGGGAAAATTGACGAAAATTTGACGAATAATGACCTTAATAATGTAGTGAATATTTTTTTTTTGATTTTTTTATTATTCGTTTCTGTGCTATTTAGCCTGGAATTGAAGGCCGTTGATGCCCAATTATGAAAAAATCGTGAATTTTCTCCCTGATTCGTGTTGCTGATGGTGGAAAATTAATTAAGGACAGGATTTGATGAAATATGAACTTTTAGTGCATTTTAGGATAAGTTTAGATTATTTTGAGTACGGTTGAGTACAACGTTTTGTTGGTGGATCATATGTCAACAACGAATAAGAATGATATTTCGAACAAGATGACAATTTTACTCGCTTTTCTTCCGGAATTTTGGGGTCTTTGATATTCAACGTTATAGGTAAAATCCGTGCCCATTTAAAAGTTCAAAATTTAATTAAATCAAGAATGATGGATATCGGCCGTTCTCAATCTCGTGTTTACTGCCGTATTAATTTAGTTTTCTTCATAATTATATTTCTTGCTCTAATCGTTTTTGACCCATAACCTCTGTACAATTCATCATGTAGCTCACCTTTTCTAATATTTTGTTTTATTAAGAATCGTGCAATTTGGCTTACAAAGGTAACATAAAAGTTGATATTTTAACAAAAATTAACTTCTTCTTATTTGATTGTGAGTATTTAAAATTAAATTAATAGTTTTAAATCATCAAAATCCCTATAAGTTTATCCGCCAGTCCAGTTGATTAAAAGAAGAAACGCCCAACAATTCAGGAATAATAGACCAGAACGACGAAGTTGGCCATTTTAAACACTCTAGATTTTCTATGATATCACGCCGAAAATGGAATACAAAAAATTAGCGGTACTTTTTTAACAGCATCAGTCAACTGGGTGATGTTATTTTACAGAAAAAATTGTTTTCAAAAAATAATTTTGAATTTTTCTTGAAAATATATATTTATTTTGAAAAAAAACAAAACAGCTGACTGATTACCCTCCAATCTTTTTTGAGAGGTGCGCCTAAGTCGTGCGCACATTTGGCTTGCAGTTTTAGCTCTCTAGCGCTATTTTCGATTTTTAAGAGCATTTTAGTGAAATTTTTTTATATGGACAAAACGACACGTTCACATGGACAAAACGAAAAATTTGCGGCTGTCCTTATAGCCAAACACGACAGTAGTTAAATAGGGTCAAAATACTTTTTTTTGTGATTCTGAAGCCAAATTAAAGAATTGTGTCAAAAACTCTGCTTGGTGGTCTGCTCACGTTCTGTTCAGTTAGTTTATGTCATGAATCATTATTATACCTTAAAAACTCAGGGAGGAGATAAATTTTGAAAAAATAATTCCGTCACTTTTGTTAGCACGTTTCTGATTGGACGAGCCATCCTTCACTTTCAATTTGTTTTTAGGATTCAAGATTTTTGTTTAAATATATCAGAGAGAGGTAATATGTGTACTTTTGCGACAATTGGCGATTGAAAAACCCTTGAAATGCAACGACCACCCCCTAGACGTCTGTGAGATGCGAGACTACCACCATTGTTATTTTTTTGGTCGAATTAGTCAGATCAACATTTAAAAAAATAGTGCACAATACCCCCTTAACCCCCACCTTCACGAGCGTGTTTCAAATCACAGAGACCAAAAATATTTTTCGGAAGTGTCATTTTGGCCGGCGGAATATCGGAACAGACCTCCGAAAGTTCCCCTTATTTTCAATTTCAAGAATTTTGGTGAGTTTCAGAAATTTCTCATCAGACCGGAAGTGCATTATTTGGATTCAATTTTTTGTTTTATGCAGCTAAAACAGCACTGTAACCAGATATTAATCTACAAATATACTTATGAGGGTAACTTTCGGAGGGAAAAATTTGTCCTCAAGGCCGTTGTCCGATATAGGCCGTTGTCCGATATAGGCCGTTGTCCGGATAAGGCCGTTGTATGCTACCCCCAAAATTTTGGCATTATTAATTTTGACACTCGGCAGAAGATAGGATGGTGAAAATAGCTATTTCGTCTATCTCGTTACTGAGACCTTATAGGTCCGTCATATATGAATCTATAAATATACTTATAGGGGTAGTTTTTCAAGCAAAATGTTTTGCATCATTAATTTTCACACATGGCACCACCTGGTAGTGAAAATAGGCTTCAAAACACCTCTTGCGTAATATTTTTCATTTGAAACAACTGAAATCTTGCAATTTAGAAACCATAAATATTAATTTCAAAATCGAAAAAGATATTTTTGAGGTCAGCAATCTAAGCAAATACTATGTGTGTGATCTTAAACACTCTCGTGCAGGTGGAGGTAGGACATTTCGTGTAGGTGGGGGTAAAGGCGGTATTCATTGACTTCCTTCAAATGTTTACTCATTTATAAAATAAATTTAGAACTTTATTTTAGATTCATTTTTAAAATATAAAATGATTTCACTTCTTAGAATCTCCCAAAAGCTGAAAAATTTATTGGAAATGTACGAAGAATGACACTTAACTTAAAAGAAAAAATTAATATTACAAAATATCCAGAGGATACAAACTCGGAAACTGAAAGGAACAGTGAAATTAATTTTAGTTTAAAGGGGGACCCTTCACGAATAGACTTCGCTAACTTTTTTCTTTAGCTGGGGCCATTAGCTGGGGGAAATTTTGGAGATATAGTTTTTGCATGTGAAATATTGGGAAAAAAATATGTGGTGAAAACTTTTTGTTTGCTTCCTAGGTTTATCATGTGACCGAAAATGGAAATAGTTCAGGATAACCGAAATAACCCACTATTTGCGAATAACCGGCAAACCGGTTATAACCGGGAAACAAGAAAACGTTCATCATTACTACCATTTTTTGAGAAGTGCGCCTAAGTCGGGCTAACATTTGGCTGGCATTTTAGCTATCCCGCCATTTGCCGATTTTTATAGCCTAATTCGTTTGAAAATACATAATTTTGTTTTTCTTTAAACAGTACGTAATAAATTATCACTCCAATATAAGTTTTTCCTCACTTGATGATAATCTCCTTGGCATGAAAACAAGTCACGTGCCTGTAAAAGAGATTTCTAGAATTGAGCTTGATGGAAATTATATCAAATTTCATTCAAATCTTGGAATAAGAATACCTGAAGATGGAATTCTTCAAATTAGTGTTCCAAATCGAGATCCTTAAATCGTAATGTTTATACCGTGCAGTTGATGTTTCATGGTAGATGGTAATATTTTTCGTAAATATTAGTCATCATTCAAAAAGGGAAAAACTTGAACAACTTTCCACCAATGAGCGCCCTCTTGAAAAAACGTGGACCTTTTTATTATGAAATAAAATCTTTATATGAAGTTATATACAGGTACAATGCCCTTAATTTTTGTAAGTTAACAAGCAAACGAATTTCAATCAAACACAGCGTTTTTCATCAATTAGAATACACGTAGGTTTCAATATGAGCCATAGATCAAAAAATCATAAAATACTCCTAGGTGAAAAACACGCCAAAAAAATTTTATATTATATCTCAATAACCTAGAATATAATCGAACGCGCTCATTGGCTTGGGAAATTGCTTTCGTAAATTAGATCAATTTCTCTAGTTTGTAAAGCGGATAACTTCAGGAAATATGATCCCAAGCCGAGATATTCACCATTGAATCGAAATCCCGATTTGTAACACTGCTTTAGACAGTATGTGATAAAGGCCAAAATTGTCTAGACAGTGTCAAGAAATTTAAAACAAACTCATTCAGTGGATGGCGTTTCAAAAATGAGCATTATTTTACCAGAGAAAATAAAATAATTGTATTAGGAATTTTATATGAAAACAGATGGATGGTAGAAGCAAGGCTTGACGATTTATACCAAAATAATAATTTAGAATATGGATCAAAATAATTCAAAGGGAATTAAATTATTTTTGCAAATGTATCGTCGACTGTTTTTTTAATTTGAAAATGCAAAAAAAATTTTCTTGCTATTTAAAATATTCAGAAAACTATTTTTCTTTATATTGGGGTCATATTACATCGCGGTATTTTTTTTATCAATAGCAAGCGTGATTTAATTGGAAACTTTTTTCTCGGAGATGGGTCGACGGATTCTCAAAATTCTAAAGGGAATTCCCAGGAAAAGTTTCGAGACGCACCGAAAGATTTTTTGTGTCCCGTCAGAAATCCGCTTTACCAGAAAAACGGTCAAATTTTAAATTGTCTGGTTTTAACCCACATTCGGTTATATGAGACTTATTGAAATCTCCGAGAAAAAGTTTTCAACTAAATCACGTTATTGATCTGAAAAATTCCCACCAAAAAAAAACATTATTTTCGATATGCTATGTAATAAGACTCCTTACGACTTATATTCGTAATTTGGCTCTTCGGTGTCATATTACATAATTTGACGCCAGAAAATGTGTCGTCCTGATAGATCTGAAAATATTTGAATAATTTTTGATCCAGGTTTAAGTAGGTGTGCTTGTCACTTTGACAAAATTGATCAGTCTGAAGCATACTAAACTGCATTATGAAGACAACGGTGAAGTCGTGCTAAACCAAAAAGATTCGAAAGAAATAATTACCCCCTTAAAACCGTTTGACTTTGACTCGTGGGAGACAAGAAATGGCGATCTTTCTGAAATGAAAATTCAAATTTTTCAGCAATATTTTGATGAGCATTTACAGGAGTTTGATAGTTCTTATTTTTTCAAATCAGAAGAAATTGCTCCACCAAAGATAGAAACTCCAGATTACACTTATAGGATTGGTTTTAAAAATAAATTTTAGAAATAGAAAATTGAGTTAATCAGTTTTTTTTTGGGCTCACTACAAACTGACTTCATGTCAAATTACAGCTTTTAGTTTCAATAACTTAATAAAAGGTCAAAAATAAAAAATAAATTCTGAACAATTCCTTTTGTTCTAGAGCCTCAAATATTATAAAAAATGTAATTGCCGTTTTGCGAAGCCGAATTTTTCAGTTTTGAAGGTTTATTACCGGCACATGAGACATCCGGTCCAGAATCATTTTTTATTATACTTGAGCTGTTAAAAGCAATAATTTGTTTTCAATTATCGTGTTCCGTTCTCAAAATACCATGAAATCAAAGTGTGTCCGAGTTTTTAAAAATCTACCCCTTTTTTTTAAACTAAAATTCAGCATATCTTCGAATTCGTATGAGGAATATGAACTTCAAAATCTCCCTCAAGATTCTGGATGCTTTGGACCAAACGAAGAAATTTGAAACAGAATTTTAATTTTCTTCTTATTTTCATAAAAAATAAATATTTCAACTCGGACCTGTACAAAAGTTTCAACCCTATACCTGTACATCTGTGCCTTTTCAAAAAAAAATTTAGGACCTTGGAAAAACCAAGCTTCGTATTTTTTGATATCGAGCTTAGGAGCGCCTCTAGTCTAAATGAGGGTAAAAATACAGTATGTCACGTTTTTGCTTTCTTTTTTCCAATTTGCATAAATCTGAATTCCACCGTTTTGATTGGTTTAATCTGGAAAAGACGTAGGTACAGCCTTAGTTTTCTCGTTTACTGCGTTTTTTTTATTCCGCAAAAATGAACCAATCATATACAGGTATTTCGGATATTAACCGATTACCATCGAGTATTTTTGCGGAATAAAAAAAACGCAGTAAACGAGAAAACTCAGTCTGTATTTGCCAAAATTGATCGTCCTCAATGGCGGATAGCAAGTTATGCAAACTGGAAAAAAAGAAAGAAAAACGTGACATAATGTAGAAGCTAATGTGTCAAACAGCACAATTGTGCAAGTACGGGTTAAAATTCATTTTTTGAGAATAAATTGTCTTTTCAGAGTTGAATGTATCGTCGTATTAATGGCCTCAGGCAGTCAGGTCATTTGACTCGGGAAACATTTTTAGATAAAACTTTACACAAATCTAGAACTAAAACCGTTCACGATCTTTCTCTTCAAAAGGCGAAATTTTATCACGAAAATGCATCTCCATCGTTTATATCAAATGAAGTTTTCGGAAGATTTGAAAAGGGAATCGCTATCCCAAGATTCAAGTGGGGCACGACAAAAGTCCCAAGATTAAATTGGTTTTCAAACTACCGTAGAAATTTATTTAGGCGGGTTTTTTTTCAGCGCAACCGTTTTTGTGATTTAGTTGCACGAGTTTTAGTCAGAGATGTATGAACTGATTTTCAAAATTTTAAAAGATCGTGATTTATAAGGTTTCGATACGCGACGCGATGAAGCGTTTTTGGCGAATCGGATAACCGGTATACGGTATACCGTATACCGATTATATCTTAAATTGTCGGTTTCTCAGTCATTGGATATGATATGACTATAATTTTTGAAACCGACAATTTAAAATTTAACCGTTTTTTCCGGTATACCGGTTATCCGATTCGCCAAAAACGCTTCATCCCGTCGCGTATCGAAACCTTATAAATCACGATCTTTTAAAATTTTGAAAATTAGTTCATACATCTCTGACAAAAACTCGTGCAACTAAATCGGAAAAAACGGTTGCGCTGAAAAAAAACCCGCCTTAGAAATGTTTTTAACAAGGACGAAATACTGGAAATAGCTGAAGACTCGGACTCGATGATTTCAAATGGAAAATCAAAATCTCTCTTGATCAATGAAAAAAATGAGAGTATTTCAGATTCTTCTATAAGAGAATTATTTACAGTTCAAGAAATAGCAAAAACAGGCAAAATATATGATGCAACTATATTAGCCAATCATTTCGCAGCAATAGAGGCCAGGATCTTTTATACTACCATAATAATATGTTTCGAATCCGGCTGACACAAAAAGAACCTTCGAGAAGGTTTTTTGTAGGGAAATCTCGACTGTCTCCTCATCTCACCTTCGCATCACATGACTAATCGTGTATAAGATAAGTTATAGTCCCAAACAATCAGCAGTTGTTTTTCGCATGCGAAATTGGCACAGAAAAAAAATATGTCCCGTTTTCTCAAAATCAGCATTTTTCGAAAATGGTTTGCCTATCATTCAGCTTGGAATTATTCTTCGAATTATTATTTCGAAAACTCCAAGCTAAATGATAGACAATTTCAAAATGGTTTTTGAAGACTTTCCTGGTGAAATTTTGAAAATAGATCATTTTTTTTCATGATTACCTAGAAAATATCAACAAAGTAGTTACTGTAGGCAAAAAAAAAGTTAAGTCGGGGTTATGTTACCATATTCTAACAGTACCAAGAAATCATAATAAAAAACGTTTCTATTTTTTTTACTTTCAAGATTGCATAAAAAACGTAAAAAAACTTTTTTTTTCTACCAAATTTTTGTACAGTATAAGTTATAATAAGTTATACTGTATAACTTATACTGTGGCGAGATTTAAGTTTAGCGAAGTGAAAAAGTAATAAGCAAAGGCTTTCGTATGTTTTCAAGAATGATACATCCGATTCAAAACATTTCAAAAGTATCTCAGGGTTAATGAGTTGATACATCGCTATTTTTTTTGGTCTTGCAATCCACTTGCCAGTTTACCAATGATAAGGTAATTAGTTTTTGTTTTGTGGAAATTAATTTTTCTGTCCAATGAATAGTGCTTAGGTCGCTTTTTTTCGGTTGCTCCACCTAAGGGGTATCTGTTCTGAGAGAACTAGACTAGCATAGGACAAACGGTTTTTCTGGCATCTTGAATCTTAATCGCGAATTTGAAAATGCAGCGATTTTTTTTATTTTTCGTCCGATGATTTACCGTCACGGAATTTCGCAAAAAAACGTTTTTGTTCGGTCATTTTGACCAATTTCGATGAACTGATTTTCGGTCACGTTATCAACCTAGGAAGCCAAAAAAATTTTCTACCGCATATTTTTTTCCAAGGTTTCACGCGCAGAAAAAAGTATTTGTCGCTATCTTGTCTAGTTCTCCCAGTCGAAATCATGGTGGAGCAACCGAAAAAAGCGACCTTATTATTTTGGAGTGAGCCAATCACAGCGAGCTATAAAAATAAAAGTTTTTAAGTACTGTCGATTTTGTCTAAGCGGACGTTTTAGTGTCTTTTTTCGGGAAAAGAATAATATGCGAAGCACATTTTTCGAAATTTTATACGTGATGAAATTCAATATTTAATGTTTGGGTCGAAATGACAAATAAAACGGCCCAAGAAGTTCCTGTTGTTTAAGCTAGCTTTTTTCAAAAATTTGAGTAAAATGTTGAAAATTAACTAGGAGGTAGATAAGATTCCGATTAAAAAAAGTCGCCCCAAAAACCGGTATTTTGGACCGTGTTTTTTTTGTACGTAAAATTTGCCGAATTAATATAGCATTAAATTCGAACAAAAGCTACCAACAAGGTTTTTTGTATACTAATATAAGCAGTTTGGTTTAAAAATTTTGAAAAGTTTAATTTCAAAATAAAACTTGGAGGAAAAATGAGCTTTTCCGTTTTTTGCTTTAAGGTGGTCCTCTTGGTGTGCGGCTATGTGGTGAAGGAGTGTGGTCATACAAAAAGGTTTGGCCATTTTTTTCGCCAAGTTTAGAAGGCCTAGTTCTAGCACAAACTGGCTAACTGAAAATTAAAATACTCGGAGCCTGATGTCGCTATATTTTATCGAAAATGGGTCAATATTAGGGAGCAGGATACCTTTAAGGGGTATCTGTTCTGAGAGAACCAGACTAGATAGCGACAAACGGTTTTTTGCATCTTAATCTTAACCGAATTTGAAATGCAGGATTTTCTACCGCATATTTTTTTCCAAGGTTTCACGTGCAGACAACTATTTGTCGCTATCTTGTCTAGATCTCCCAGACGAAATCATGGTGGTCGTACCTAAAAAAAACGACCTAAGTAAGTTACAAAATGTACAAAATTTGTACTACAAATCTTTCTATACTAAAAACCCTGAAATTATAATTTTTT
>SCLH01000521.1:230584-245872 GCA_004367855.1 Oikopleura vanhoeffeni | reverse complement strand
CATAATGACCTTGGTTTGACTTGAGTTTGATTATTAGAAAATTCAAACTTTGTTACTATGATTTTAAAATTTCCATATTAAATTTTAAAATCATATTTGGTTAAGCAGACTTTTATTGTCTTTTTTGCGTTTTTTTATGGCAATAACCTACACTTTTTTCGAATTAAATTTTCCTAGCGACTAAGCGTACGTTTTTTCAACTTTTTTTTTTGATCAAACTAGAATTTCAAAAACAATAATAAGTTAGAGCGTATTTATTATTTTAACTGGACGTAGATAAATCATAATGTCCGGCTATATTTAATCCACCAAGAAACGACGAGGAATAAAGGCAAATAACTTTTTGATTACCTTTAAAAAAGTTAACAGTGGACCATGAACACAGAATCAGTCTAGAATCGAAAGGAGTAACTCAAAAGTTAATGGATTCTAGGAGTTATATTATTTCATCACCATTAGCTATAGAAAACGTCTACAGAGAAAATTCAAAATTTTTGTCAAATATCGAAAAGCTGAAACTCTTGGACGGATAAATACTTTTTCATTTCACATTTTTTTATTAAAAAATTCAAAATTTCAGAGAAAATATTTCTAGAATGTTTGAATCATGAGTGCTTTGAGCAGGAATATAGAAAAACTTGGTCACCAGTTGGTCGACGTTCGCCAACGTGCATTAATTCACCTCTGTCAAAAATTAGAACACGAAATCATTACAATAAAAGAACTTAATTCAATTCCAGGATTCCAAAGAAAACTTCTAGAATGGTTCAATTTTCCTAGTGTGCCAAATGGCACAATTGTTTTGTCTTTGATTCTCAAGTCTACCAAAATAAATCACGCAGTTTATCTCGACCTTGGCATTTTTGAATTCCTTGAGGGACTCAGACAGGATTTAACAGAGGACGAAAAAGTTACAGCAGATATCATTCTAATAGAGGTAATTTATCAAAAACTTAAAACTCTATTTTGGGGATGTTCGACGCTAAAAAGTCTGATTTTACACATTTTGATATATCATATGCATGTTTGTAAGACCAGATATTTTATACCGTAAAGATCTGTGAGGACAACATAGCCGACATTTTGCCCAAACTTACGTAATTTTGAAAATTTTGCAAAAAGCGATAATGACAAAACGGCCAATTTTTCGAAGATTATTTTAATTTTCAAATACCATAATAATGTAGCGGGTATTAATAATTAGTACTGAAGTAGATAGTTTTCTTCTGTATTGTAAACAAAACGCAAAAACTACAGCATGAGTCTTTTCGATTTCTCCTCTTTTTTACTCAGACGGCTAGACAGCCAAAATCCTAAGCAAAGTATAGGCAATTTTGGCTGTCTACCCGTCTGGGTGACAAAAAAAGAGAAATCGAAAAGACTCACGCTGTAATAAGGATGTGGATGACGATAATTGGACTGTTTTTTCCACATTTTAAGTGAAGTTTCTGAGACACCTGGCTTCAGGAATAATTATATGTTTTAAAATACGTAGTAAAACTTTTTCGGAAGTTGACAGTACTATTCAGAGCATCTGATACTTCAACCTATGCTCAGAAATTAATTTTCAGTAGGCGTCCCTAAAAGCCTACTTCTCATTCATCCCGCATCATTTTTTCTTGTTACTTGCAATTCCACTTCCATATGTAGATGCGCATCCTATTACGAAAAACTTTTTTTCAAATTTTTGCCCCAAGTGGTCAAAACAGCTTATTTGGCAGCATCACGCAAAAGCCTCCTCCTTCTTGAAAATATATAGAAAATTTTAAATTTGTACATTGAATTCACGGCAAAGCCCTTTTCATGAAATTTCATCACGAAGCCCTCTTTTTATTTCTTTCTCTAACAGTTCAGAAAAGAACCTGAATTTCTAGTTTTTGTTGAAATTCTCAAATTTTTTGAAAATAAAAAAATAATAAAAAATTGAAATGAACGTTTTTGGCAGTATTTCGACTTGAGTGTCTTCATTTTCAATAGTTAACCCTTGTGAGCATATAAAAAAAAGTTCGCCAAGCCCAGAGCCACAATTGTGCTCTACTTTAAATGTTGTTCACAGAAAGCTCTAAGGCAGTGTGGATTTAATTTATGCTGCATAAGAAGTTGAAAGGTCCATATTTTGCATTCCACATTTCATTTTCTAGATTGAATTTGTAGTTCTAGAAAACTGTGAGAACAGCAAGGTGTACATAGCACGTTACACGGTCACGTTGTCTCTACAATTGTATCTCTGTCGAAAGAATGCACAAGAATCTGGCGACGTCAGTTTTGTCCGCTTGATTTATATTTCATAAATCAAAGTATTATTATATAGTCAAAATTGATTTGAAAAATCATGATTTTTGATGAAAAATGTTTTTTTCCCTTTAAAAGCAGATAATGGCATTTTTTCTATTATTTTCGAGTAAATATGGATAAATGTACAACTGTGGACAATGTTGATTGGTTGAATTACTTTTATAAATACTAAATTTTTTCATGGGATACTTGAGTTAAAATTTATATTTCACTTCCTAAGAAAAATGTCTGCACTAGATACCAATAATTTTTATTTTAACTGTTATGCATGCACAAAACACTTTCCTAAAAACTGGCTAATCTCACATTTGATTTGTTGTCAGTTCCGAAATAATTTTACGGAAGTGAAACTAGGCTAAAAAACCTGATAAATCACTCCCCGTAATGCCGGAACAAAACATTCGGAGAAAATTCAATTATTTTTTTGTAAACCGTCTAAATTCTGTATATAAAGTATAGTATTTGAAACAAAAGATCTCTCCAGTTTTTGGTCTTTTTCGATGATTTAGGTGATGCTGAGCCACAATTGTGGCTCTGTGCTCACAAGGGTTAAAGGTTATACAAAAATTCCTAGATCAAAATTGGTATCTAGGCATTTTTTTATAACCTTTAACTATTGAAAATGAAGACACTCAAGTCGAAATACTGCTAAAAACGTTAATTTCAATTTTTTTATTTTCAAAACAGTTCAGAATTTCAACAAAAACTAGAAATTGAGGTTCTTCTCTGAACTGTTGGAGAAACAAATAAAAAGAGGGTTTCGTGATGAAATTTGACCTTTTATTTATAATCTTTAATTTCGAAAATTATGGATTATCATTTTGAACGTCAAATATTTTATTTTCTTAAATCGATTTAATTTAAAAAAATGCAAAATTCAGAAAAATTATAAGTACTCAAAAACTCAGCAAGAAATTCTCTTACCAGATATGAACAAACGTTTTTGGCCTGTTTGAACCAGGAGAATTTTCGAAAAAAAAATTCTTGACTAAATTTACTAAAAGTTTTGTTCGCAAGTAAATGATGTTCTAAACCGGAAGTTCGAATCTCAGGAAGCCCATTTTTTGAGTTGTCTGGAATAATAATAATTTTTAGATGGAAAAAAATTCGGGTATCGAAGAAGAAAGATTTGAAACTAAATGTGAAATTGTTGCAGAATCAGCTTATTTCATGGGATCGGATCGGCCTCAGTTATCCAATAGTGAACCAGTTTGGATGACCTCTTATCATCTACCTTGGGTGACCCTGACCTTAAATGACCGCCACGTTTTGCAGCAAACGCATTCTTCAATGTGCTCACGAGATCCATCAGTCGTCTCAGATTATGTTTTATTTTTAAGTGAAGTTGTCCTACAAGATTTTCCAGTCGAAACGTTTACCCAGCGTCCCATTATTATTCAAAGGTAAACCTAAAATAGCTCAAGTAAATAGCCCAAAATCGGGAAAATATTTTTTTACAAATAAATAGAGTAAACGTACAGGTTGAATTTTATTTTTTGTCGGTGTTTCACGCATCACTCAATTTTTAGTTAATTTATAATGTAATAACAAGTGATGCGTGAAACACCGACAAAAAATAAAATTCAACCTGTATAAAAAATGTTCAGAAAAAACATTTTTTTTTTTGTTAGAAAATTTTTTTTTATTTAAAAAATGTTTCTTTTGTTTTAACACTCTTTTATTTAAATAATCCTCTTTTTGTGAAACTAATTTTTTCTATTATTTCTTTACAGTCTTCTCAGAGGGCACCGCTTATTTTACGCAAACGATTCGTCATCTTTTCCTATCATGTTGAAGGGACAGCCAATCAGAGCCCCCATTAATTCCACTCTATTTAGAGGTACAATTTTCTCTTGATGAAAGAATTTTTGCTGGGTTTATATTTTCAACTCAATACACCTTAGAAGTAAAATTCAATAATTTGGACAACTTTTCAATTTTAAAATTTTAGCTTTACTAGAAAATGTTCAGTTATAATTTTCTTATCGCATTCGTATAAATTTAAACATTTTTTTAATTATTTTTTCGAGAATCTTCGATAAAAATTATTCAGGATGGGACATTGTTTATATCTCCCCACATATTTTTTAATGATATTTGAAAAATTATATGATATTTTGAAATTTTTTTAATTATTTGAAGGTACGAAAATTAAAAAAAAATTTCGTTTTTTCACGTCCCTACTAGGTCCTTATACTCACAAAAGTGTAATTTTGTATTTAATTTTAGCCTTATTGGATTTATTGGAACTGTTCCGAAAACTGATCAATTATATAATTCGATGGAAGCTTTAAATATTTTTATTTCAAAACTATTCGAAAGAATTGACATTTGTTCGTCTATTAACTGGACGGTTCGTCATCAGCCTGGATACCCTAATGGATACGAAATTGGCGGAATAGATTCCTGGGAACACGAACCAGTAGAAGAATTAAAAAAGGAATTGTTACGAATTTAATTCAATCTGATAATTTGAAGGGTGCGAACCGGGAACCCGTCTAACCAAACCTTAGCTCTTGATCAATTTTTAGACTTTACATGGGTTAGATTTTTAACCAGAAATTATCTGTTTTTCAAAAAATCGTTTTTACGATTTTCGAAGTATCTCACTGGTTAGAGGCTTCTAAAAATAGAATATTATAAATATAGCCGAAAGAAAACAATTATGAGCAAAAACAATGTTTTAAGCCCCTAGTGACCATAAATCGAAGTTTTTGACGAACATGGATATTGAATTTAAAAAAGGAGACTGCAACTGGGTAAACCGGACATTTAAAAGAAAATCCCGGTAAAAATACCGAAAAGTTTTTCCTGGCATGTCTTCGTGGTGAAATTCTGGTCCGATTTTCGATCAATTCCCGATTTCGAAAATCAAAATTTTGCGAGGTTTTTTCGAAAATTTTATGACAACGCTCCCTTATAACAAGCTCGAAAAAGTAGGAAAAGATTTTCGGCATTTTTACGGTTTTATTGTAGAAATGTCGGGTTTAGCTTATAAATTTAAATCAATGTACTTACAAGTCAGTTGACTTTAGTTAACCATTTATGAAAACCCACTTGCGCGAAAAAAATGTTTTCCATAAATGGTAATGGGTTTCCATTAAATGGTAATGGTTCCTTACAGTGGTAATTTTGGGCAAAATTTTGAAAAGTTGTTTTCAGCCGAAAATTGAATAAAATTGAGTTTTTTTCTAAATACATGTTCAGGGATGTTGTTCAGGGGAGTGTGTAGGCAGCCGAAATCAACAAACTTTTTAGAAGAGTTGGAGCAATTAAACACCAAAAACAGAGTTTATTTTAACTCAAGACATGCCTTGTTTTTCAAAAATGGTTTCCATAAATGGTAATTCCTAGTTTTTCAAAAATGGTTTATATAAATTGTAATGGGTTTCCATTCAATGGTAAGGGGTTTCCATTATCGGGGGTTTCCATAAATAGTTAGTCAGTGTACTTATAAAAAAAGTTTAATTAAAATAAACCATCTCGCCACAATTCTTTAATTTATTTGATACAATTCGTAGCCATAAAAGAATCAAATTGGGATTCCAGTGTTAATCATCGAAATTATCGATATGCAAGTTCGAATTTTACGAAATTTAGATGTAAAATCAGCTGTTAGAGTGAAACTGAGTGTAAAAAAATGCGCCGAACTTTACCGAAAATCTATTTCTTTTGAAAAAATAAGCTTGGCTACAATACAAGACGAAATTTCAACTTATGTTCTTTTAAAAATTCGAGCGATCATCGAAACGATTTCTCTGGGGCTTGTTTTTTATGGAGAGAAAACATTAAAAAATGTTGAAAAAAATGAAAATGAATCCGATCTGACACAATCCTATATGTTATTTGGGAGTTTATTGCAAGAAATTATCCCTCTGTTGATTCCGTGTAATTTTATATTAGAAGTTTCATCCCTGGCATTTGAAAGGGTTGGCAGCCAAAAAATAAAATTTGTTTAATTCTGCTATAGCAAAATTCTTTAAATTCGTCGAGAAGGTCGACGATATTCTCAGATTTATTTTTGGAAAAAATTATCTTACGAATGCGAAATTTCTGATTGCAAAAAATGGATAGCTTATTTGCGCACTCAATTTCGTCATTTTTAAGAATATTTTTTCCAAAAATAAATCTGAGAATATCGTCGACTTTCTCGACGAATTTAAAGAATTTTCTGTTCCAAATTTTGCTCCACAGCTGATCAATCTCATATTCTTAGGAGATAGTGTCGCGTCATTTAAATATGTTGGACTTAAAATTTTAAAAGGTATTTGTCTATTTAATCGGCCTGAAAATGATATTTAGTGGTTTTTTTGTAATTCGACACCTTTCGGGGAGTTTAATTACAGTTTGTTCATCTTTTAAGCCAAAGACATGTTACATATGACCAAAAAATATAGGGGTGTCAAATTACAAAAAAAAATTGCCAAAAAATTTCTGGCGAAAAGTTATACTAGATGCCAAAATATTGAATTTAAGATATGTACTAGTAATAAGTTTTTCGCTTTTTCTGACAACCTGGTTGAAAGAGCCCTTCAGTACCTTTCTTTTGACCAAATTTCACCATTATATTGTGGCAAATCATCTTATTTATACAAATATCTCTCAGATGTGGACAAAAAATCAGCCCTAGCAGCGTCTCAATTATATGCGCAAACCGAAAGTCTCAAGAATTGTAGTATTGTTATTTCAGGGGGAAATTATTCGAAATTGGAAAGAATAAAATTGCTTGAAAGTGGATTTAAGAGTATCGGGATTCATCGTTGTGGAAAATATATCTTGACCTTGATTCAATCTTCTATTTATTACCCTGATTCGGAAATGTTAAAATCTTTACTTCTGAAATTAATATCCCATCCCCTGCAAACAGTCCGCGAAAAAACTCTTCAAAGGCCTGGTTTTTTAAGATGCCTCAAATTTGTGCGCCAGATAGATCTGAACTGGCCATACAATCTTTCTGAGATTTTGGTTCATAATATATACAGTGAAGTCCGTTTAACAGGACGCACCATATCAATATCGAAAGTACTGTCCAGCGAAAAGTACTAGACTGTACCAAAAAAATTGCCTCGATATGATACATATGTTACATACGTATCGTACTATGGCGTTTTTTTATGCTAAAATAAAGTACTTTTCACTGGACAGTACTTTTATTATTGATATGGTCCGTCCTGTTAAACGCACTTCACTGTAACTTTTTAACCTGCGTTTAGCTGTAGAGCCGTTTTTTCGATTTCCGTTTTTTTACAATTAATTTTAACAAATTATTGTCTTTAAAAAAAAACATCAACAATTACTGGTAAAAACGGGCCCTGCAGTGCTACCTAGCCCGGTAAGTTATATTATGGACCAAAATGTCACCGACCATCTGGTGGCATCTAAAAAACTAGACCAAAGTATAAAATCGACTGTTACGGAGGTTATTACAGAAATAACAAACTCTGGAAATGTTGAAAAGTCAAATAAGCTGAAATTTCTTGTTGATTTTGAAATTCTCAGAGAACTGATTACTTTCAGACTTAGCGATTCCTCTCATGCTGTTCTTGCAAATTCCTCATTTATCATTTCTACATTAATAACCTCAAAAATTTTATGGTCACGAGATATCAACAATCTTATTTTTGAACATTTTGAGAATCTGATTCTTTATTTGGAATCTTTTCAAGAAAATGGGAATTTGGCATTGGCGGTACAAGAATTTATTTTTGCGGACGCTCGTAGTCAGATTCAAAGATTTAAAAGGAACGTTACATATCAATTACAGGGCCCACCGGTCATTTTTGCCACTTTTTCTGCCAAAATTTGTATATAATTCGGCTATTGAAAACGACTCAACCGATTGAGTTCTTAGATAGCTCAAACTGAGCACAAATATTTGAAGAAAAATAAATTGAAACAAAAAAGTCCGAATCAGGCCATTGTTTCCAATTTTTTTAACCAAACCTGATAATTAAAAAGTTTCAGTAATCGCAGAAAAAACCAAAACATGGTCCGATTCTGACCAATTTATTATGATTGTATTATTCACTAGATATTTGAGGTCAGTTTGAGCTGTCGAAAAACTTAATCGGATTAGTCGTTTTCAAAAGCCGAATTATAAAAAAAATTTTGGCAAAAAATGACCAGTGGGCCCCATAATAGATATCACAGAGGCCTCAATCGTCTGAAATTGTTTTTGGTCACGAGGATTCGGACGATTGGGCATTCCGGACCATTGCGCACTTTTGGATGACAAAAGACTTCCTGCAAAATAAAGATAAATCTGTGGTTGCATGAAATAGGCTTATTATTCCGGGTAATCGGGAATTTTCGGACAATTGGGGACCATAAGTATTGGAAAAACTTATAATTGCGTGGGTGTTTCTCGGGTAATTTTCAGGGTAACGTTGCAAGAAAAATATTTTATTTTGACTCCCAACACAATCTGGTGCTGTAAAGAGCACTTTTTTGTATTTCTAAAGCTTTTATTGGCTTTTTGCGGTTTTTCAAATTGTTTCTGTGATTCTCTGAATAAAAGTATTCCAAAAACCATAATAATTTAAGAAGTGACATAAATTTGTTTTAGATCAGAAAATTCGGCTTGTACTACTGTGATTTCTGTCTATAAGGACACCCTCTATAAGGATAATTTGGGAAAAATATGGCCAAAACCTACACTTTTGGATTTTGGTCCGTCTATAAGGTCAATTTGGGAAAAATAATCGAAAGGGTATATTTACAAAATTTTCTATAAAACACCTCTTTATCGTAAATTTTTTGGGTGAAGAGCAAAAAAAATAAAAAAAAAAAGGTCTTCAAATTATTTTTCATCAAAATCGTATTAAATTCAGTAAATTTCAAATTCTCCTAAGTAAAAAATTTTTCTTTCTGTCCTTAGTAAAATTTTTGGACAATTTGGGAAAATCTCACCTGTCCTTATAAACAGAAATCACAGTAGCTATAATAACAGCTCTCTAGCTCCATTATTTCGATTTTTAGACCAAGATTTCTTTACCTGCGCCTTTACGGACGTTTTGAAATTTGAAAAAAAACGTCCGCTTAGGTAGTTTTTAATTTCGATTGGACAACAATACTGTGAACAAACGGTGATGGCAACCTGTAAATTTTCTTTCGGGTTAGTATATTAACTGATGAGCGGAGGCGTTATCGAAAAAAAAATTTAATTCGGATTATTCCTTTATTATTTTTGGATTTTAAGTGGATAAAGATTAATTGGCGAAAATAAAAATCAAGTTTACAGACCATAGTTTAATCCAAGTCAGTTCAAAATAGATAATAATATTAAATTAGACTTTTCTCTTCATTTCTTATTTTGAAAGAATAAAAAACTATGATTATTTTATAAACTGGAAACATCAATTATTTTGCTGTTTCGTTCTTCTTTTGCGTAGGCAAATTGCCTAAGCCAATCATCATAATGGAATATTCGTTTATTCGGCCAATCACAGCTCAGTATTTCTCATTTCATACTCAAAATCCCTAAAATAATCCGAATTTCAAAAAACACAATTCCGTAAGGGCTAGATATACTGCCTAAATATACGTAGCTCGAAAAAAAAAATCAGGTTGCCATCACCGTTTGTTCAAAATATTGTACAATAGATCGTCCAACTTAAAAAAAATAACACCTTAGCCAATTTTGAAAGTAACATTTTCGTCCAATCTATATGTAACTGTTAAAAGTGTCTTACGAATGATTTTTCATCGAAAACGTGAAACTCGTCGATCAGTTATAAATGGTTCTGGAGAAACATTATTCTCCGTTTTTGGTCGAGACATGTCTAGTTTGATTGATATTCTCATCGTCCAATCACCGATCGACTTGAATGAGCAACGAATGATGCAAAATATTTTCAGAATCGATTCTGTCACACGATTAATAAAAATTATGAAATGTGAAAATGTTGAAAATGGATTACGGTATTCTGCTTTTGCTCAAATGGCACTTCTCACCGTAGAAGCGGAATTAGCAACTATTTTTATTCAAGACATTGGATTTAACTTCTTACTAGGTTAGGGTGGCTAATGCGAATTTGTTTCGAGCCCGATTCTATTTATCATGACTGAAAAACGATTTGATTAAGTATACAGTATGTCACGTTTTTTATTTCTTTTTTCCAATTTGCATAAATCTGAATTCCACCGTTTTGATTGGTTTAGTCTGGAAAAGACGTAGGTATTTGCCATAATTGATCGTTCTCAATGGAGGGGGGGTAGCAAGTTATGCAAATTGAAAAAAAACGTGACATACTGTATTTAAAAAAAAATGAAGAAAAGGACTGACTTTTTTTATATATAATATGAGTCACACAAAAAAAAGAAAATTCGGTACTGGTACATTCGATCTTTCTGAAATTTTGGACCATAATATAATTTTTTCATTTTACGTTGCGCTGCAGAGCCGGTTTTTTCAATTTCCAATTTTTAAACGGTAATTTTCAGTGTTTTTTTTCTGGCGAAAAGACGATAATTTTTGGCAAATGTACGTACCGTGGTTGAACTGGAAATAAAAAAAAACCGGCTCTGACCCAATAAATCAGAAAATATCGAATTTGCCAATTTGGCCGAAACGCCGTTTTGATCCATCTAAAAAACGGACCCAAATTTTTAAATGTAGAATTTTAAACCCGTTTTTATAATCTTTTTCAATTTTAATTTAAAATTTCTAACATTTAAAAAAGGTCTTGGTTACAATCCTTTTTTCAGTCTATTTTTATAAAGTTGTTCAAAAATGAACTTGAATTTCTAACAAACTAAAGATTTTTTACTTCGCGTTTAAAATCTCAAAAACTGTTTTTCAGGTCTTCGCAATTCGGAGATATAAAAAATTTAATTTGACCAAAAAATGGACAAAAAAGTCTAACAAAAACTTGTACCAAAGGTCGAAATCGACGGGGATGCAAAAAGCGAACCTAACAGCTGTCCGACACTTTTTTCAATTTTTTATACCGTATGACCTTTTTTCATTCATGAACATTTATACGCTTCTCTTGCGACTAACTAGTATCAATCGAGGCAAACGTTTTTTCGTCGGAATATGTTTTCGTTGGATTATTTTATGATTTTGTCAAAATTTCGTTTATCATCAAAATTTATTTTTCTGTGAAACAAAGCTGCTGTAGCATAAATTTACGTTGCGTAGAAAGGTTTGAATACTGTGGTTTGCGTCTATAAGGACACCCTATATAAGGACAATTTGGCAGAAATATGGCCAAAACCTAACCTACGCTTTTTTATTTTGGTCCGTCCCTCATAAGGACAATATGGCAAAAATTGAAAAGGTCTTTTTTTCTAAAAATATCTATAATTCAGCTCTTTTTCGAATAAATATGTACAGGTGGGTTTTTTTTTCCGAGCTACCGCCCAAATGACGGCTTTCTGGATTTGAAACCCCATAAGACTATATTTGCAGATCGAGAATTTATTCCGCGTCTCGCGGGTGGATTTTGTTTTTTTGAAGTTCTGACGGGTTGACCGGTATAGGGGATTTCCGGTCGGTCCAATTTCAAAGTTGTTTCAAATCCGCCCATTCGGTCTGTAGACTACATACGAGCACAGGGATCGAATCATGATACAGATTTTATCGATGACGCATTATGAGTCATTTTGGGTCACTTTAGATTACGTCATAGAAAATCTTACAAAATGTACAAACACGGTATTAATAAAACGCGAAATAAGGGTTAATTTGACACCGGGNTTGAAAGCCTTATAATTTAATTATTTGTCGTTTGACAGTTGTCTCGAGTAAATCAGATTATATTGATCAGATGGAACTCTGCAGATAATTAAAGGTGCCCGTTTTTGCCTCGACACTCTATTTGAGTATAATTTGGATCAAATATTTATTTATAAAGATACAATGTGAAACTTCTGGCAAATGTCACACCAAATTTTGACTGAACGTGTTGTATATCCTTTTCGGAACGGAACTCCATCTCAAAAACGCTTACAGTCTCTACAGCGCGTGTTCGAATCCCACTGATGTTGTCTAAGTGATTGTTTTAGTGATTGCTTGAGTGATTACACACCGATAAAATTTAGTGGTTCTATTATCAAGACCCTTGCCTATAATCATATTCACTATAATCGCTAAGACAACATTAATAGGATTCGAACATGCACTATAGAGATAGTAAGCGTTTTTGGGCGTAGCTCCTAAAAAAAAATCACCTAAAGAGCAAAAAAAAATGGTATTCAATTTTTTTTGGAAAAATTATGGTGTTTAAAAACTTTGGCTTAGGTTTTTAGCTCTTCCCCGTTATTTTTTTTAGACCACTTTTTAAAAATAAGAACAATATGGCATCAAAAGATAAGAACAATATGGCAAAATCTCAGCTGTCTTTATAGACGCAAACCACAGTAACTAATTAAGAATCTGAATGAAAAAGAATATTTGTTTTTATAAAATTTTGGGGAAAAAATAAGAAATTCTGACAAAAAAATATTCTGAAGAAAAAATGTTTCCCTATAAATCGGAGCTCGAAAAAAAGTGAATTTGCCAGCCTATGCTAGATGAAATAAATTGCCTAGCCAGTCAATCAGCGTTAACTCCAGAAGAAAAAGAAGCGACTGGATCAATATGTGATATTATTCGCCATGTGATTGTCACCCATGAAACGATAGCAAATACTTTATCAATCAATCTCAAATTTCTTAAAGATTTAGTTATTCTTGTGGAAAATACATCCTTGTCACCACCTCAGCATCGTCGAGTGGTGGCGCTGTTAGGCATTTTATTATATCTTCCAATATGTGAAATTTGCCCAAAAGGCTTGATAAAATGTCCTGCTGTGGTAAATAAACGAATGCATTTGCCTTTTGTCGTAAATTTTCATCAAGAAAAAAGGCCTGGTTTTTTATATAGCTGACATTAGTTTATCTTAAGATAGTTCGAAACTGGTACATACAGTAGAGTGCGTTCAGTAGGACGGACACTTAGGACGCACTTTTTTTCCAAAAGTTTGCCACGGTTCTTATAATGGGACGGACATCATTCCTGGAAGTTTGCCAGGTCCAATATTAGGACGGATGATTTTTTTATTTACATCATAAATTTTGGACCCAACTAGTTCATGTTGATCGCAAAACCCAGCAAATTCCTAAATCCGATCGTACTGGCGTGTTTTTTTTTCCGAGCAACAATTGATTTTGTGCACGAGTTTTTTTCTCAGAGAATGGATGACCGATTTCGAAAATTTCCAAAAGATGTGATAGGAAAGGTTTCGATACGCGACGGGACGAAGCGTTTTGCGAATCGGATATTCCGATATACCGGAAAAAACCGGTTGAATCTTAAATTGTCGGTTTCCAAGTCTTTGGATGATGTGACTCTGATTTTTTTACCATTCTGCTTAGAATTTTTTGACGACAAATTTTTGGGTCAAATTTTGTAATATGACCCCCAAAAGGTCAAATTTGAAATATGATCCGCATGGGTCATATTACATTGCATATGAAAGAAAATCGCCATGAAAGATTCCCAAATATTTGAAATTAAAATCTTGTATGTATATGACTCCAATATCAACAAAACTAGTTTTTTAAGTAGTTTAGTTTTTACTAAACGCACTCTGCTGTACGATCTTTTTTGTATTTGGGACCATAATATAACCATAATAATAAAAAATTTCGATTTTTTTGGAAAAAAAATCGATAATTTTTGTTGAATTTTCGGTAAAAATCGGAAAAACCGGCTCTGCATCGCCAATTTATGTTATGAGCCAAAATTTCAAAAAGACCGTGTTACAGTTCCAAACTATCTTATTGGGAAATGTGAGGTTTCTAGAAAAAACCAGACCAAAGTCCGTTTTTTGATGAAGAATTCAAACTTGAAACTGAGCTTATGAATCACCCTGCAGCCAAAAGAACACTGCGATTAGCCTGGAATGTACCCTGTGCGACATCTGGCGACGATTTTAATGATGAGTTAAAACTTACTGATTTTGACAAAGGAATTTGGAGACATTTTGAGATAACATCTGACAACATTTTGATAATGCTGCAAAAAGCAAAAAATCACGATTTATTCGAGGCGGGTATAATTGCGGCAAATAATCTACTCTCAATTTGCCCTAAACAATTTGGACTCAAACCAAATGATGAAATTTTGGGAGAATTTGACAAGTTTTTTGATACGCGACCAAATCAAGTAAACGATGAAAAACTCTTATTGGACATTTTGAACTTTTGTAACAATATTTTGGAGCAAAAGGCGGCTGGGAAGACATTTTTAAATTGGATTTCACAAAAATTAGAAAATTCAAATTGTCCGTTATATGAATATATTTCCACTGGGTCAAGTCGAGATTCTAAGTTGAAAAGATCTATTATAAGGGGAGTATACATTTTGGTCGAATTTCTCCTATATTTTGCTATGAAAAAATGGGAAGTCGGGAAAAGTCAACTACTAATTTGAAGCAAAACCGAGGTCTGTTTTTTTGGGAACAAGGTAGATATAGCCAGTTTTGTCGATTTCCCATTTTTTACCGAGAATATATGTTTTTTTCTGGATCTGTAGTGTCACATTTGGTTTGCATTTTAGGTCTCTAGCGCTATTTTTTGTTTTTTAGACCACTTTTAGGAAAAATTTTATATATGGACAACACGAAACTTTCAAACGTGGGCAAAACGACAGAAATCAGCTTGTCCTTATATACACACAGGACAGTAGTTTGAAAAGTTATATTGTGCCTAAAATTTTCAAAAATATCGTATGTTCCAGTTTCGAATAATCTCACAGAAATGTGAGGTATCTAAAAAAGCGGTCAAATGGGAATTTTCAATGACCAAAAAAGTGTAGCAGATAAATAGTATAACTGTGGTTTGCGTCTATAAGGACACCCTCTATAATGACAATATGGCAGAAATAAATGCCAAAACCTACGATTTTTTATTTTGGTCCGTCCCTCAATAAGGACATTATGGCAAAAAAATTAAAAGGGACTTTTTTCCAAAAATTCACTTATTTTTCGTAAAAATATTGGTGAAGAG
>SCLH01000521.1:184750-230574 GCA_004367855.1 Oikopleura vanhoeffeni | reverse complement strand
TTTTTAAAATTGCCTAAAAATTCAAAAATAACGGTGAAGAGCTGAAAACATAAGCGAAAGTTTCGGAGGTCCATTCTTTAATAATAAAAACAATATTTTTGGAAAAATTTAGTGAAAACCTTTTTTTTTGCTCTTCACCAATATTTTTACGAAAATAAGTGAATTTTTGGAAAAAAAAGCCATTTTAATTTTTTTTGCCATAATGTCCTTATTGAGGGACGGACCAAAATAAAAAATCGAGGTTTTGGCATTTATTTCTGCCATATTGTCATTATAAAGGGTTGTCCTTATAGACGCAAACCACAGTTATACTATTTATCTGCTACACTTTTTGGTCATTGAAAAAATTCCCATTTGACCGCTTTTTTAGATACCTCACATTTCTGTGAGATTATTCGAAACTGGAACATTACGAATATTTTTGAAAATTTAAGGCACAATATAACTTTTCAAACTACTGTCCTTGTGGTATATAAGGACAAGCTGATTTCTGTTTCGTTTTGCCCACGTTTGAAAGTTCGTCGTTTGTCCATATATAAAATTTTTCCTAAAGTGGTCTTAAAAAACAAAAAATAGCCTAGGAACCTAAAATGCAAAACCAAATGTGCACACTACAGATCCAGAACAAAAAAACATATATTCTCGGTAAAAAAAACGGGAAATCACAAAACTGGCTATATCTACCTTGTTCCCAAAAAAACACGACTCGGTTTTGCTTCAAATTGTAGTGACTCTTTCCCGACTTCCCATTATATTCATAGCAAATATAGGAAGAAATTCGACCAAAAATGTATACTCCCCTTATAATAGATCTTTCAACTTAGAATCTCGACTTGACCCAGTGGAAATATATTCAATAACGGACAATTTGAATTTTCTAATTTTTGTGAATCCAATTTAAAAATGTCTTCCCAGCCGCCTTTTGCCCAAAATATTGTTACAAAAGTTCAAAATGTCCAATAAGAGGTTTTTCAATCCTTACTTGATATTTGGTCGCGTATCAAAAAACTTGTCAAATTCTTCCAAAATTTCATCATTTGGTTTGAGTCCAAATTGGTTTAGGGCAAATGAGAGTAGAATTATTTGCCCCAATTATACCCGCCTCGAATAAATCGTGATTTTGCTTTTTGCAGCATTATCAAAATGTTGTCAGGATTATATCTCAAAATGTCTCCAAATTCCTTTGTCAAAAATCAGTAAGTTTTAACTCATCATTAAAATCGTCGCCAGATGTCGCACAGGGTACATTCCAGGCTAATCGCAGTGTTCTTTTGGCTGCAGGGTGATTCATAAGCTCAGTTTCAAGTTGAATTCTTCATCAAAAAACGGACTTTGGTCTGGTTTTTCTAGAACCTCACATTTCCCAATAAGATAGTTTGAACTGTAAACACGGTCTTTTTGAAATTTTGGCTCATCAACGATAAATTGGCGATGCAGAGCCGGTTTTTTCCGATTTTACCGAAAATTTCAACAAAAAATTATCGATTTTTTTCAAAAATAATAAATTTTTATTATTATGGTTATATTAGGTCCCACATACAAAAAAGATCGTACAGCAGAGTGCGTTTAGTAAAAACTAAACTACTTAAAAAACTAGTTTTGTTGATATTGGAGTCATATTACATACAAATTTTATTTAATATATTTGGAATCTTCATGGGATTTTCTTTCATATGCAATGTAATATGACCCATGCGGATCATATTTCAAATTTGACCTTTTGGGGGTCATATTACAAAATTTGACCCAAAAATTTGTCGTCAAAAAATTCTAAGCAGAATGGTAAAAAAATCAGAGTCATATCATCCAAAGACTTGGAAACCGACAATTTAAGATTCAACCGGTTTTTTCCGGTATATCGGAATATCCGATTCGCAAAACGCTTCGTCCCGTCGCGTATCGAAACCTTTCCTATCACATCTTTTGGAAATTTTCGAAATCGGGTCATCCATTCTCTGAGAAAAAAACTCGTGCCAAAATCAATTGTTGCTGAAAAAAAAACACGCCAGTACGATTCGGATTTAGGAATTTGGCTGGGTTTTGCGATCAACATAACTAGCTGGGTCCAAAATTTATGATGTAAATAAAAAAATATCATCCTTCCTAATATTGGACCTGGCAAACTTCCAGGAATGATGTCCGTCCCATTATAAGAACCGTGGCAAACTTTTGCGAAAAAAGTGCGTCCTAAGTGTCCGTCCTACTGAACGCACTCTACTGTAATGTACCAGTTCGAACTATCTAAGATAAACTAATGTCCAGCTATAAATAAAAAACCAGGCCTTTTTCTTTGAATGAAAATTTACGACAAAAGGCAAATGCATTCGTTTATTATACCACAGCAAAGGACATTTTTATCAAGCCTATTTGGCAAATTTCACATATTCGAAGATATAATAAAATCTAACAGCGCCACCACTCGGACGATGCTGAGGTGGTGACAGGATGTATTTTCCCACAAGAATAACTAAATTCTTTTAAAGAAATTTTTGAGATTGATTGATAAAGTATTTGCTATCCGTTTTCAATGGTGACAATCACATGGGCGAATCAATCACATATTGATCCCAGTCGCCTCTTTTTTCTTCTGGAGTAACGCTTGATTGGACTGGCTAGGCAATTCATTTCATCTAGCATAGGCTGGCAAATTCACTTTTTTTCGAGCTCGATTTATACGGGAAACATTTTTCTTTCAGAATATTTTTTGTCAGAATTTTTATTTTTTCCCAAATTATTTTAAAAACATATTCTTTTCATTCAGATTTCTTTAATTAGTTTACTGATGCTTTGCGTCTATAAAGACCAGCTGACGACTTTTGCTATTGTTCACTTTACATATTGTTCTTATTTTTAAAAAAGTGTCTAAAAAAAAATAAACGGGGAAAGACTAAAACCTAATGCCAAAGTTTTTAAACACCATTTAATTTTTCCCAAAAAAAATTGAATACCTTTTTTTTTTGCTGCTTCTAGGTGGATTTTTTTTTTTAGGGAGCTTACGCCCAAAAACGACTTACTATCAGTTCTATAGCTGCAGTTCGAATCGCTATTAATGTTGTCTTGCGAATTATAGTGAATTATGATTACAGCGCAAGAGGTCTTGATAATAGAACCACTAAATTTTATCGGTAGTGTAATCACTCAAGCAATCACTAAAACAATTCACTTAGACAACATCAGTGGGATCTCGAACACGCGTTTTAGAAGGACTGTAAGCGTTTTGAGATGCGAGTTCCGTTCCGAAAAGGAATATACAACACGTTCAAAAGTCAAAATTTGGTGTGACATTTGCCAGAAGTTTCACATTGTTCTTTATAAATAAATATTTACAAATTCATACTCAATCAGAGTGTCCGAGGCAAAAACGGGCACCCTTTAATTATCTGGCAGAGTTCCATCTGATCAATATAAATACTGATTACTCGAGCAACTGTCAAACGACAAAAATTAAATATAAGGCTTCAAGATTATGAAATGAATTGATAATGACTCATGTAGTGAGCTAAGACTCTGTAATCGTGATGAACAGCGTTCGCCTTGACACTGTATTTGAGCTCCATATCGATGCAGTGTTAGCGGCAGGGGCGGTCACTTTGAAAAGCGTATGCCTGGGTTGTAAAAGGGATAGGAATAGAGTTTTAAGAAGTTGAGCGCCTGGCAGTAAGTGAGTCGAGTATGATATGTACAAAAGGGGAATCCAGCTTATCTCTCTCTTGTATGGCACCAAAAGCTAAGGACAATATGGCAAAATCTCAGCTGTCCTTATAGACGCAAACCACAGTACCAAGCTTGTCCGCTAAAGACAAAACCCACATCATTTGAAAATGGAAAGCAAAAATGAATACTCCTTATAAGGTCATTTCTGCATTTAATAACGTCCTTATCAGCCTCATCAGAAATGAAAAATTTTACACTAAAAAATACTATTTCAAATTTACTGACACGAATAAACCAACATCGCGATGGCGAACATTTTTATAATCTGCCGATTGTGCAAATTTGCACAAGATCAATTTCAAGATTATCTGTGCATCCAAGAATCGACGATATCTTCAAAAATACTAGTATGACTCCACTAAACCGTGGTCTGATTGAAATCATAACCGCATTTTACCGCGGTTCGGGGGGCTCGACTCAATCATTTATGGGCAAAAGTGTAATATCAAATGCTTCTTTTGCCCTGTCTAATAATGTTGCCTGGGAAATTTACTCAAAGACGGCGGATTCCCTCATTCACGCTGAAATTGGGATAGAATGGTTGATTCCTCTGTTGAAGTTCCGATCCGTACAAACAAGGGGATCGGCACTTTCTATTTTGCTATCTTTATCACATTCTGAAAAAGGGGCAAAAGGTTTCGGTTTGGCAGTAACAGCTCAGTGCGACTGATAAGCTTTATAATTTGCAAAATAGTCCAATTTTGTTTTTTCGGAAATTTCGGTCATTTTAAGATCCAGATATTTAGCTGCCTTAACCCCTGTGAGCACAGAAAAAAAGTTCTGCCAAGACACCAGAGCCTATATCGAAAATGATCCCTACTGCGCCTTTTACACCACGCGTCATAACTTTGAGAAAGGGACCAATGAAAAAGCGGGATGCTTGAATTAAGTCGACAATCAAGTATTCTGATTGGACACTGGCTCATAGTTATGACGCGTGGTGTAAAAGGCGCAGTAGGGATCATTTTCGATATATAGGCTCTCCTTTTGATGTTTATTACAGAAATCCCAATGTAGTTTGGGTTTCAATTTTGTTTTGCATAAGGAAGTTGAAAGGTTATATTTTTGCACCCGACAAGTTCATTCATAATATAAATGAGGTATACTATTTTAGCCGGGAATTTAAAAAGCCTATCTTTAACTATAGAGAAATGTGTAGGCGTTAAATATTTAATATTTTCTATGAAAATTTCTAGACTATGTTCTAAATGTTCTGAAAATTTTATTTTTGCATTGACAACAATAGAAATATTAAAGTGTATTTCTGACAATGTGTGTGATATCAACACACCCATATTTCAATTGTATACATTTTAATTCGTTTATAGAAGAGATTTTTAAACGCCTCACGCAATTTTTATAGCAAACATAGGTAAAATTCGGCGAAAATAGTATACCTGATATCTCTGTTATGCCCTCGGTCCCCAAAGAGTTTGGTCCTCAAAAACACGGGGGGGTGAGAAAACAACGCCGGTTTTTAAAAACGACTCAGCGATTAGGTTCTTAATAGCTCAAACTGTGCACAAATATCTAGTGAATAATACAAAATAAAAATTGGCCCGAATCAGACCATTGTTTCTATTTTTTCTCAGACCTTTGTTTCATTTTTTAACAAAAACTAATAATTAAAGAATTTCATTAATCTTAGAAAAAAAAATAAAAACATTGGTCCTATTAAACACAATTTTTAGTGTTTATATTAATCAGTTTGAGCTATCTAAGAACTAAAACGGATGACTCGTTTTCAAATGACGCGTCGTTTTCTCACCCCTGTGTTTTTGAGGGACCAAATCTTTGGGAGAGGGCAATAAAGGGATATAAATGGGCATCTTATCAAACCGGCTTTAGTTATATGTGATACTTTTGGGAATTATATTTGGAATATTCTTGTTGACTTTGCCTTAGATGACGAAGAGTCCTCATTGGTCAGAAGTCTAGCACTTTGCACCCTGAATGAAATTCTTCTTATTTTGCCAAAAATCAATCCAGAAAGTCCAATCACAGGAATTAATTATTTAGGGTTATTATCGGTCATACACCAGCACGATTTCTTTGAGAGTATTTCTAGAACTCTCGAGAATTATGTGCATTGTCACTTACTGCACGAATGTACCCTTTCGCCCGTATCGCCACGATTTGTTACTTCGTTATGTGAATTTATGAGCAGCCTTTTAAAGATAGCAAAACAAGGTAATTTTGTCCATTATAAGTTATAATTTATAACTCAAGTTAAGTTTATTCATATTTTTGGCATTCGACATCAACACTTGTGTTATTACAGGGTCTCTTTTATATAAAAATCTAAATTTTGCGCTTATAATAACCAAAGCCATTTTTTTATATACATTGTATTACATACATGTATTATCCGAGCCTATTGCGGAATACATATTATTTTTCATTTACAGGGGGGGCAATATCCATTATTATCCCCGGGTAACACTAAAAACTGATTCCCTATTATTTTAACAGGCAAATAAGTTTGTAGTGTTACCCAGGGATAATAATGGATATATCGCTTTTTTTCCGATAAAAGTTTTTTTTAAATTTGGGCACTTTCGGCGATATGGAGACAAAAATATTTTTTTTCGTTAACCCTTAGACGTTCGAAAAAAAAACTTCAGTGGCACAAAACCTCATTTGAGCGCTTATAGTGTGATCCCCAGACATGGGATTTATCTCATTTTAAATTTTTATATAAGCAGAAGGCCAAAAATTTTAGATAGAAATATTAATCAGATTAACTAAAATAAACGTTTTCAAGGGAGACGTAAATAGAAGACAACGAAAAGACGTTTTTAGCCTTTTTCTCAATAGTCTTGGAACTCTTTCCATTTTCTCTATTTTTTCAAAAATCACTCGCGTAAAAAAAAACAAGAGTTTCTAGCAACAGTAAAGTCCATTATTTAATTTGAAGACAGATTCTCCAGAAAGACTTTCCAAAAACTGAATCTCCTCAACAAATTTTCATGCAAGTTGACAAGATTAAAGAATTAGCGATCAAAGGTTTTTCTAGAGAAATTGGCCAAAAAAGTCAGAAATAATAACTTTTGAACGGATCATCGAAGATAATTTTAAATTTGATTTTTGAACTTCTTGGAGCAAACTCTATTTATGATTTTGCTAATTTTATTTTTAGAGCGCCAAGTCTCCCCTTTTGAGACGTTTTAAACTTTTCAAAACCTCAAATGGGGTTTTGAACGTCCAAGGGTTAAAAATGGAAAACGCATGGGAGTTCGAAATGACGTCATAATTTGAAAAGTTTTTTTATTTTATAAGGAGTTTTACAATAAATTCAAAAGAAATAAAATACCAAAATGTGTAGAATTACGAACTCCACAAAACACAATAAAAAATTCAAAAAAATAGATTAGAGTAATTTAATCTTGAAAATGACATTATTCATGAGTCATGACTAGGGAGCGCACCGGTAAAACTAACGAGAGAACTACAGTAGTTGATACAAATTATTTGACCTCACGGAAGTTGTTGACTCAGAAAAAAACGATTCCGGGCACAAAAAAAAAGTTTTTGGCCATCTAGTGGTCAGAAATGGACTTTTTAAAACGCCCATTTAGAGCACCAATTTCGGTTTTTAGCATATAAAATTCCATTAACCTGATTTTTCAGAAGTAGAGCCGTTGTTACAAAAAAGTTTGCCACCTTTTGGAAATGAATATTTTTGAAAAAAAAAATTTGAAAAATTTGTTAAAATTTTTTTTCGTCATTTTGAAGGAAAGGCTGACTCTAAATCTTTTCTAAAAAAATTTCCCAGGAGTTCCCAGATCAGTTTCGGTCACTATAAGATGTCAAATTTTCAGGAGAACACGAAAAAAGTATTGGCTATACCTTAACGGACGTTAACGAAAGGTGAAACCGGTAATTTAAACCAATCAACCGGTATTATCACCGGCACAAAAATTTGCATTCTTTTATTTTTTTTATTTTTCCCTAATTCTTGCATTTGAATCTGCTTGAGATTTTCTTTCCCGTTTTTTTCCGTTAATTTCGACCGTTTAAAACTTAGAAATTGGCCCGGTGCGCTCCCTAGTCATGACTCACTCAAAGTGATTTTTAATATATTTGAATCAACAGTTATGGTGTCTATTTCCTCAATTTTTCTAAAAATTTTAAAGTGGCAATTTCTCATAATTAAACAAAAATCGTAGACTAAAAGTGCTACCAAAGGTTTTTAAATAGTGCGAAAAAGTTGTGCAGAAATTCAACCTGCATTTTTGGCCCTTTATTGGGAGTTTACGATTTTTAAAGACATTTTTAACCAACAATGCGTCTGTGAAGACAAAATTACGAGTCTTCACATTTTACAAAGACACATTTGACAGTATATTAAAATTTATAAAAAAATTTTATTCTCAAATATTCTGCCCTGGTTCTGAGCAGGTTTTCCCTTGACGTCGTTTTTTAAGTTACCGGTAAATTGTAGCATTGCATAGATCGAAAAACTAGACATACGAAGAAGTTGTATGTTAGCTCATTCGAAAGCCAGTGTTTCAAACTGACTAATGCACCACAGTTTGGACCAGTAACGTTAACCGGTTCACCGGATATAAACCGAAATTTATTTTTTGGTAGGTTCGAATCTCGATGAGTCCAAAAAATTGTCTTAAAATCAGCCGGAAAGTTTATTTTTGTGTTTTTTCATTCTTATATCATGATTGTCGACACGTTTACTGCTTGAACTATATTTTTGATGAATTCCTGGAAGAACAAAACAAGTTCCGATTTTTTTCTCAAATTTTATACTGAAAATGCCTATATAATGGATCTCCGGTTAATGGTACTGGTCACGACTTTAGTGCATTAGTTAGATTGAAACACTAGCTTTCAAATGAGCTATCATACAACTTCATCATACGTCTAGTTTTTCAATCTATTCAATGCTACAATTTACCAGTGACTAAAAAAACGACGTCCTTGTTTTACTACAGGGGGGTGCGGCGTATAGTTAGAAAGTTTGTCGCCAAAAAACCCTAACTATACGCGTAATTCTAACTGTACGCACTTTCTACACTATACGCGACTTTGGAAAAATTACACTGATGGTAATTTGACAATATCTAGCGTTAAATGCGTTAAATAGTCAGCGTAAAGAATTTTTGTGATTTTAAAGTTATTTTTCGTCAACATCTTCTATGATCATAAATTAAATTTTATTGAAAAAATGAACATAAGTTAATTCTAACAACCAAACATGAATTCTAAAAAGATTTATCCGAAAAGCGTTAAAATGTCAAGAAAACAATGAAAAATATGAAAAAAAGTATGCTCACAGGAAATCACTCTCAGAAAACCAGAAAAACTAAATATTTTTATCTCAATAACTATTGGCCAATTTTCAAGCTAGCCGACATTGTCTGCGAGACTTGAAAACATGTTTTTAAACTCTTTGAAATACCGGCACTTCATTGGTCAATCTGAACATGTTTTTAAAAAAGTGTATTTTCATTGTCGCGCCGACCGGAGAATATTGGTCTGATAATCTGGTTTAAAACGCCTATCTTTTGCCTAGGAACGTTTGAAAAAAAGCCCTATCTTTTGCCTATAACTAGGAGGCTTACGTAGGTTTTTGCGTGGAATCTAACTATACGCGTATAACTATACGCCGCACCCCCCTGTATAGTAAAATATGAATATTAAATAATATCAAATAAATATAAATAATGAATATTCATTTCAGACATCAAGCGAGATGTTTAGGTAGCTTTTTGTTTAGGGGAACCCACCCTTGTCAGCATAATAACTCGAAGGACATAAGATATATCAACCAACGGTTTTTTGTATCATGTTACATGATTCATGTACTTAGGGTGTTACGCGTTGGAATAAGGCCGAGAAAAAAAGTCAAAACTGGGAATAAAACTGAAAAAAATCTCCAAAATTTTTGGAAAATTTTGGAAAATATTTTTTTCGAATTCTTTGCAAAAAATAAAGAAGAATGACTTCTTCGGATTTTGTATAGCCCCTTTAGCCTCCGTTTTTGTCACAACGCGTAACACCCTACAATGTAGGGCCTACATGTACTCAAGTAAATTTGTGATATTGAAAACGTTTTGTTTTTTTGCATATCGACCAGTTCACCGTTAACAAAGCTTTGAAATTACCGGTTTTTCTGAGGCAAAACATAAGAATTTTCGAAAAAATTTTTTTTTTCGGAAATATGCCGTACAAAAATTGTGTTATTTACACACTTATGTTAATCCGTTGCTGCATAAAGACCGATTATTATCGAGAAGAAATACATTTCGATTAAAATAGACGAAAAAAAATGTGCCTACCGAGATTCGAACTCCTGAACTTTCGATTTGAAAATCAATTACCGGTGAACCGGTTGACTTGGAAAAAAACAAAAAGTTTTCCATATCACAAATTTACTTGTGTAAATGATACAAAAACCCGTTTCCCGATATCTCTTATGGCCTTCCAGTTATTATCCTGACAAGGGTGGGTTCCCCTAAAAAAAACGCTACCTTAGAAATTAATTTTCCCAAATCTAAAATATATTTTCAGATACCGTTGTTGGCCTTGGAAATAGTCGATTGCCGCAAATCTTTGTTCAAATAATAAATATAAAATATATTTCTTCGTCTGAAAAAGTAATCAAAAAAAGTTTGCTTTCTCAATTAGCGGCAACAATAAATCTTCTAAATGTTTCAAATGTTTCCATTTCAAATCTGGCGCTTGTTCTCAGTGTTTTCACCCTCCCGATTCAGCTTGAAAATGATTTTTCGTTCGAATTAAAACATTGTTTCAAAAATTCGGCCGATTTTATCTTGATTTTATTGGAGAGTGCAGATTGTGACTGTGAAGAGCGTGCCATCACTTTATGTGAACAATTTTTTGGCCATTTTATAAACGTACTGAATTATTTTGGTAAAGAACTCTTGGATAATGTCGATTTGATGAAATCGTTGCTCAGAAGTTATATAATAATTTTGTCGAAAACTTCTCCAACAATCCTGGAGAAAATTGAGCTTGAAATAAACCCGCTAATGAACTGTTTAACAAATAATTTCGAAAAAATTTTGCTCAAAAATACAACGGTAGAAATCGACGAATTAAAAGCATTATTTGGAAGCGCGTTACAAGCCACATTTGCAGTTTCGGATAAGGGGGTAGACGAAGCTGTAAGAAGCGGATTAATTGAAAGATTAATAGATTTACTCACAACAATTCAAATCAAAATTTCAATGAACAAAGAAAAGGTTTTCTATTCACCGAAGTCCTTTTACTTACAAAATGAATATAATACGGTCTGGGGTCTTTATCCCAGCAATGGAGAAAATATACAGTATGTAAAAAAATTGTTCGAGAACAAAAGGTCCAATTTTCTCTGGATTGAAAGTAATTTTCCTGCTAATTATAGGCTTTGATCCAGAGAAATTTCCCTGGTTGTTCTCGAACAATTTTTTTACATACTGTATTTTTTTTTATACAATTTTTAAACAGTATTAATCAGTTGGGCCAAATTTAGGGGTCACTTTTCACGTCGGCGGAGAGGGCCTCTTATAGCATTTAGGATAATTTCCCTTCGTTAAAATAACCTACGCAAAAACTGGTTTCTCATATTAGGGTTGAATATGTTCTAGAAGCCAAAAACACCGTGATTTTAAAAACTTGTAAAATTTTCTTAAAAACTTTACCAAAACTTAAAACGATGTTTTTTATAACTGAAAATTTTATTTTATTCATTTCCAATCTATAATTCTTGAAAATTTCAGTTTTTGTCAGACCAAAAGTCCATTTTCGTGATTTAACAAAAAAAATTATATCCAAGATTATGCCTATAGGCATATGCCTGCAATTTCGCTCGTCTTAGTAAAATTGCCTATTAAAATGCCTAGGCCTAGTCAAATTGCAGGCTTGGGCATAATCTTCTATATACCTCATTTTGTGTCTCTACAAAAAAAGTGAAAATAAAGTGATCTAAGTTAGATCTTTTAGATTTTTTTTTAAATCAGCAAAATTGTTTTGTCGCATTTCAAAATTTTACATAAATACAAGACAAACAGATTGTTGGGAAAACATTACTGAACGTAGGCTCATATTCTAAGATATGTTTCCGAAATTTTACAGCCTTAGTTTCCTCGTTTACTACTTTTTTTTCGTCCGCCGGGTAGACAGCTAAAATTGCGTATACTTTGCTATAGATTACGTAATAATTTGGCTGTCTAACCGGCGGACGAAAAAAACGTAGTAAACGAGAAAACTCAGGCTGCATTTTCATCATTTGATTAAAAAACGTGTTCAGAAAATAAGACTTTACTTCAGAATTTGATGGATACATCTGATGGTGAACTTTTGGTGATTATTTTCTCGATAGTTCGAAATTTCTTGCACAATAGATCAGAGTGTTCAAAAATGCTTCTCAAAACAGATTTCATATCCGTCTGTCATCGATTGTGGCCGTTTTTGCTATCAAATGATCAACTCATAAGGTAAATTTTATTCACTTTTCAAATTCCATAATTTTCCTAAATCTGGTAAATAAATCGCAATTCAATTCCTTGTCCGTCAAGCTAAATTATTATGGGTAGAATCATACCCGAGGATTAAATCGACTTTTAAACCAACAATTTTATTCACAAATAAAAATTGGTGACCAAAAAAGACTTTTCTGACAGATTTTTGGGAAGTACAAGAACAAAAATTTGCTACAGTAGAGTGGAGTTAAACGGACATGTTGGTAGAATTGGTTTGGGTCAAAAAGTCCTGCTAGCGTCTGTTTAAACGGGCGGTTTTGGGATGCAAACTTTCGTATCGTTTGATACGGATAATTTGATGGTCAACTTCCTTTTAACAACCTAGGCAGGACTTTTTGACCCAACCCAATTCTACCAACCTGTCCGTTTAACTACACTCTACTGTATTTTTCATGGTCTAAATGGCAATTCAAAGTGACAAAAATGCACTGGTAATATCAAGTTTTTGGTCTAAAAAACTGGCAAAAATTGTCCATAAAATTTTTTTTCCGAAATTCACAATTTTTTTAAAAAGTCTTTAAAATTGTATTTTTTTCAATTAACTGCTACTGTGGTTCTTGTCTAAGCGGACAAAACCGGCAAGAACCACAGTAGTTAATTTCTGTTGTTTTCTAATAAAAAAATGTTCAGATGTTTACTTCAAATGCTTCTAAACTTCACATACAACTGTAATACTTCATGCGCAGCGTTGGGCGGGAAGCCCCTTATAAATGTTATATTAAACCAATTCTTTCGTTTTGCGACTCAAATCAAAGTCAAAATAAAAGCTAGTTCAATTTTTGCACTCAATTTCAATCTCGTTTCAAACTTATCCGTTTCAACAGAATGCAGAGCTCAATTTTGGAAAGGTGAGATAAATTTTTGATCCCTTACTCCGTAGTGACTACTGTATGAGAAATTTGGTGTTTTTTAGTTACAGTCCCTAACCCATTAACTCTTGTAGGCACAAAGTCATTAATATTTTATGTCTCAAAAAAACCATAAAAAAAAAGTCATTAAACTGGCTTATTATTCTATTACAGTACTATATGTAAATTTTTTATCTTCGAGAAAAACAAAGGAAGGCTGTTGAGATTGAGCCAATGAGCCCGCGCCGAAAAATGATTTGACCAATCATGTGTCCGTTCCCTCTATTTTATCGAGATTGTTGTTCTCGATAAATTAATTTACAAACTGTAAATAGTCAAAATGCATAAAAATAGTGGTTGTTGACATTTAAGATGAAAATCGCCCATAGTCTATGGGCCATAGAGTTTGCAATTAATTTTCACAATTCATAATTTAAAAGTTCATAAAACGAGCCAGTCGGAATTTATATGATTTTACTTTTTTGGTGATTTCTCTGAAAATTTACTATAACAGCTATATCGAAAATCCTGCTTAGTCGTCAAATTTTATCACTACGACACAAATAGAGAAATCCAGTCATTTCATTGTGACGTAGTGATGAATTTCGACGACTAGGCAGGATTTTCGATATGAGACAGCCTATATATTTTTGGTTATTTTTCACTCGAAAAAATCCACAGAAGCCAGTTTTTAGAAAATACCGCCAGTTGAATTGTTTTTATTTATTTCTGGGTCATTTCTTAAAAGCTGTCTGTGAGTGACTGAAACGGCGCGAAAACAAAAATTGGGAAAAAATACGGTTTACCTAAAGTAGCTAATAAACTGATCATGCATGATAATATAATCACAATTTTTTAATAGAGGGAGCTCAAGACTAAAAAAAAATAGATCCAGATACTAATTCAATGACAAATATTTCTTCTTTTTTGAAATCAAGAAAAGCGGTAAATCGAGGTTAATTTTTGAAAATAGCCAGGGAGTAAATGCCGTTCAATTTATTATCGAACGCGTTTTCACACACCTGGTTTTTTTCAAAAAGTTAACCGATGCGATTTACCACTTTGCTCTGAATTTCAAAAAAATGAATTATTTGTATAATTGTATCTGGGATACTGTATTTTAACACCTGTGCGCTCTTATAAAATATACAGTCATGTCCTAAAAATGCGAAAAAAAAGAATGAGTCGGATATATTACCTGATAATCTTCTTATAATTTCGGGAGAATTCTCCCTCGTCCTCCTCAAGATTTCCTTTCCCGGCAGCGCGAAAATTAGACATACTGAATGTATTATTATAATGAAAATTATGTAATTTTAAACGAGGACGACAAACGCCTTTCTCGCGTGCTTTTTAAAACACTCTAATAATTTGTTCAGGCTATTTATGGATGGGTTTCTGTCCGTTAGCGATTTGGCCCTTCATTCTAATCGAACTCGGCGCAGCAATTGTGTCTCTCAGACTTTGGCTAAAACTGATTTGTCTTATCATATTATCTGATGGTCAAGAGAATATTTTACGACTGAGAGACGTTCTTGATTATTTCCAGATATTTTCAGACTTTGAGAGAAAAGCAACTTCCTTATAATAATTCATAATTTATGTTTTCTTCACAAAATCGGGTCAGAATCGCCTCAGCATCATAAACTTTGGTCTGTCTAAACAAGCGTTAAATATAAACGAAGATATCAACACATTAGAATTGCAGCCGAGCTTGCTGCGGCCTATGACCTCAAGTCAAAAAGCAAAGGTATTGTAACTCTCATATTTGGAAAGCCTTTATTAAGGGTGGTTAGTCGAGGCGAACTTTTTAAGGCCTTTCCGATGGATAAATTTGAAAAATCAAAATATTAGGAGTAAGCGAACCACGAGAAATTAANATTGATAATAATAAATCACAAATATTTTTTAATACCGAATGTGTTTTAGCTTTTGGGGTGTTCCCCGGGGAGATTGAAACGCCCCTTAAATTAACTAACCAAGTCTCGCTCTGATTGGTTAAGCGTGAATCTCCCCGGAGAACACCCCAAAAGCTAAAACACATTGGGTAGGAGGTAGCTCAAGACTAAAAACAGTATCCCAGATAACAATTCATACAAATAATTTTCTATTTTTTGAAATTCAGAGAAAAGCGGTAAATCGCATGGTTAAATTTTTGAAAAATAGCCAGGGAGTAAAATGCGTTCAATTTATTATGAACCGGTTTTACACCCTGGTTTTTTCAAAAAGTTAACCATGCAATTTACCGCTTTTCTCTGAATTTCAAAAAATAGAAAATTATTTGTATGAATTGTTATCTGGGATACTGTTTTTACTCTCATCGCTCTTATTTAAAAATATACAGTACGTCTAAAAAATGCGAAAAAAAGAATGATTCGGATCATATAACTGAGAATAGTCTATAATTTGGGGAGAATTCTCCCGGTCCTTCCTCAAATTTTCCCGCGAAAAAAATCGACATACTGTATGTGATTTATTAATATCAATGCAAAATATTGTAATTTTAAACGGACGGACAAACGCCTTTCTCGCGTGCTTTTTAAAACACTCTAATAATTTTGTTCAGCTAATTTATTGGATGGGTTTCTGTCCGTATGCGATTTGGCCCTTCATTCTAATCGAACTCGGCAGCAAATTGTGTCTCTCAGACTTTGGCTAAAACTGATTTTGTCATTATCATATTATCGTGATGGTCAAGAGAATATTTTACGACTGAGAGACGTTCTTGATTATTTCTCAGATATTTTCCAGACTTTGAGAGAAGAGAGACAAACTGTCCTTATAATAATTCATAATTTATGTTTTTCTTCACAAAATCGGGTCAGAATCGCTCAGCATCATAAAACTTTGGTCTGTCTAAAACAAGCGTTAAATATAAACGAAGATATCAACCATCATAGAATTGCAGCCGGAGCTTGCTGGGCCCTAATGACCTCAAGTCAAAAAGCAAAAGGTAAATTGTAACACCAATTTGGAAGTCCTTATTAATGTCGTTCTATAAGGACAAAACGACCAAAATTTAGCCGAAACCTACGTGATTTTGAATATTTTGAAAACTCGTTCCTCTACATATAATTCCTCTGTATAAATACAAAACGGCCAATTTTTCAATTTTTATTTTCAAATACATTCGACTACGTGGAGATAGGTCCATGCGTAGGCGCTCATCTCTCTCTACCTTTCTCGGGCCGCTCGGACCTATTTCCACTTAGTCTACGGTACCATAATAATGTGGTGCGTATTAATATTTAAAATTTTTGTGGGCCATTTAAGCTAGAACTAGACGAACACTACAGTACAGTATCCTTAATATTGAAAAACCTACTCTTAATTTTTAAGGGAAAGAACTTTGATAATGATCTGAACGCTATTTTTTTGACCACAACTCCCTTAGGTAGCTTTTTTAAGGTCGAGCTTCTGGCCAAAAGTGTTGCCCATTGGTCACTGTTGCACATTGGTCTCACCCACTGTAAGTTATATGATATAAGTTATATCATATAACTGATAGACGGAGACATTTTTTCAAAATGCGTAAATTTGAAAAGTGAAACCTTAGGTAAACCTCCAGCTAAAACCGTAGTTGTTACCAGATAAGAATTATCGTTTGGGCTAACTTTTCAAGAGACATTAGTTTGCATCTTTTGTTTTACATCCCCCGCCATGACGTGCCACCAGGTGAAGTTAAGTGTTATTGTTGTTTTATAAAAACGCAAATTACCAGTGTTTCTTGCTAACCGGTAAAGACACTTTGGTTTCATTTGAAGCTCTTTACGGCCATTTTTGGATTCTCTATATCTAGGAAGCGCAGTGGGCAAATTTCTTACTTTTGAACAGTTGAATTCAGAATGAAAATATATAAAACATATTTTTTTTTTAAAAAATCCGATTTTTTACCGGATAAAATAAGGTTTTTTTGTTTAAATTGGGGCTGGTAAGGTGGGGTTTGTCGGGGTTTTTTATTTTTGCTTTTTTGCTGTTCTCCTGAAAATTTGACACAATTTGACAAAAAATTGGACCTGGGAAGAGCTGGGAAAATTTTTTAGAAAAAAATTAGTGTCCGACATTCCGAAATGACCATAATTTTTTTCACAAATTTTCAAAATGTTTTTTTTCGAAAATTTTTATTTTCAAAAAGTAGCAAATTTTTTTGTGACAACGGCCCTACTTCTGAAAAATCAGGTAAATGAAGTTTTGTATGATAAAAAATCGAAGTTAGTGCTCTAAATGGGCGTTTTAAAAAGTCATTTTCTGACCACTAGATGGTCAAAAACTTTTTTTTTCTGCCCGGAATCGTTTTCTTCTGGGTCAACAATCCCCGTGAGATCAACGAATTTGTATCAACTACTGTAGTTCTCTCTGTAGTTTTACCGCTGCGCACCCTTTTTATATCACTTTTAATAAAACTTATGGATATATTGTCTTTATAAACGTAAACCTCTGTAGTATTTGACGACAATGTAAAATACACTCCTTATAAAATAATAGCTCTGGGCCAAAATAAAGAAAAAATATGAAAATTGAGTAGGTTAAGTGTTTATTTGTAGGACGCCTGAAGGTATCTGGTTTTAATGAACGATTTGAAACAATTATAAAACTGCACAACGAAGAAAACATTCCAATTTATCACATAGAAGCTGCATATGAATTACTTAACTCCTAAAGACACTTTTCTGCCTTTCCACGGTACTTCAAAAAGTGAAAACTATAAACTTGCACTCAAAAGTTGGTCACTAAAATTTGGCTTAATTCTGAGTTAATAATCGAGAAAAAAAGTCTATTCCATAGTTTGAAATTTTTGTCGGTTTCTGATTAGTTATGAGACATCAACCTTTGTTATGGGAAAAATCGAACTTTCTGTGAGTCTGTCATATCGATTACGAGACTTCCTGATCGTTTTTTACTAGATTTTTAGCCAAAATGTTTGTATAATTCGGCTTTTGAAAACAACTCATCCGATAAAATTTTTAAATAGCTCAAATTGAGCACAAATATCTTGTAACTAATAAAATAAAAAATTGGTCCATCGGACCAATTTATTTTATATGTTTTTCTGATATTACTGAAATTGTTTAATTATTATTTTTTCTTGAAAAAATTGGAAACAATAGTCGGATTTGGATAATTTTTTTTATTTTATTATTCACAAGATATTTGTGCTCAGTTTGAGCTATCTAAGAATGTGATCCATCCGATTGGGTTGTTTTCAAAAGGCGAATTATATAAAAATGTTGGCTAAAAATCTAGTAAAAAACGACCAGGAAGTCTCGTAATTGATACGACTATAGTTTTTATTTTTTGTCTCGAATTCGATTATTTACAACTGCATAAAATGGCAAAATTGTGAAACTTTTCAAGATTATGGCATTTCTCAAATCTTTCAAAAATATTCGAATCTCAAATATCTTCTTACGCTTTTGTAGAAGATCGAATAGGAAATAAAAAAAAATCTTTTAATTGTTACAAGGTCAGATCAAATGAAAGGTCGATTTTCCCGTAAAACAAGTCGATTTAGCGTAATCAATCAAAATAAGCAACAATTTCAAAATGTGGAACAAACCATGTCTTCCAAATTGTCGACTTACAGTATGTGTTTTTTTAGTGCGAACAGAATCTCAAGTGTCCGGGAGAATCGTCTATAATTTGGGGAGAATTCTCCCGAATTTTTTTTTTTTCGCACGAAAAAAACACATACGTGGGTATACTGTAGTTCGTAGCCCATTTTTTGACAAATTTTTATCAACAAAAAGTTTCGCTATCAACAAATAGCTTTCGCTTTTAAAAGGGCCGTGCTGTCCACCCTATTTTTTTTAAAGATTTTTATTTTTTTAACTTTACTTTCGAATATTTTGCTACAACTACCTAATTTAAAAAAAAATTTAAGATGTTGGACTTCGTCAAGGATTTTATTAGCGGATTTTCTGGTGGGTGTTTAAGTACGGCATTATTACACCCCTTTGACCTAGTACGAAACAGACAAGCTGTGGCAGATGGAAGTATTAAAAGACCTCACTACACGAACCAAGTTTCTATTATAAAATCTGTAATTAGACACCAGGGAGTTAAAGCACTTTGGAGAGGAGTTACACCAGGGATTATTGGAGCAGGAATGTCTTGGGGACTTTATTTTCCAGTTTATAATTTTATCACTTCAAACTTAAGAACATATCAAAATAATATGATGCCTCAATATCAGGTACAAGTTATTAAAAATACAGGGGTTCTATTTTTTTAGGGGTATTTTATTTTAAAACACGTTAATCCGCCAAAAAATTATCCGCCAAAAAACTAATTTTGAATCGGAATTCATTCGGCATTTGAAAATGACTTATCTTATTTAGTTTCTAGATTGCTCAAACTGAGCACAAATATCTAGTGAATAATAACATAAAGATTTAGACGGAAAAGTTGACACGAAAACATATTTGGTACAAACGGGCTATCCAGATAATTGCAAAAAAGTTATTAAAATTGTGTCTCACAAACAAATACAAATTTTCAAATACTTTGTGTAATAAAAAAACAAATACATTAAGAATCAATAAATGACGTGAAGACAAATACTACAGTACATATTTTGTTCAAAACAAAATTAAAAAATGTGTCGAAAGGTCATGAAGTTTTTCTCGTCATCATTTCATAAGTATAAAATGTGATAAAGAAGCAGGCACAGTTCTGCATAAATTAGTGGATAATCCTTTATAAAATGCGGCGACCCTTCGTTTTTTATTAGAAATTGACACATTCTCTCATTGTCTCATATTTCCGGTGTTGGTTTGCATTCGAGATCGAATTAATAATTGGGGATAGCAAATAACGGCAGCTAAAAGTAAACTTTACACAGGGACTGAATTTGAGGAGGAGCATTTTTCTGTCAAATTTAATTTTTTTATTGAAATTTTATATAATAAAAATTTAAAATAAATGTGAACTTCACTAGAGATATGAATTTGAATAAAAACAAAAATTCGTTTTTGGTCAATTTTTGAATTTATTTTTTCGTTAGATTTTAAACATGTATAAAAAAAAACGTTTTTCGTATTTTTAATTAACTTTATAACAAACGTTTTTCGCCAGCTTTTTTTATTTTATTTTTAAATTTTATAAAAACAATAATTTGTTTCATCAAATCTTTATATGTTTTCGTAATAAAAGATTGTACTGTGGTAATGGTCACAATTTCCTTACCCTACTTCTCACCCTTAAGATAGGGTTATATCATATAACTTATATGATATTTTCGTAAAATTTTCTTAAAAAATTCGAGATACACAATATTTTTTACACGAAATATCGAAAATCCTTCTATTCGTCGATTTTCACAGTGACGTCACAAGAATTGACAGTGACCAATGATGACTGGATTCTCGAGAAGTGACCAATGAAATAGCTGGATATCTCTATTTGTGACGTTCACTGTGAAAATCGACGACTAGGCAGGATTTTCGATATTTCGTGTAAAAAATATTGTGTAATTCGAAATTTTTTTAAGAAATTTTACGAAAAAAATTTTTTGACGAAAAAAATTTATAGCTAAAAGATGTTTTCTCAAGGAAACTTACTATCAGTATAATTATATATATATAATTTATATATATATATAATATATTTAAATATAATAATTTATATAATAATAGTATACTATTATGACCGTAAAATAATTACCAATCATTTTTGAAGCAGCAGGGATCATAATCATTTGCATCTGAGTTTGTTTTTTTCTATCCACATTCAAATAATTTTTAAAAAGTTCTAAGAAATAAAATTGAACACCGCCATGTAAACAGCCTAATAATCCTGCATAATATCCTCTATATAACCCATTTAGCTTCAGAGGAATAAAGTCTTTTGAAAGTTTGTCGAGTGTTTCTGTTCTTTGAAAATGCGCCTTCTTCGTATTGGAGACATTGTTGAGTTTTAGCCACCCAGATTGGATTTGTTATACTTAAAACGACCGCACAGAATAAAACAACCAAAAGAAATACTAAATTTTATTTTAAGAAACTACAGTAGAGTACCATTAATAAAAAAGTTAATATTAATTACTGTATTAATTTACTTATAGTAATTCGTCGAAAAATTGAAAATTTCAATATAAATTAACTTTTTCTAAAAAAATATTTCGGCCATCTTTTTTTCCAAACTTGGTACGGATTCGCGGAATCGATGGGCCGTAATAATTTTTATAAAAGGTTGTCTATATATTTGAAAAATAATTTTTTAGATTTTTCGACGAATTACTTTTAACACTAGTGTTATAATTCTATATACAGAATGTAACGTTTTTCTTTTTTTTTCCAATTGCATAAATTGCTATCCGCTAATGAGAACGATCAATTTTGGCAAAAACCTAACGTCTTTTTCAGATTAAACACTCAAAACGGCGGAATTCAGATTTATGAAATTTGGAAAAAAGAAGGGAAAAACGTTACCACCTGAACAGTATGTGTTTTTTTACTCGGCGAAATGAAAATTGTCATTAGGTAATTATCGGGTTAGGCCACTGGGGATTTTTCGATTTTCAGTTGGCCATACAAATAATTTCACCTATACTAATATGTTATCGACCCTAACTAAGAAGAATATCACCATTAAAAATTTCTCAGACCACCACTAGGTGGCGTAAATTGAGTTGAAAAAATGTAAAATGTGTGATTTTATTGAAAAGTACTTTGATAAACTTGATAAAAGTCCCTTATCATGCTTATGGACGCAAAATGAAAAAAAAGTTGAAAAAAATATCTCATTTTTCCTGCGATTTCCTGCGATTTTTTTTTCTAAAAAAAACTGGAAAATCGTATAATTTATTTGATGATAAAATCTCTTCTTGATATACGATTTTTTTAATTTTTCTTACTTTATCCCGGAAAAATCATTATCTTTCTAAAAAATCAAAAATCTCATAATTTCAACAAAAAATTTCAAAAATTTTTAAAAAAAATTGAAAATTTCTGAAAAAAATTGTTTTTTCAAAAGTAAAGTTGTAGTGTCACACTACTAAGTGTGCCTCTAGTTTTCATAGACTTTATTTAGCAGACACGGGCACATTTCTGATTCATAATTTAGGTTTTGAATTAGCTCGGACTGCCAAATAATTGTTTTTTAGAAAAATTGAAAATTTAAATCGGTGATTAAATCTGGTCAAATGTATAATTTTTCTCTTTTTCATGATGCAGCCCAGAAACTTATGATCTTTCTATTTAAGTAAAAAAAAAAAAAAAAAAAAAAAAATTAACAATTTCAAAACAGAATTAATTTTGAAATTTTTATAAGAGAAAATAAAATATCTTTTGATTCCAACATTGAATTTGGCAATTTTTTATGAAAACGACCCCAAATTTTGCATTCTGTAATCACGTGCTAAAATTTCCAACTTTTTTTATAAATAATCGCAAATAAAAAAAATTTGGGCACCATAATATTCTGATCAAATATTTTAAGAATAAACTATTATTTTCTGAAAATTTTAATTTTTGAAGAAAAAATCTCACACAAACGCGCAATAAAATTTGCAAAACTGGTTAATCTGGAAAATTCAACCTACGTAGTCGATTTTGACCCAAATGAATGGTGGACACGCTATACATTCAAATTAAAATTTCATAATATAAGCTCTCTACTGGCACTTGTGGTCAATTCTGAATTTTAAAACTGTCATTTTCGTTCAAATTGGGGTCGGTTTACATTAGGACATACATTGATAGTTTTGTAAGGCTATCTAAAAAATTGAATTTTTCAAAATATCAACTCTCTACTGACGTGGTGGTCATTTTTGTGAATTTAAATGGTCATTTTCGTTCTAGTTGGGGTCGTTTTAACCCCGGGCATACATTTGGTAGTTATTGTAAGACTATCTAAAAAGTTGAAATTTTTCATAATATTAGCTCTCTATGACTCGTGTGTTCATTTTTGGAAATTTTAAGGTCATTTTCGTCTTAATTGGAGTCGAATTACCTGGAACAAAAAATTGGACAACTTTGGGAGATTCCGAATCCAGTGGCCTAACCCTAGTAATTACGGTCAATTAAAAATGGTAACTAGGTAGATTTTATTTTGAAAGCCAAACTATACACGATGTCAAGAGTTTGAAAATATAATCGACCTAGTTACCAATTTTTATTGGCCGTAATTACCTTAATGACAATTTTCATTTCGCAAGTAAAAAACACATACTTGTAGAAACACATTTGAAAAATAACTCTAGTAAAAAATCTAACTAGTCTAGCTATCTTATTTTTTACATGCCAACATTGAAGTGAGTGCGTAGAATGTAGGTTTTTAAAAAATCATTTTATGACCAGAAAAATTAGTTTCTAGGTTTATTTTTCAACCCTAATTAGTGCGCATCGATAATCCTAACGGTAATTGCATACCGAAAAAACGATTCTGAGCGAAACTAATTTTTCTGGTCATAAAATGATTTTTTAAAAGCCTACATTCTACGCGCTCACTTCAATTGTTGGCATGTAAAAAAAAGACATATTAAAAAATTTGAAAAAAAAGTTAAATTTTAGTTGTCATTTTGAAGGAAATTGAACTACCAACATTTGGGATATTAAAAAGTTAACAAGCTTTTCTCTACGAGTTTTTATACTGAATAAAATAACACAGAGATCTGGGACTGAGAACTAGACAAGACGACGACAAATGTTTTGATGCATGTGAAACGTATACGAGAAATTTTTGATTGGCTTCTTAGATTGATCACGTGCCGGAATTAGTCTGGAAATTGCTCGAAATAACCGGCATTTCGCAATTACCGGTTATTCAGTCATCACCAGCAAAATTAAAACGACTCGCCAGTAACACGTAGCTTTAAAAGTTATATTTGCCCGAAACTTCAAAAAATCCTTTTTGCCAGTTTCGATCTCAACGAAATAAAATGAGGCAAGTTTCCGCCAAAAAATTATTCCGCAAAAAAATTAATTTTGAATCGGCATTTGAAAATGACTTATCTTATTTAGTTTCTAGATAGCTCAAACTGAGCACAAATATCTAGTGAATAATAACATCAAAAAAGAATTGGTCCGAATTGAATTATTTCTTATTTTTTTTCTGAGATAATTAAAATTATTTAATTATAATTCAATTAATTTTAGTTATCTCAGAAAAAAAATGAGAAATAATTCGATTCGGACCAATTCTTTTTAATGTTATTATTTACTAGATATTTGTGCTCAGTTTCAGCNTTTTGAGCGCTCATTACGGGAAAAGTAAAAGTGCTGGCAACTTTATTGTTCTCTAGTCCTCGAGATTAAGGATAGACTTAAACTTTAATAGTATGTAATTCACATTTTGACTTTATTAACCCTATAGAAAAGTGAAATTAAAAATTGTGCTTCAACCTACGCAATTTATTGTGAGCAAATGGGAGACGTCAGAACAAAAACAAAATAAAGGAAAAGATTAGAATTTGATTTTCTAAAAAGTGACTTCCTCAGAAATCACCTGCAATTTCAGTCTTTAATCTACAAGTGTTTCCGCAAAACGAACCTAACCTACGCAATTATCGAAATCACTTTTAAAGAAATAAAAATTACTTAGAGCCGCCAGGACTAAAATTGAAAATGCAGCAGTTTCAGAAAATTATTCCTAAAAGTGAATCATTCAGAAGCAACCTGCAATTTCTGGTATTTAATCTACAGGGTTTTTGAAAATAGTCCGGAGCCTCCAAGGGTTAAAAAAATAGAACCCCTGTATTTTTAATAACTTGTACCTGATATTGAGGCATCATATTATTTTGATATGTTCTTAAGTTTGAAGTGATAAAATTATAACTGGAAATAAAGTCCCCAAGACATTCCTGCTCCAATAATCCCTGGTGTAACTCCTCTCCAAAGTGATTAACTCCCTGGTGTCTAATAACAGATTTTATAATAGAAACTTGGTTCGTGTAGTGAGGTCTTTTAATACTGCCATCTGCCACAGCTTGTCTGTTCGTACTAGGTCAAAGGGTGTAATAATGCCGTACTTAAACCCCACCCGAAAATCCGCTAATAAAATCCTTGACGAAGTCCAACATCTTAAAAAAAATTTTAAAATAAGGTAGTTGTAGCAAAATATTCGAAAGTAAAGTTAAAAAATAAAAAATCTTTAAAAAAATAGGGTGGACAGCACGCCCTTTTAAAAGCGAAAGCTATTTGTTGATAGCGAAACTTTTTGTTGATAAAAATTTGTCAAAAAATGGGCTACGAACTACAGTATACCCACGTATGTGTTTTTTTCGTGCGAAAAAAAAAAATTCGGGAGAATTCTCCCCAAATTATAGACGATTCTCCCGGACACTTGGATCTGTTCGCACTAAAAAACACATACTGTAAGTCGACAATTTGGAAGACATGGTTTGTTCCACATTTTGAAATTGTTGCTTATTTTGATTGATTACGCTAAATCGACTTGTTTTACGGAAAATCGACCTTTCATTTATCTGACCTTGTAAACAATTAAAAGATTTTTTTTATTCCTATTCGATCTTCTACAAAAGCGTAAGAAGATATTTGAGTTCGAATATTTTTGAAAGATTTGAGAAATGCCATAATCTTGAAAAGTTTCACAATTTTGCCATTTTATGCAGTTGTAAATAATCGAATTCGAGACAAAAAATAAAAACTATAGTCGTATCAATTACGAGACTTCCTGGTCGTTTTTTACTAGATTTTTAGCCAACATTTTTATATAATCGCCTTTTGAAAACACCCAATCGGATGGATCACATTCTTAGATAGCTCAAACTGAGCACAAATATCTTGTGAATAATAAAATAAAAAAATTATCCAAATCCGACTATTGTTTCCAATTTTTTCAAGAAAAAATAATAATTAAACAATTTCAGTAATATCAGAAAAACATATAAAATAAATTGGTCCGATGACCAATTTTTTATTTTATTAGTTACAAGATATTTGTGCTCAATTTGAGCTATTTAAAAATTTTATCGGATGAGTTGTTTTCAAAAGCCGATTATACAAACATTTTGGCTAAAAATCTAGTAAAAAACGATCAGGAAGTCTCGTAATCGATATGACAGACTCACAGAAAGTTCGATTTTTCCCATAACAAAGGTTGATGTCTCATAACTAATCAGAAACCGACAAAAATGTCAAACTATGGAATAGACTTTTTTCTCGATTATTAACTCAGAATTAAGCAAATTTTAGTGACCAACTTTCGAGTGCAAGTTTTAGTTTTCACTTTTTGAAGTACCGTGGAAAGGCAGAAAAGTGTCTTTAGGAGTTAAGTAATTCATATGCAGCTTCTATGTTGATACGAAAAATCGGCTTTGGAGCCTCCAAGGGTTAAGGGTATTTTATTTGAAAGCACGTTAATCCGCCAAAAAAAATAATTTTGAATCGGCATTCATTCGGCATTTGAAAATGACTTATCTTATTTAGTTTCTAGATAGCTGAAACTGAGCACAAATATCTAGTAAATAATAACATTAAAAAGAATTGGTCCGAATCGAATTATTTCTCATTTTTTTTCTGAGATAACTGAAATTATTGAATTATAATTAAATAATTTTAATTATCTCAGAAAAAAAATAAGAAATAATTCAATTCGGACCAATTCTTTTTGATGTTATTATTCACTAGATATTTGTGCTCAGTTTGAGCTATCTAGAAACTAAATAAGATAAGTCATTTTCAAATGCCGATTCAAAATTAATTTTTTTGCGGATTAACTTGCCCTCATTTTATTTCGTTGAGATCGAAACTGGCAAAAAGGATTTTTTGAAGTTTCGGGCAAAATATAACTTTTAAAGCTACGTGTTACTGGCGAGTCGTTTTAATTTTTGCTGGTGATGACTGATTAACCGGTAATTTGCGAAATGCCGGTTATTTCGAGCAATTTCCATGACTAATTTCCGGTCACGTGATCAATCTAAGAAGCCCAATCAAAAAATTTCTCGTTTATACGTTTCACATGCATCAAAACATTTGTCGTCGTCTTGTCTAGTTCTCTCAGTCGAGATCTCTGGTTATTTTTATTCAGTATAAAAAACTCGTAGAAGAAAAGCTTGTTAACTTTTTAATATCCCAAATGTTGGTAGTTCAATTTTCCTTCAAAATGACAACTAAAATTTTAACTTTTTTTTTTCAAATGTTTTTAATATGTCTTTTTTTTTACATGCCAACAATTGAAGTGAGCGCGTAGAATGTAGGCTTTTAAAAAATCATTTTATGACCAGAAAAATTAGTTTCGCTCAGAATCGTTTTTTCGTTATGCAATTACCGTTAGGATTATCGATGCGCACTAATTAGGGTTGAAAAATAAACCTAGAAACTAATTTTTCTGGTCATAAAATGATTTTTTAAAAACCTACATTCTACGCACTCACTTCAATTGTTGGCATGTAAAAAATAAGATAGCTAGACTAGTTAGAGTTTTTTACTAGAGTTATTTTTCAAATGTGTTTCTACAGTATGTGTTTTTTTACTTGCGAAATGAAAATTGTCATTAAGGTAATTACGGCCAATAAAAATTGGTAACTAGGTCGATTATATTTTAAAACTCTTGACATCGTGTATAGTTTGGCTTTCAAAATAAAATCTACCTAGTTACCATTTTTAATTGACCGTAATTACTAGGGTTAGGCCACTGGGATTCGAATCTCCCCAAAGTTGTCCAATTTTTTGTTCCAGGGTAATTCGACTCCAATTAAGACGAAAATGACCGTTAAAATTTCCAAAAATGAACACACGAAAGTCAGTAGAGAGCTAATATATACTGAAAAATTTCAAACTTTTAGATAGTCTTACAATAACTACCAAAATGTAATGCCCTGGGGTAAAACGACCCAAAACTAGAACGAAAATGATCTGCATTTATATATTCACTAAAAATGCGCACATTTTCAGAGTGGTCAGTAGAGAGTTGAATATTTTGGAAGAAATTCGAATTTTTATTTAGAATAAGTTCTACAAACTATCAAATGTATTCTAAATGTAAACCGACCCCAGAAATTGAACACGACAATTGACAGTTCTTGTAAAGATCAGCATGTACCACTTAATTTGATCATGTTAATGATTACTGAGTCTTTATACTTATCTGTATATTATTTACATAATTTGAAGTCATATGCGTGTCATATATCCACTTCGATTCATGTGCAGTCATATTTCTTCAGATTCTATCTAGTAGGTTGACTATTATTCTCTAGATTAACAGAACAGTTTATTTAGTACACGCAGCAGTTACAAAATTATATTAATTGTCTCTAGCAGTTATTTATATTGTTGGTGAGATTTTTATACATTCACTTTTATAATTATTATATCGTAGAAAATATAAGGTAGTTTTTATCTAAAATCGTTTTCTTCGCATGCAGTAAACCATTTATGGTGCCCTACAAATTTTTTTTTCATTGTCTATATGCTTGATGTGATTTATTAAACAACATTAGTGTTGGGATATTCCTTAGCACACGATAGACATAAATTTAAACACTGAAAAACCACCAATACATATAGAGCGTTGTCATCGGTTTCTCTCCCAAGACTATAGTTACAACAAAACATTAAACATTCTTTAACTTGGAGAGTCGTTTGGCAAGTAAATTGCAAAACCGTTATTGCGATATGATTTTGGACAATCAAAAGATATTTCATTTTCTCTTATAAAATTTTCAAAAAGTTAATTTCTGTTTGAAAATTGGTTAATTTTTTTTTTTTTTCCTTATTGATTATCTTATAACAAAATAGACTCACCATTTGATTCAATAGATAGTTTGGTCTGGAGCCTGCATCATGAAAAGAGAACACAAATTATACACATTGGTTTCTTGTACCAGATTTAGATTAACCGATATTATTCTTTCATCTTTATTCGTAATAACAATTATTTGGCAGTCCGCAGAGCATAATCTCAAAACGCTAGAGATCGTTGTCAATCACGTTATGTGCCTTCATGTGATTCTGCTAAAATAAATCGACATGAAATATCTAAGAGGCACACTAGTAGTGTGACACTCGATATATACATGTACTTATTCACATTTTTTATGGATACCCCAATTTTTTTCAGAATACATTTTCAATTTTTTCGTAAATATATTTTTGAAATTGGTTTTTGATCTAGAAATATAATGAGAGTCTATTATGCATTTTTTTTCCGAAGTATTTATGGAGTTTTTCCGGGATAAAGTAAGGTGAATTATATTCACAAAATCTTGTATTATAGCATTAAGTTGAAGAGATTTTTTTTATTCATTCATATTATATTAGACAATTAATCACAGATTTTTTCAGTGTCTATCTCTTACGAAAGAAAAAATCCGACGGATCTTGCCTGCAGGTAAAATTGCCAGCTATTATATATCCCTTCATTATTCACAACTTCTTCATTGCAGTTATGCGTACGATGAAAGACTATAGATAAGGGCTTTTATCAAGTGTTATCACAAGTACTTTTCAATAACACTCAACACCTATAGCACACACGATTATATGATTCCATTTTCTCAAACCTAATTATCACGGCACCCACACTATAGCTTATTTGGAAGGTCTAGAGAATTTGAATATTAATGGGTCGAGATCATGCTATTCTTACGTAGTTGGTCGAGTACATTATTATTGTTATAGGTCGGAAACCTTTTTATCTTTGTATGGCCAACCTGAAAATCGAAAAATATCCTCCAGTGGCCTAACCCAGTAATTACCTAAATTGACATAGATATTCTCATTCCGCTTGAGTAAAAAAAACACATCTGTTACAGGGTGTTTAACGTTTTTCCCTTCTTCTTTCCACCAAATTTTCAATAAATCATGAATTCACGCTCGTTTGATTTGGTTTTAATCTGATAAAAGACGATAAGGTTTTTGCCAAATATTGATCTGTTCTCATTATGCGGAATAAGCAAAGTTTATTAGCAACATTTGGAAATTAATAAAGAAAAACGTTACATTCTGTATATATCGATTATACCCCACACTAGTGATATAAAAGATATGTCGTCGTAAAATCTCATAAAAATTAATTTTTCAATATATAGAACAAATCCTTTTAATAAACACTTATTACGGCACCATCGCATTCGCGAATTCCGTACACTAAGTTTGGAAAAAAAAGATCGGCCGAAATATTTTATCTTATACGTATTAAAGTCTTATATTTATATTTGAAAAATTTTGCCAATTTTCCACGAAATACTATAGTAATATAATACAGTAATTTATATTTACTTTTTTAATTAATAGTGTATTACTCGCTATTTCTGGAATATTATTCTTTACCATAAAATTTAGTATTTTCTTTTTGTGGTTGCTTCATTCTGTGTGTCGGGTTCGTCTTGTTATAGTCATAAAATCCAACTCATACGGGTTCGGCTAAACTTCAAACACAATAGCTCTCACTATATACGAACAGCATTGGCGTTCATTTTCAAAGAGAACACAGCACACACATTTCGATTAACAAACTTTTCATAAGACTTTTTATCTCCTTCCCCATGAAGGAGAACTGAAATGTCTAGGATTATATTATTTCGCAAGTAAACATGAGATATTAGGCGACTGTTTTTCTATATTGGCAGATGATTAACAGTTTTATTCTTAGAACTTATTTTAACTTATTTGAATGATTGGTATTTCATGAACAAATACAACCACTCAGATTGTCAAATGATTTATGATTGACCACTGTCTGAGCTTTCACAAAAATGGATTGGATCCCCTCAGTTCGTATACCTCCGAGTCAATGTATATAGTTATATAACTATTACTCTATGGAGGCACACATTTGTACGGCTTATATATTATAATATTGGCTATGATTAATTAATTATGTTACGGTAATATACATATCATTTACAGTATGAGGTCAGTTATATAAATTACACCAGGTTATTTCATATACTTAATAGTACTTTATATTTCATAACGAGTGATTGTTGAGAGTTTATTATCCTTGAGAAACATCTTTTTAGCACTATATATATCTCGTGATTTCGCAGTTCAAAAAATTTTATTTTCGCTAAAATTTTCGTTAAAGAGATTATCGAGTACGCATATTTACTAGCAATACCTTGGCTCCTCTTATCAATTTTCACGGAAATATCTCAGAAACCAGTACATACCTACCCGTATCGATTATAACACAGTGAGTCAGCAAATAGCACGTATTACTCAGCTATTTCATCTGTCAGCATCACGAGAAGACAATCCAGTCACATTTCTCATTAGGATCACTTGTATCATATCTTGTGACGTTCACTGCGGTAAATCCTGACGAATGAGAGGGATTCTTGCGCATATCGTGATATAAAAAAAATAATTGCCACCCATCTCCACGTTTTACTATCTCTAACGGCGCGGTGGGTTTTCCGGAACCCACTAATGTTGTAGGGATCCTTCGACATATTTTTTAAGAAAAATTTACGAAAAATAATCATATAAGTTATATGATATAACCTAATCTTGGTAAGGGTGTGAGAAGTAGGGTAAGGAAACTTGTGACAAGTCCAAGTATCAATCTTTTTTATACGAAACATATTAAAGATATTTGAATGAAAACAAATTCTTGTTTTTATTAACATTTAAAAATAAATAAAAATGCTGGACGATAAAGCGTGTTATTAAAAGTATATATACCAAATACGCAAACGCTTTTTCTTTTTATATCAGAATAATCCTACGAAAAATTGTTTAATGCTAGAAAATAATTCAATGAGCCAACCAACGAATTTATGTATTATTAATTTAACATAATTCATATTTCTAATTTAGTGAACGTTACATAGTTTTATTTCAATTTATTTGTTTATTAAAGTCAATTCAATAGAAATTAAATTTTGACAGAAAATGCTCCCTCACTTCCAATTTCCAGTCCCTGTTGTAACAGTTTACATCCTTTAGCTGCCGTTAATTTGCTATCTCCTCCTAATATATATACGGACTATCTCGAAAATGCAACGCACCGGAGAGGAATAATGCACGACACTATCGCACACGATGATGTCCAAATATATATAACTTATAATAAAACGAAGGGGTTCGCGCATTTAATCTAATAAGGAATGTATCTACTAATTCTATTATGCCAGGATCTTCTGTGCTATGACTTCTATATCCACAGTATATTATTACCTTAATGTATGACCACAGAGAAATTACTTACAATGATCCTATTCGATCAACATTTTTAACTTATATACTTGATTTTCTGTATCATATTTATTGCTATCTGTCACTACCTTTCGTTCATTATCTTATCTTCTTTTTCTTATCTGTCGATTCCACTTATATTTTTGATATCCTTTACTGATGTATCTCTCGCTTGTCGTTTATTACTCATCCAAGCCTATTTTGAAACAGATTTGTATTTGTTTTGTGTTACGACACAATGGTATATAACTTCTTTTGCATTTATTATCCTAGAGTACATGCCGTATTGAGTAGCACCATTTATGATTTTCCGGTGTTCAACCTTTTATATCCGATCATATTTAGTTGATTCTTGTTTTCATTATTATAACTGATAATGATCAATAATATTACGAAACGATTCATAAAAACAACCTCATTTCTTTATGTCAAAAGTTACGATACTTCTGAAGATGTTTAGGACGATATTGAGTATGTTCACTTAATAATTGTCTTCTTTCACAATTCAGGTTATTATTAGCTACTGTGTCCAATTTAATAAAAATATATACCTGTAGTAATATCTTATCTCTTTAGGTGTGATTTTCACTTGTCAGCACAACGACACTCTATTATTCAAACGTATATTATTACCAGTAATCACGTACTGTTCAATGTAGGACAGCGTTCCTAGAGGATTATTTGGAATTACTGTCACACACGACATGGACATTCCTCCGTTACATATGATAAATCGATCATTGGTTATTTTTTTAGATTACATTATTTAGGGAACAGTAATGTACTTCGTAAGGTACAGTACAATTCCTTCAAATTAACTTATAAGTGAATCTATATCACGCGATACAAGACACTTTACTGATTAGATATATTCTCGATACGGTTAACTTATCTGAAGGAAAACAACGCTATAGTTATGACCGTCGGATAAACCAGATCTCCAAAGGCATTGCGCGAATAAATGGTCGCCCACGATCTTATGCACAGTATTTCAATGAATATACAACTACATATGTTCATTATTAATTATTCATCAGTATATCTCATACGCGTAATGTCTCGCACTTGACGTTTTCCAACCCAATTAATTTCTAGCAGATTACCTCTTTGGACACAATTTCAAATAATTTGTGTGTATGGTTAAAGTATTCAATCTTCAGGATCATTAACTAGAGTGAAGTACGTTTTATACCAGGAGACCCCTACAATAATTAAAAGGCGGTGGACATTATTTGCACCTCACTCTTTCTTATCTCTTTTTTCTACAAATCGTCATTATGCACGATTTGCAAGCGATGTGAAATCTAGAGGTGAAGGGTTTGTATAGAGTGTCCTATAGGGGCTTTGTCGCAATTTAATGTGGTGGATGGTGCCCTAATTAAGGGGGTTTGGTCCTAATATAGGGGGAGTGGCGTCCCTAATTAGGGGGGGTGTTTAGTCTCTTAATCTGAGAGGGTACTTGGTCCTAATTAAGGACGATTTCCTGAGTTGGTCCCGTAATATAAGGGGACGGTTGGTCCCGCTATAATTAATGGGGTAGGATCGCCATTTAGGTTGGCTATGGGAGGTTTGGTCCCTAATTAGGGGGAGTGGTGCTAATATAAGGGGGTTTGGTCCCTATAAGGGTTGTTGGTCAACTATTAGAGGGTCTGTCTCTAATAAGGGGTTCCGGCCCTAACCCTACAAAATTTAAAGTTCAATTATATGATCAATAAAAGTTAAATTTCAATGAAAAAATGCTTGTTAAATTATTTCACTGATGCTTATTTGTATTCCTGGCCTAAAGTGATGCAATTGGCTGGGATGTTCATTTTGAAGTGCATCTCGTCGGCCGGCGAGATCAGCTTAAAATCTATTTAATTTCAAATAAATTTCTTGATTTTCAAAATCAAAATTTTTCTTTAATATAATCGATATCAGAAATCGACTAAATTTAATTAATTAATTAAATTATATTATTTTTGTATCGTGGTTTTTTGTCTATAAGGACAGGTGAGATTTTCCCAATCGTCTCAAGCTAATGTTTCAATTTCTTCCTTATCTATCTGTCCTTAGGTAGTCTTATTTTAGGGGACCACACCCTTGCGGTCGAAAACTCGAGCCATTAATAGAATATCGACAAACAGTTTTTTGTATCTTGGAGCCAAGTAAAGTGATACGGAAATTCAACCCAAATATAAAAACCTAGGTTTGGCTATAATGGCCATATTTTTCTCCTAAATTGTCCTTATAGACAGAAATCACAGTATCATCGAGCGCGAAATCTTTCTTACCTCGTACCCATTTTTCTTGTCTTGAGGTGATAAATCGGTATAAGGCCTTGCTTGAAATTTCTCCACGAATTTCATTCTCGTAAACTATTCGATAATGTCTCTCAACGGCAATTCCATGCAATATGAAGTTCTTTCATCGACAAATACGTTTCGATCATGTATCATGCTCGTTTTCTGAACCAAAGATACATATCTACGTTTAGATGTGTAGATACATAAGACGGCTTATCCACCTGTATCAATTTGAAGCATGTTTATTGCCTCTCAGGCCTTTATTTAATCAGAGTCGAATCCCCCTAAACGTTAAAAAATAGCACCGCATTGAATTTTTTATTGACAAATTTTCTATTAAAGTGTAAACTATACAGTTTACCTACCCTAGATATACCTTTCAGATGGGATATTATTATTTAGTATAGGGTTAGGGAAACTTGTGTCCGGTGTACACCTTATTATTAGTGTAGACTTAATATATCCTATCTTGAAAGGGTTTAGACCTAGGGTAGGGAAACTTGTGTGCAGTGTACAATAATGAAACAACGGTGCCAAAAATGTTTGTCAGTGAAAAAAATAGGTTGGGGTGAGAAGAGTAGGGTAACCTTATTTCTTCGACCAACCTAGTTTTTTCTCTGACAAACAGTTTTGCATCGTTTCCAGTTGTACACCTTAATTTACAGTGTACACTAAATATATCCCTATCTTGAAGGGTTAGACTAGTGTTTAGGGAAACTTGTGTCCAGTGTACACCTTAATTTTTAGTGTACACTAAAATATATCCCCTATCTGAAAGGGTTAGACCTAGGGTTAGGGAAACTTGTTGTCCAGTGTACACACTTAATTTTTTTAGTGTACACTAAATATATCCCTATCTTGAAAGGGTTAGACCTAGGGTTAGGGAAACTTGTGTCCAGTGTACACCTTAATTTTTAGTGTTACACTAAATATATCCCTATCTTGAAAGGGTTAGACCGTAGGGTTAGGGAACTGTGTCCAGTTACACCTTAACTTTGTAGTGTACACTAAATATATCCCTATCTTGAAAGGGTTAGGTAAACTCCGTGTCTAGTTTACACAGTAGAAAAGTTTGTCAATAAAAAATTCAATACGGTGCTATTTTTAACGTTAAAGGGTGGTATTCGACTCTGATTAAATAAAGGCCTGAGAGGCATCTAAACATGCTTCAAATTGATACAGGGTTAAATGAAACATCCCAGCCAATTGCATACTTTAGGCCGGAATACAAATAAGCATCAGTGAAATAATTTAACAAGCATTTTTTTCATTGATTTAACTTTTATTGATCAATAAATTGAAACTTTAAATTTTGAGGGTTAGGGCCGGAATCCCTTAAATTAAGGACCAAACTCCTTAATTAGGGACCCCCCTTAATTAGGGACCAAACCCCTTAATTAGGGACCCCCCCTTAATTAGGAACCAAACCCCTTAATTAGGGACCACTCCCCCTAAATTAGGGACCAACCCCCTTAATTAGGGACCCCCCCCTTAATTAGGGACAAGACCCCCTTAATTAGGACCACTCCCCTAATATTAGGACCAAACCCCCTTAATTAGGGACCCCCACCCCTTAATTAGCGAGCAAACCCCCTTAATTAGGGACCAACGTCCTTAATTAAGGATCAAACCCCCTTGATTAGAGACCACCCCCCCCCCCCCCTAATTAGGGACGCACTCCCCTTAATTAGGGACCAAACACCACTTAATTAGGGACCACCACCACTTAATTAGCGACCAAACCCCCTTAACTTAGGGACCAAACCCCTTAATTACCACCAAACCCCTTAATTACCGCCCACACCCCGTTAATTTCAACACGCTTGCAAAATCGTGCATAATGCACGATTTTGTAAAAAAAAAAGTGCAAGCATAAATGTCCACGCCCAGTTTTAGGTGTTTATGTCAAAAATCAAGAAGAATACCTTTGAATAACAAATGTGTGCGCCTTATTTTGTTATGGTACTGCATAAAATTGGTTTTTTCGTCTATTTGTAATAACAAACTTTGATATGGACACCCAGGATATATCAATACGAAGCTTCCTGTCGTTTTTGCTAGATTTTTGGTCCAAAAATTTCTAATAATTCTCATTTGAAAAACGACTTCACCCATTAGGTTTTTAAGATAGCTCAAACTGAGCACAACTATCCTGAAATTAACGAAGTTAAAAACATGGTGCAAATTAGATCATGATTTCCAATTTTTGAACAAAAATGATAATAAAAAAATTTCAGTAATCTCTGAAAAAAATCGATAAAGTGCTTCCGATTCGTATCAATTCGTTTTATTTTATTATTCACAAATATTTGTGCTCAGTTTGAGCTATGGAAGAATGTTATCGGATAAGTTGTTATCAAACGCCCGAATTATTTTAAAATTTTTGGCCAAAAAATCTAGCAAAAAACGACCAGTAAGCTCCGTATATCGATACTTTCAATTCCGAAATTTTTTCGGTGTGTGCATCAAACCTCCCTCCTTCAACAATAAAAAAATATTCAGAATTGGACATTTTCGTGTGGTCTTTTCGGTTGGTGCATTTAATCGTTATTTAACCTTATATTTGGAAGGAGAAATCGATAGAAAATATGAATGGAGATGGAATTGTTCCGATTTTGCCATGATGGTAAATAACTATTTTGAAAAATAATCTATTTTTGACGATTTGAAAATAAGGCATTTCTAAAGTTTTTTTATGGTCTATTTTAAGTTTAAGGACTTTTTAAAAATATTTTGCTCTCTGATGACACTTATGTACATACTTGACACATGTTGGTAAATACGTTCACCCCCATGTTTTGTGACACTTTCAAATAAATTTGATAACTCTTAACTTTTATGAATCATTTGTGCTTGCCCAGGGTCTTATATCGAAAATGATCCCTACTGCGCCTTTTACACCAGTAGGCGTAACTCTGGAGCCAGTGTCCAATCAGAATACTCGATTGTCGACTTAATTCAAGAATCCCGCCTTATTTCATTGGTCATTCAACGCCTACTGGTGTAAAAAGCGCAGTAGGGAGGATTTTCGATATAACTATAAATTTGACAATAAAATAAATTTATTTTCGAAAAATTGCAAAGGCAAAAGTTCTATGACTAAATCTGATCAGAAAAATTTTTTCTACATGATGAGTCAATATAATCGGTACTCATTTTGACTTTTGAAATTCTTATTTTAAAGTCTTTTCGAGTAAAAGTACTGTCTAAATTGGGCTAAAGCGGACATTAGCGTTTTTGGCGAAATCTGACCCTCTCTTATTAAACTTTTTTGTTTGTAAATATCATGGGTCTTATTTTTTAGATGGCTCTCATCAAAAAAATAGTTCGGTCCTGGTACATACGATCTTTCTGAAATTTTGAGCCATAATATAACTTTTTAGGCTTAGTGTCAACTGCAGAGCCGGTTTTTTCCGATTTCCGATTTTTTAACCGGTAATTTTTAAATGTTTTTATTCGGGCGATAAACCGATAATTTATGGCAAATGTCCGGTAAAAACCGGAAATCGAAAAATTCCGGCTCTGCAGTGCAACGTAAAATAATTTGACTAAAGAGGAATTTCAAAGACCGTAATAATTTCGCTTATAATAACATTTATATGGATCCTTTATTTCGAAAACGCTTTCCCAGCCAATTTTAAGATGTCTAAATGCTGTGCAGGTTTTATAAGGTTCTTTTAAGACGTAAATTTGTTTTAAGGTCGTCCAAAATCAACACATGATGTCACCAAATACTCAATATATACCTCAAATGCTTTCGACGCCGACTATTGGTTCAACATTGTCGAGTAATCCAAGCTATCAGAGTTTCGCCTAACCAAAATAATGGAGATATTAACGCTAATAAAAAAAACACCCAAGGAGAAGAACACCATGTGTCAGGTAAATTAACTGCATTCGAAATTTTAGGACGCATTTCATAGGACAATATAGACAAAAATAGGCCAAAACCTACGTTTTTTATTTAGGCGTGTCCCTCGATAAAGAATTAATATAGACGTGAATTAAAATCACCTATTTTTCTGGATAATTCACCTTACAATTATCCAGAAATAGGTGATTTTAATTCACGTCCATATAATCCTAATCTTAAGATTAGCACTTGCTTCAATCAAATATCGTCTTGACGTAAGCCACTTTCTCGTCTGTGTTTCACTGGCTTTCTTTTGAGCCTAATTTCGAAAAAATTGAAGCACTTTTTTTTCGGAAATTTTTCGAAAATGACCAAAAAATAATATTTCGAGTTTTAGCTGGTAATTTCAAATTGCCCCCAAGAGTCTTTAAATAATGAAAATGAAAGATTATTGAAAAAAAATCATGAAAAACGATTCATAGACGAAGCCAAAACATAACTTTTTAAGAGTTTGATTTTGGCACTTTTCTAGTGCCTGTATCTACAGCTCTAGCTGATTTTTGCGATCGAAATTTTTTTTTGGTTTCTTAGAATGACCCACTGAACTCTTTTCTCGAAATCATCGCAAAAATGAACCTTTTCCCATTCCAGTTTGTTCAGGAGAGCCGATTCAAAAATATGTAATTTGCCTGGACCAACCCCCTTAAGAATGCAAACAGGGAAAATTAATAAAAATTCACGGCCCTGAAATTTTTTGGTTTACTTTTATAATATATAATTTATATATATAATTTTAAGTCAATTCTAAAATTGATCCAATAATGCCGACGGGTACCCCCTTACTAATAACATTTTAGTGTCAACGAATCGCGAAATTTATAAAACTGGTTCCAAAGTATACTAACGGCTGAAGATGTCCACTCACCATAAGAGCTTTACTGTCACATTAGAACTCGACCAGGCGAAAAAATTTGAAGGAAATGGAACAGCAATAAAAAAAGCACAAATGCAGCAAGTAAAAAGCTAAATAGACGGATGTGACACACTTGAAAGACCAAATTACAAGCCCAAAAAGACCAAAACAAATAACTTTGGTAAATATATGTTCAAAAAAAATTAATGTGTTTCTGTCTATAAGGACACCCTATATAAAGACAAATCCCAAGAGGTATTTTTTAACAACATTTATAGTCGTATAGCAGGTGATGCATATGTAAAATATCACCTGTAAGGAAATCACAGTAATTAATGATTTTAAAGCCAGACTTTTTATTTTTTTGCTCGCTTTTACAATCCCGGTCATTTGGAATTGTTGGGTAATTTTTTTTCACTTTTACATTGTTTCGAAAACATTAAAAACCGATAGTTTACCCTCTTAAGAGATCTGTTTTCACAGCAAAATGGGATCCTTATTCACCAGGATGTCCAAAAAATTACACTCAAATTTTTTTTAAATTATATTGTGAATATTAAAATTTCCTAAAACAGTTCGGAAATTCAGTTTAAAAAAAGCAATAGGACTTTTAACGGACCAATGCGGAAAATTTAAGGCCCAAGCTATTTCGTCAGGTTGTCCCGTTCGAAGTATATTTACCTCTAGTATTTCGAGAGTTTTGTTTGGACGAATTTATTTCAAATTTATATTTATAAAATTGAAAATAAATTCGTCTAATACATTAAGTTCTCGAAATACTACTCTAGTAATATAACTTCGAACGGTACAACCTGACCGAAATAGCTCGGCCTTAAATGTTTTCGCATTCCGTTAAAAGTCCTATTGCTTATTTTTAAAACTGAATGTCGAACTGTTTTTTAGGAAATTTTTAATATTTACAATATAAATAAAAAAAAAACTTTAGTGCTTTAAAATTATGTCACTCTAGCCAATAATTTCCCTTTTTTTCTTTTTTTCACACTTTATATTAATACTATTTTCACAGATTGTCTAACGGCCCACTGTGAAGCTTAATGGATTAGCCATGAAACGTGGTGAAAATGGCTCTTTATAAAATGGTCGACCGAAAACCGTATATCCAAACAATCCATTATATTGCGCAGGTACTTTTAAATATTTTTAACTGAAGGTATCTTTATGATTAAAATTGGTTTTAATTTAACATTGCATAAAAAAACGATAAAAATTTTGATAGCATCTATGTTCCCTAAAATACTTTTTGAAAATTTTGTAAACTCTTTTTGATATTCAAAAAACCATAATAATTTGAGAAATTTTGAGGGAAAAGCCTTCAAAAATATGTGCTAGTTAGAACCACATTGACCACCTCCAAAAACTTCCCTAGTTATGAACTTTTACAAGTCCGCGGAGTTTGTACCAGTTACGTGTTGGTAGCAATAAGGGAGCGAGTAACTGTAAAATAAATTTGTAACCGTAGAAAAAGGTACAAATGTATTTTTGCGTTTTTTGTGCAATTTTAAATAAAAAAATATGAATGCCCATTTGAAATCATAAATTATAAAAATTAAGTTATCCTGAAGAATGCCCCAAATTTATTCCAAATTCTCAGAATCAAAAAGCGAGGAAATGCGCGCTTCCAAAGCTTTTTGTAGTTATGAAATGGCGGTTGGAAGAAACTTTGTTTTCGAAGGAAGGACCCGCCAGGCAAGCAAAAAACATAACAGCGGCAACACAAGGTATCCTTTATACCAATCAAAAATTTAAAATGTATTTTAAAACATTTTTGATCGTATTGTCAATATTTAATATGACCCCTATTAGAGATTATCTAGTTAACTATGACATAGCTTTCATAACCATCTCTAGTCGTAAAAATATCTCGGCACGGGATAGTAAAACTGTTCGTATGGGCTATAGGACTGGCGTATATAATGGACAACGACAAAAATTTGGCGATTTTTTGCCATTTTTCGAAGCTAGGTGCCTATATATGGAATTTTTTTTAATATGGACAAAATGACACGGTTTCACATAGGCAAAACTACAAAAATTTGCCTTCTTTATAGCCACAGCACGACAGTAATTAAAAAAAGTGCATCTTGTTACTTTGACGTCATACTCTGTATGATCTGTAATTTCTTATTTATTCTTTGATGAAAATTGTCAACTAAAATTTTGACAGGCGGCTTTAATTTAAAAAAAAAAATTTAACAACGTTAAAAAAATAAATTTTAGAAAATTTTTTTCGAACGAAATATGTTTTTTTTGCCCCCTCCCTTTATTTTATTATCAAGAAAACATAGACTGGTTGACGTTTCAAGTTAGCTTAATAGCTGATACGGTATGCAGTGAATAACCCTCTTTGCATTCTTATTTTTGTTCGCTCACTCAAATTATATAAAAGTGGATTAACAAATTTCTAGGATTTAGCGACTTTAAAAAACTAAAATGAGTCACACAAAATTTTGTTGGTGTTTTTATTTGAGAATTTTTTTTAAACAAAACACTTTTTGACAAAAAATTACTTTATTTAACTGGGTCTGATCTTCTAGCAGTTCTCATTTTTTTATTCCTCGCTCAATATGTAAACGTGCGCTTAGTAAAAATCTCACAAAAACGGTTTTTCATAATTCTAGAACAAGTCCTAACGAAATTTCCTAAAAAAATCTTCTTCGCTGTTTTTATAGACCAAGTACAAGTCATTTCCATAAAATATTTGATAAATTCCCATCCGGCCGTTTTTTCAGAAAAGGCATTAAAGACAAAAATTAGTGTTCTAGAATTCTCCGCTCCACCTGCTGCTGTGATGCCCTCAAAAATATTTTTTTACTTACATCGGGAGCAGAAGATAGATCTGCAGATTAGTCTTTTCAGAATTTTTCATAACTTGTTCTGTTTTATTCTGAGCGCTGATTCTAAAAGTTCAAAAACCGTTGAGTACCCCCTTAAGTCGACTAGAGTGGTTACTTTGAAAAGGTATATCAGAATAAAATGTCATGACAGATAATTTTTTACTTTAGTAAGGTAGCTTTTTAGGGCATTATTTACCTCCTGGCAAAAACCGTGTAGCTGAGAAAAATTAATCTGCATTTTTTTTAATTTTCAAAGCGAACCGGTATTTTTTTAGTTACGCGGAAGAGCCTGAAAATCGAAAATAAAAAGTCGAATAAATTTGTCAGCTTGCGAAATACCCTTGTTTTGATACCTGACTTCGATTATGCTCTAGGTAGGCTACTGACCCTCAAAAAAGCTTCCCACCTAATTTGGTTCTTGGGGGCCATATCTCAAACAAACATTTTTTAAAATTTTAATAACCCTCGAAATATTAACGGAACGAAATCCCCTCCCGAAAAAAATGCTAAAACATGGAAAACGACCGGGTCTCACCAGTCAACGCGGCCGCTACCAGTAATGTTGCGAGCCAGTGACTCATGATCACCTAAAAAATCTGAGTTTTCACCTGGTTTATGAAAATGGCCATTAAAAAGAAATCTTCCGGTTCATTTTGAAAAAAATTTCTGAGAAGGACCTCCTCATCTAAAAACATTTATTCAATTAAATTACATGTTGGAAAACACCCGAAAAAATGAAAAAGATGGCAATAAAGATACACCGTAAGTCTAAGTAGACTAAAAGACTATCATTCATATCCTTATTTAGGAATATTAATTTCACATCCGAAAGGTCAAGCTCAAAGTAAAAAATTAAGCACGAAGAAAGCAAGCCAATACAGGAAAAGGTCAAAAATTCAAGCTAAAACCATAAAATTTGTCATTTTGACCAGAAGTTGTCGGAAATTATATGAAAAAAGTCTCAGGTTGCCGACCGAAAATTTGAAAAACCCTAACAAAATTTCCTTAGAAAAAATGAACAAATTTAAGCATTTTTTTTTCTGAAGATTTAAATGACAATTGTAAAATTTTGAAAAATTCGATTGTCTATAAGGACAGAACAGGCAATTTCTCAAATACTTTTTTATATTTTGAAAGACCATAATAATGTAGCGTGTTTCAATAATTTGGAAGTAATATTTCGAAAAATGCGATTGTCTATATTGCAACCGGTAAAATTTTTTCACTCGTTATTATTATATTCAAAGACCATAATAATGTAGCGTTTATTAATCATTTGAAATGATTTCCTTCTTTTCCAAGTGAAATCAGCACCAGAACGACGACTAAAAACGTCTTCGAACCAGAAATTTCTACGCATTTTCAGTTTTTTTAAGCGCAGCAACGAAAAAAAGCACTCTAGGTCCATTTTTAATTTGTGCGGATAAAATTATACAGCATACTACAAACCGTCGGTTTTCACATGAAAAAGCGGCAAAACAATAACATGTTATGTGTAAACAGCATGTCACATTTTTTGTCATTCTTGTTTTTGGCAGAAGCTAACCTCCCGCCAATCAAAACGTTTAAATTTGGCAAAGACGTAAGGTGTTTGCTAAATTTACACGTTTTGATTGTAGGGAGGTCAGCTTATTAAAAACTAAAGAATGGGAGCAAAATGTGACATCCTGTATAATGTTTTAAGTTACTGAAAGTTCTCAAATGTCTTACAGTATGTACTTTTTTACTTGCGAAGTGAAAATTTGCCTTTAGGTAAATTACGGCCAAATAAAAATAGTAACTAAGTGGATTTTATTTTCAAAACCTTGACATCGCGCTATAGCTTGTGTTCAAAATACAATGCCACCTAAATTACCATTTTTTTTTTTAAATTTTGGGCGCCGTAATTAGCTAAAGGACAAATTTTGAACTTCGGCCAAGTAAAAAAAGTACATACTGTATTTAAAAATCAAGGTGATTTCACCCACAACCTATTTTCAAAATTTGAAATTAACATGTTGAATATTTTTTTGGTTAAATTGTCAAAATGACCTTTTGAACAGGTTCCATCGGAAAGAAAATGAGAAAAGTTTATTGAGCTTGAAGAAAAATGAGAAACCTTGTTCACAAAAAGGAAAAGGTAGAAACAAGAAAAAGTCTTCTGTTATTAAAGAAAACAGAAAAAACGTCACCAGATGTCTCACTTCATCTGTTTCTAGACTTGCTCAAAACAACAAGGCAGCTAAAAGGACATAATTATCAAATAATATTTTTTTTTTCAAAAATGTATATAAAATGCTGGAAAACCAATTTTTGTAAAATGATACAGTGAAACCGTACAGATGCTAAAACTGAAATTTACGGGTTTCTGAAAATATCGAAATAAAATCAAAAATTTGGCGGGGAATTTTAAGTTTTAAAACCTATAGTTTTATCGTATTCGTCCGCAAATTTTAATTTTTAATCGGAGAAATTTAGGACAAATAATTTATTTAAATAAAAAACTCTTCATACTTTTTCTCTAAAATATTTTTTGGCTTTTTAATAGTCAATTAGTCATTTTTTTTGTACAGTAAAGTGTCTTTAGTCGGACGCGTCCTAAGAAATTTTGATAGTGCTGTCCTGCTCAAAGTAACTTTACTCGTATTATATGTATGTAAACATATGTTTCAAACCAACGCAATATTTTTAAGTACAGTAAGTACTTTTCGTAGGGCAGTATCTTTAATTCCTTTAGGACGCGTCTTACTAAAGACCCCTTTACTGTAATAATTTTTTAAAGCTACAAATTTTAGAACATTTTTTATAATGTTAGATTATAAAAGCCAAAACTCTTATTTTGAACCTACTTTCCTGACCACTTGGGGCTCAAATTCTTTGTTATGTACACGCAGTTGAGGTGAAACTGGCATTTAAAAATGATGTCATTCTTACGTTCTTTTTGGGTAATACCATATATGAACTCAAATTTCAAAAATAATGCTATCTACCAAAATATTTTCTACACATTGTAGAATATTTTTTTAGCACTGATTTACCCTAAGAGTCCTTTTCATATCACTCTCAATTTTCAATCTAGACGCTGGTTCTCCCGTCCGATCTCTATCTAAAAGGCCAAAAACCTTTAACAAATAGTTTAAGCTCCAAAAGCATTACAATCCCTTACCCCTCGAAATGCAAAAAAAAGACAAAAAAAGTAGGCAATTTCAAGGGGCAAAGGAGATTATGCGCATTTCAAGGGGGCATGCCTTTTTTCTAGAAAAAATATTTTTTTCTTGATATTTTTATGTTTTTTTCGATTCTTTGAAACAATTCTACTCCAAAAATAACGAATTTGTGGTTTGCTGAATTTCTAGTTTTCAACGACTTAAAATTAAAATTTTCTAGAATTTTAAAAATTAATAATACGAATAGAGTGTTTAGAAACCTTAAGCGGTCTTTATTCATAAATTAATATACAGAATACAGTGGAAGTCGGTGCTAAATTAATTTAATGATGTTTAAAAGTTTAAAATAAGGTCAACTTATAAAATAAGGCAAATTGAATGCGAGATTTTATAATTAGAATCTTTTGGTTTTTTGAAAAAAATTAATCGCAATGAATAACTTCTTGCTCAAAATGCTAGTGATATGACTTATTCTTATTCGCCGTAAAGCCTCTATTGGAAGGTTTCTGGAGTATCAATAATTTCTAGCAATTACTTGTCTCTGTATTTGTGTACCGAATTTTTCAGAAAAATAAGTAGCCAAATAAGACCTGCGTTTTTTTTTGA
>SCLH01000521.1:171702-182852 GCA_004367855.1 Oikopleura vanhoeffeni | reverse complement strand
TTAAGCAAGCTGGGTGTTAATAAAAACTATGAACTGATTTATCTGGACTCATATCATTTTTTGCGAACAAAAAAACATACCTTGGCAATCGCTGCACTGGTTCTAGTAATAAGGCATTTAGTGATAATTTTAATCCATTTAATAGCTGTGGAATGTCTTCTGTTTCGACTCTTATCAAATGATTGAGTATAAGAGGATTTTTTCGCAAATTATTAATTCTTCGATCATACACGTCCTTCAGAGATAGATATTCGGCGTATACTTTGAAGTACGGTGCAATAAATTTATTTGAAAATATTGCACCGAAACACAATTCACCCTTCTCTTCATATCGAGTTTTAAGCTGTGGAAGAATTTCGTTTCTTAAAAAATAGTAAGATTACGAAGATTATTTTCAAAGTGATTATTCAATTTTTGTTTTTTATCAATTTAAAGAGGTTCCCAACAGCATGAAACGACTCAAAATAAATTCGATTTTGTATTGTCGTAAAATATTTTTTTGGACATTCTATCAAATAAACTGATAATTACCGATTCGATGGTGTTAATCTGTTAGCCGTGGGATAACTAGAAATCGTTTAATCAACGGTTCAATAATTTTTTCCATTTGTGTTTCCGCTAAATTGAACTCTAACTAGGGCGCAGGGACTTTATCTGATATTTCCCTTTGTTTCGAACAAACAAATTATTTGTTTTTCTTACAATGAATCAGAATTGTTTGTTGATTCAATAATTGACAAAAACGAGACTTATTTATTTTTTAAACAACCAAAAAATCAGCCTAAAGATGACCCAAATTTTTCAAAATTTTGACCATATTTTCAAAATTTTTAAGTTGCGGGCCTCTAGAGTGAAAGTGAGACTCATTTTAAAATTTTTGCTTCTACACCAGTTTACTTACACGATTTATTCGAGATGTAGAAATGCAAAAAAAAAATGACAATACTTCAAGGCGTCGGATGAAAGCTCTATGGCAAACTCTTGCGTCAATATCTAAGCTTTTTGTGAGTAAAATCCTAAAAGTATCGAAAAATAATTAAAATTTGGCTTGAGAAGTAGTTCGCTAGCTGCCAGATCGTACCTAACATCAAATCTCAAGAATTATTCAACTTTTTTTTCGTGTTTTTGAAGGCCTGAATATCATATTCAAGATTTTAAATATACCGGCTTCTTAAATCCTCGCGGTTTACTCGGTAAAATGGCTAATTAGTAGAACTTTCAAAATCATAAGACTTGCCAGCCGGTTTCCCGATCATTCAAGCCATACTAGATAGAAGGTTGTAGCTCCACGCGTGTAAGTGTCCGCGTTAAAATGATCTCTGAAAAATTCAATCCTATCGAGAGACTTGCAACTATATAATAACAGTCTCCTCCTTCATTTCATTAAATATATATAGTAATCTTAACCAATAAAAAAAGATAAAGAGCGATTTTTACGACGTTATCTCAAATAAATAGAATTGGCCCCCCCAAACGCTGGACCAGAGGCCCCTGGATCCAGGAAGCAGACTACATACCAAAAACTTCAACGTCCATATTTGCACCCATGGGGCTCCACGTATATATGACTGAATATCGTAATTATAAAGACGACTACGAGGAATCGTTTGGCAGTTTTCATAATGCGAATAATGACCTCAAAATTTTTTACAAAATATCCGCTGTATTTTCAGAAATAATTTAAATTCGATTGATAAAAAATTTCTTATTTGACCTGGTAATTATTATATTTTCGAAAAAACAGTGGAATTATTTTCAAAATGGTGGAGAAGACTGGATATAAAGTTTTGAGCAAATTTGCACTTTTTGCACACTCTAGCGGTCAAACCCTTTTTCGCAAAGCTGTGAGATTGATTTTTTGTAGCGAAATTCGTTGGTACTTTTAAAAACACTTTTTATCGGACACTACCCCTTAACGTTTTAACTTCTTAAGACAACCTCAGATGATAAATTCATCGTGACCTATGATTCATGAGTGAAACCAACTAACAAATAATATAATAATAAACAAACAAATCAAAAGATTGATAAAAAAAATCAAAATTTTAATCATAAAACAAACAAAAAATCACTTATTTTCGTTTTAATTAATAAACTGCTTTGATGAAATAACTTTTGTCGCACTCGAAAAATGAAAATCGAGTTAAATAGCCTATTTAAGGCTATCTATAGACTATCTTGTATATAATTTTCCACCATTTTTTTTGTTTTCCAAATCTTTCTGAAAAAACATGCGTTTCCTATATTTAGGGAGCGAACAAGGCCGAAATTAAACTTTTGAAATATGGCCCATATTATATGGGATAAAAAAAATCGAGTGTGAAATTAAAAAAACTTTTATTTGTTTTTACCGCTGAAATAACCAATTTTTACGCAAGTCATTAACTTTGCTGGTTCGCTCCCTACCTATATCCAGCATAATTATCGGCTGTGTCGAGATTCCTTGTACTTACTGATGAAGTGATATGATTGCTTGTAATCCTGGTGGATCCATAGCCTTTTTAACTTCATCAATCATTTCTGGTTTTAGATGAGCAATCCTCCTATTTATATGATCTCTAATTTGCAGTAGGGCATTAAGTCTTTGTACGTATCTCTCCTCTGTATAAACCAACTCATCGAAGACTTGGCTGGCTTGCTTATTTTCTGTATTATCTGACAAAAGTTAAAAAATAAAATAGGAAAATCAAGTTTGTATTTTGGGCTTAAAGATGGGATATATAATATATCCCATCTTTAAGCCCAAAATACAAACTACAGCCTGAGTTTTCTGGTTAACCGCACTTTTTTTATTCCGCAAAAATAAACCAATCAGATACAGTTATTCCGGATATTGATCAATCACCATCGAATAAAATTATTAATAAAATAATAAATTAAAATAATAAATAAATTATTAATAATTAATAAATAAAATAAGCGCGGTCAATAAGAAAACTCCGGCTGTAAAGTTTACTATATCTAAGATTATACTTACGTGTCCAGTAGAACTTTGACGTCAGAGACATATAGATACGTGTGATGTGATTGGCCAATCCGCATTGAAACTTGTGTATTGACCAATCAAATCACGCCATTTTTTAGGTCTCTGACGTCAAAGTTCTACGGGACACGTAAGTATAATCTTAGATATAAGCCCGAAATACAAACTAAGGTTTCTTATATTATATAAATTCAGCGGTTAATAATAATAATTTTTTCAGAAATGGTTGACGTCTAGTGTTTAGATCTCGGCAGATAGACGTTAGTTCTCTGGTGAGTGTCCGGTATACGGGCAAAACCGGTAAAATCTTGAAAACAAGTTTCCAGGAGCACAAGACAAGATATGCCATTTTTGAGATTTGACCAGTTTTTACCTGTATACAGAAAATCCACTTGGTAACTCAAATTGGAAATTTATCGAGATCTAAAAAAATAGGCGACAACCGCCATAAAAACATGATAAATGATCAGGCAAAGAAGTCTTAATCAAGGATAAAAAAATACAATTTGAATGAAAAAAATTTAGGTATATAAATTATATAATATATAATTTAATAGATTGAAGCGTTTTAAATTTGCAATATACCGATCTGTTAAAAATCTGTCGGGTCTACGTCTTTATGAATAATTCACTATGTTCAAGATTAATTGTATCGGGATAAATTTTCTATTCGAAAGATCATTTGAAAGCTTGCAGAGCTGTCAAAATTACCACGAATTACCCTGATTAAAGTTTATTGTAATTCGCTTAATTTTGTTTGTAGACGAAGGTCATAAATTTTGTTACTCAAGTTTTATTTTTGTAAATTTTTAGGAGCAAATAAAAAGTTTTTATATGAAAATACCGTCCCCTCAGAGTCTTTTTTATTTGCTTTACATTTTATGACCTCTGTTTGGATAAATACAATTATGTGAATTACAATAAACCAAAGTCTACGAGACATTTTTAAACATTTTTCCTGAACTTGAATGACTTGTTTTCCTGTCATGAATTATGGGCGAACTTGGCGTCGCCCTCCTTATCGCAAGTCTACGCTGACTTGTCCCCAATCCATTTCGCCCACTTTTGGGGCGAAGTCTGGGACTACTTTCTTCATCACCTGCCGAGTTCATTCATTTATCAATCCTGAAAAGTTTTAATATATATTTCGATTCTCGACATATTGCTTTTCTCTCGTATAAAGAAACAGTTAAGATAAATCAAGTTAGATAAGGATATTCAAACTTTTAAAAAAATTAAACCTAAAAATAAAAGAAAAAAAAATTCATGTTTTTTTGATTTACAAAAAGTTTGAATTTTTACAACTTTTAAGATTTTTCAGTAAATTAAGATTTTTCTTTATCAAAAATAGTTTGAAACAAAGTATAAATTACGAGTAAGTTTGTTTTTCTCTCAAAATTCAAAAGGCAAACATTCATAAAAGGCAGCCAAATGACAAACTATGAATAATAAATACGCAAAAAATACGATTGGAGCGAAACCGACGCATCATTTAAGCCCAAATCATCAAAAATATCAAAATGAAATTTTTAATACCTGATAAACCCTGTTTTACAAGGAGTGAATCTCAGTTTTAAGAGAAAATTAAAAAATAAAATTTTTGACTACAGTTTTTATTTAATTTGTGCGAAAATTTTATGGAAAAATTTATTTTATCTTTGGAAGCAAGATTATTTTATTATCTCAAATGTTCTCAATTAGGGTGGGCAAACGAGGAAAATATTATTTAGTACTTCATAACAATATAAATTGAAGTGAGAATAAAGGGACTCGAAATTTGATTACTAACAAATAAAAAAAGCACAATAGGAAATAGTAAAACGCTAAAATATTTCGTTTATTTAATTTGATAGAAATAACGTTTAGTTCGTTTATAACGGGGACTACATATTTGGTCATTTATTACATAGAAACCTATCGTTTTGTTGTGAACCTGACAAATACGAACAATGATGCTGTAGCAAAATGACTTTAAACAGATAGGTAAAAATCGTTGATAAAATGCTCTGTGAGTCACAGACTGTGACTCTAGAAATCTCTGTGTTGGTTTATAATAAGAAACTTTATTTGAAAATTTTTAACACCGTCCGTTTAAAGTCATACATGTATGCTTGAGTTAAGGCAGTACCCGACGCCATTTAGTGATTTTCAAACATCTGTCGCTAGATGCGCGACGGTTGTAAACTTCTGAAATTTGAGGACATAAAAAATAATTATTTGAAGTTTCGAAAAAAGGCGATTTTTGGCTTTTTTCACTTTAACTTCATTTGGTGAGGTGAAACAGAATTTTTTTTTTGTGAAAGTTACTTAATTTCAAAACTAAACGAGAATAAGGAGCCGGAATTATAAAATTTTTTCTAATTCGTCGATAATCATCAAAATGGGTGTTTTTGGTACATTCACCGTAATTGTAACTTCATTTGGATAAGTGCCATCAGAAATTTTTGACAAAAAAAGCGCTTTTTCACAATCAAAGGACGAAGGAGAATAAGGACTTGTTTTTTCGATATTTTATCTGGTTTTGGATAACGAAGTGGTCAAAGTTCAGATACTTCGAAATTTCGAAAAAATATGTTTTTTCAAGAAAAATCCAAAACTTTTTTTTGATAAAAAATCTAATTTTTTCTGTTATTCCAGGCATTGGCCTCCAAATTAAAAGTGGCGACAAAAATTAATCAGATCCGATATCTAGTTTAGGCGATAAAGCTAATTACCTTAAAAAATAACTTAAAAAAATCCAAAAATTATGCAAAATTCGAAAAAAATTTTGGTCAAAATTTTTGCTATTTTTAAAATGAAACCGATAAAAAAAATGAGAATGTAGCTAAAATTAGCCTTCTGCTATTTTTGAGTCACGAGATCTAGCGCCCGTCGGGTACTCCCTTAAGGGAGTGGTCGTCGCTGATTTGGGGTTTTGCTATGCCGATTCACGACAAACAGGCAGAGGTAATGATTCAAAAACTTTTGTAGCTTGAAGAACAACTCTTCAAGATCAATTTCATACATACAGTAATCTGATACTATGCCACCTACGCATACACACAGACTTCAAAATAGATCTCTAAAATCAGACTAAAAAACTATCTCCTCTCCCAATTTTGGAGATTTTTTCTCGATTTTTATTCAGAGGCATCACAGCGGCTATACCAATCTTTGATCGTGGCTTTTTTCGAACTTTTTAAAGGTTATCTAGTGTATTTTACTTTTGTCAGAAAAAAACCACCGAACTATTTTTGCGCGTTGATAATCCGCGTAATTTGACCAAAAAATGAAGTTGATCGGATATTTAATTAAGGAGAAAATGGTACCTCGGCGGAGCTCCTTTTTCGACTTTGTCGCCTTCTAGTGAGAGAACCGAGCATAGAAAAGCTACGAGACTATCACCAATAGTTTTTTGGAGGCTGGTTTAGTACTATATCAGATTTTCAGCCTACATTTTTTGCGGACACTACCCCCTTAATTTTGACCAGTCTAATTCGGCCAAAAAAACCACAATGGTGGTAGTCTCGTCATTCACAGACGTCTAGTTTGGCAACCAGGAGACTTCAAAGACCGGAATTGAGCCATTTTTAGCCGAAATTAGAGACCATTTTTCTTGGTAACCACACATCTGACTTTCAATTTTATACTATTTATACGATGAACTTATATGGTACTTTAATCTGGCCGAGCCGTTTTCGATACAAATGTAAATTAAGAGGGTAGCGATCGCAATGTTTCTAGGCCTCAAAGTGCCCTAGAAACATTGCGACTGCTACCCCTTAATTCATCGTATAAATAGAATAAAATTGAAATTCAGATGTGTGGTTACCAAGAAAAATGGTCTCTAATTTCGGCCAAAAATGGCTCAATTCCGGTCTTTGAAGTCTCCTGGTTGCCGAACTTGACGTCTGTGAATGACGAGACTACCACCACTGTGATTTTTTTGGCCGAATTAGTTTGGTCTAAAATTAACAGAAAAATTTTCATAGTGAACAGTACCCCCTTAAACAACGAAATATCTTCGAAATTTGTATTTTTCCGATACTTATTTCCGCCTTCACGATTTTTATACAGATTGTCATTTTCATAAAAAGTCGACCGAAATTTTTTCGGTGAAAAAATGCATACTGCATCAGACTATTTAATAATAAAGTTCCAATCGAAAAATTTCCCTTATTTTATCTGTGATTATAAAAATTCTTTAAAATTTCAGCATTGATTTTACAAATACTATTTTTTTGGCTCACCCTAACACTACTTTTCCAAAAAAGAAAAGTAAATAAAGAACGTAGAAATATTAAAATTTAGCTATTCGCCATTTGTTTAACGAGTTAATTATATTATCTTTTTCATAAAGCTAAATAACAGTTAAAATAACCCATGTTCTTCTGTTTGTACAGTTCAATTATAATTTATAAAGCCAAAACTTGGGTAAAGGTATGTTTCGCATTTTTTTTTTAATTTTTGAGTTGCATGAAAAACATAACATAAAAAATATTATTTTTGTTCAAAATCATCTTTTTCCAACACTAGAATATAGAAATTTGTAATAAAAATCGATGCTACAGATACCGCCGCCAGAAATTTGTGTTAGAAGAGCTAGATTACTGTATCAATTTAATCTTTCTCAATACAGTACAAATGCGTAGGTAGAAATTTTGAAGTAGAAAATTCTGATTACAGGGGGGGGGGCAATATCGCCGAAAGTTTTTTGCCAAAAAATTTCGACGATATTGGCACATTCGACGATATTGGGAACCCCCTTTGTACTGGGCGCCTATATCACAGGAAGTTTTTTGCCAAATTGCGTACGTTTTCGGCAAAAAATTTCGACGATTTCGGCAAAGTCGACCATATTGGGCCGGCGATATTGGCCCCCCTGTAGTCTATGAGGTATGGAAACGGTGCGCAGCGGTAAAACTACAGTAGTTGATACAAATTCGTTGACCGCACGAGGGTCGTTGACCCAGAAAAAAACGATTCCGGGCAGAAAAAAAAAGTTTTGGCCATCTAGTGCTCAGAAAACGACTTTTTAAAAGGCCCATTCAGAGCACTAACTTCGATTTTTAGCATATAAATCTCAATTTTTCAGAAGTACGGCCGTTGTCACAAAAAAATTTGTTACATTTTGAAAAAAACCATTTAAAAAAAACATTTTGAAAATTTGTGAAAAAATTTTTGGTTTCTTTAACTTTTTTTAAAAACTTTTTCCCAGCTCGTCCCAGGTCTAATTTGTCGTCTAATAGTGTCAAATTTTCAGGAGAACAGGAAAAAAGCAAAAAAACCAAGCAAACCCCACCTCACCAGCCCCAATTTAAACAAAAAACGGTATTTTAACCGGTAAAAAATCGGATTAAAAAAAATTCAATTTTGAATTCTGCCCAAGATTTTTTTTTCGTTTTTCTTTGACAGCAACCGTTCAAAAGTTAGAAATTTGCCCGCTGCGCATCCTAGGTATGGATTCTAAAGCAAAAATCACGACTATATTTAAAAATTTTAATGACTTCGAAAAAATATGATTTCTTTAAGGGAGTGGGCGTCGATATCTCAGCTTCACGTATAATACTTTTTGATACACCTATTTTTTCAAAGAAAAGTCGGTTTTTCGGGGGTTGAAATTAAAGGTTAAATTAAGGGTGACGATAATTGAGATTTCTCAGATAACTTTTTTGATTGCCCTATTTTGTAGAGAATTTGTCAATGATTTTTTTAACTCTAAGGATTTTTTCTGATTTTTTTTTCAAATAAAGTAGGTTTTAGAAAATTTATAGTTCAGAATTTGAACAAAAACAAGAAATTCACAAGTCGTTCCTGAGATTTTGGAGAAAAAAATCGGAAAAATGGGAGCGTACGAACCTTAATCCAGGCTTAGCGGGAAATTTGATGCACAAATTGAAAATTTTCTATGTATTTTCAAGAAGTAGGCTTTTGCGTGAGGCTCCCAAATAAGCTGTTTTGACCACTAGTGGCAAAATTTTTAAAAAAGGAGAGCGTACGAAGATGCGCATTTATATTTGGAAGTTAAATTGCAAATAACAAGAAAAAGTGATGAGGAATGAATGAGGAGTAGGCTTTTTAGTGCTTTTAGGGACGCCTACTAAAACCATTTTCTGAGCGTAGGTTGAGGTATCAGATGCTCTGAATAGTACTGGCAACTTCCTTAAGAGTTGTACTACGTATTTGAAAAAAATAATTATTTCTGAAGCCAGGTTTCTCAGAAACTTCACTTGAAACTGTGTAAAAAAGAACCCAATTATCGACGCCCACTCCCTTAAGATAATGATACAAACTTTTCGAAGATTTTGATCATTTGCACATGTATTTCACGAAGAAGGTCTCGATACACCTAATCAATGTTTTTTCTATCAAAAAAATAGAAACAAAGATAAATAAGGTTTTATCGGGATTTTTTATATGAAAAACTACTATCCGTATGTTATTTGTCTTTTTCATTTTTTTGGTGATTTTTTTATCGAAAAGCAAGATTATTTGCAATTTTAACATCGTCGATATTCACGCCAGCCCAAATGCGTAGGCAGAAATTTGAAAGTCAGAAATTTTTTATGGTTTTTTTGTATATATTTTATGAGGTATGCAGGCATCATAAATAATTTTTTGTCGTCAAAACTGACTTTTTATATTTATGTCATGGAAAAAACAGCAAAATATGAAGAAAATGAACACTAGTAAATTGAGGCTGAAAAGGATTCAATAGGTAGGGAATGGAAAATATATAAAGCAATGAATCAAATTCAGATGCGCCGATTATTTTTTCTTGTATTTATTTCTCTATGAAAATCTTTATATTTTTAGCGAAAATAGATTGACTTTTGTTTTGTTTTTGGAAAACTGTATTTTATATATTATGATCATTCTAATCTGAGGGGGTAGTAAAATATTAATTTCATAATAGAAGCGGAAGCCATCAAATAACTCACTCTCGGAAACTAAATATTTTATATCTCTTCGTAACTACCAAAAAAAATCTCTAGAAAAATCATTGACATAAAGTACCATGTTTTTTTAATCAATTTCGAGATTTATGAAATAATGATTTAATTTTTTATAATTAAAATTTTGTGTTTTTCCGATAAATTCCGATCGAAATTAACCAGATTTTTTTGTGAAAAAATTTAATCAATATCATGTGTATTCGATTTTTTTGGTTTACAATAATTTTTTTTCGAGATAAACTTTTTATAAAAAAAAGATTTGAAAAAATGATAGAAATTCAAAATTTGTAATTTAAATACCAGAATCTTTTGGTGATTTTTACGTAAAACTCAATTTTTGAAATGTATGGATTTTCCTTTTTTATTAATTCGAAAGAAAAATCTTAAGACTTCAAAAATTAATTTTTACGCTACTAATCACGAAAACATTAATGTTTAACTTACTGTCTTTATTCACAAATTTTGAGATTTCCATTCCTTTTTTTTGATCTTTACTCAGAGATAAATACAATATATGTTAACTTTTAACAAATTTATGAGGAAACTCTATATTTACACAGCTTCTCCCGGTTCTAACCACAATCTATAGTGCCGTTAACACCAATATACATATTATATATTTGCACTTTGACGCATCTCAAACTGATCCAAAATAATACAAAAAAAAAGTTTTAGACAATTTGTGAAGGTTGATCATTTCGAATCGGAGCGTAATGATACGGAATTCTCTCTAAGTCAAAATCTTGACTGTGGCTCGGAGGATGGCCAGTTTCATAATATTCGTCGCTAAAAATATAATATTAGCTTTTATAAATTGCAGTCTGAAATACAGTACCTCACTCATAAAAATGTAAATTTCTCCTAAAAAATGACCTTTCACGAGTCAATAAGGGTCATCGAAAAATTGGAATCAAAATACGATATGAAATCAAAATATATATGGTTTTATCGGGTTTTCAGCGAAAAGAAAGCCGGAAAACTTTGTTAGTTCCTTATACTGCAGCGGTATTTTAAGGGAGTGGTTGTCGCTGATTTGCCTGTTTTTAGATGCAGTATTTGAAGCTCAAAAAATTAAATTTGATAGAAAAAATAGTTTAGAAAAAAATAGTTATTCAAACAGTTTTAAGAATTGTGCTATTTTTGAATCGGAGAAGTCAAGAGACAAAAACATCTCGATTTCAGATTTCGTTTTTTAAAGTTTTTGTCCGACAAAAGCTAAATTTCGAAAAAAA
>SCLH01000521.1:152114-170653 GCA_004367855.1 Oikopleura vanhoeffeni | reverse complement strand
TGCTATTAGCCAGAACCGAAAAATTATAGTAACCTTCATATGCCTCCAGAACGAAGTCTGAACAAAATTTCGAAAAAACGCTCTAAATTATTGTTAACTAGTTTTGAGCTTTCATATAAAGTATAAACCGAAAATTTATTTTGAAAATTGGCGGAGGAGTAAGCTTTTGAAAAATCCTTTAACTCTCGATTTCAGATTTCGTTTTTTAAACTTTTTGTCCGACTAAAGCTAAATTTCGAAAAAACGCTCTAGATTATTCTTCGTAATGATGGTCTGGAGCCTGACACAAATAAAAAGAAAATGATGAAAACTGACGGAGAAGAAAGCTTTTTAGTGTTTTTTGGTAAGGTTTACATATACGTATATACGTTCATGTGAGTGCGTAGGTTGGATTGAGAAGAGTTGTTCTTTACGTTAAAAAAAGTTCTAGGAATTCCACCTTTGCTAGTTTAGCCAGAAACCGCATCTAAAATCAGGCAAATATATCAAAGAGAGGTAAAAGTTGGTGCAACGATTTGTACTTTTGCGACAATTCGCTATTGAAAACCCCTTAAAATGCGACGACCACCCCCTTAAGCTTGACAATTTCTGTTTATTTTAGAACTGCATAAAAAACGCAAATTTCTTTGTGATTGAAACACCCTATTTTTGCAATTTTGATTTAACGTAATTAATAACAAAAAATAAGCCGTATGTTTCTGAATAAGTTTGGTTTCTCTAAAACCTGCTGACAGGCATATTTTCTCGATTCATATTCTCACTAAACTTATGCTATTATTTTCTTGTAGTTTATTAAGAATAGTAGTTTTAGTACAATTTATGAGTAAATTTGGAGTCATCGCCTGAGCAAAGACAAGGTTAAATGCTAAACTAACTTTTAAATAGTAAAAAATGACGTATTCAATCCTCCTAATTAATTTGAGATATTATGGGGGTACCCGATGCAAATAAATTTTGCTGAGAATTGAGCAAATTCTCGAAAATAGGCAAAAATCTCAGAATTTCTGACGTTTTGCCCATATCCATCATGGTGCCCGAGTAACTTAAATCTCTCATTTGCCTTTTAAAATAATAGGGAATAAGAGATTTAAGTTACTCGGGCATCATGATTGATATATCGAAGATCCTGCCTAGTCGTCGATTTATGTGAAGATAATAGATAGTGATTTCACATAAATCGACGACTAGGCAGGATATACGCAGTCATTATAGACACACGCGACAGTATAATAAATTGACGGAAAAATAAGAATGAGCTTACGCCCCTCGTGTACATAAGGGTTTATACCGTCACGAGAAAGTCGATTCCGAAAAATATTTTGATGGTATGTTCTAAGCGGTGGCTTTTTCATCGACCTTGAATTTATTTTGTGGCTTAGCCAAGTACAACTACAGTTGAAGTGTGCATACAAAATTTGCTCGTCTTCGAATCTCTTTTGAGCTCATTGTGATAAACCCTTTAGGTTAACCAAAAAATTGAGTTACTCCGACGTGTATTTTAGGAGATAAATTGTTAAGACTTGACCTTGAAGGTCCTTTAGCGAGCGAAGGTGATGTTCTATATATTTGAGACCCAGCTTATGCCGTTCTGAGAGATCTACCCGGAACGAAAATATTCAGATTTTATAGCTTAAAAATGTCGTTCCGAGAGCTCCACCCGGAACTACAATTTTTAGATTTTAATGACTAAAAAATGCCGTTTCGAGAGATCCACCCGGGACGACATTATTTAGAAATTAATGTCTAAAAAATAATGTTCCGAGATCCACCCGGAACAACAATTTTTAGATTTTAATTACTAAAAAATGCCGTTTCGAGAGATCCACCCGGAACGACATTATAAAAAATTAATGGCTAAAAAATGCCGTTCCGAGAAATCCAACCGGAACAATAATTTTTACATTTTAAGGGCTAAAAAATGCCGTTTCGAGATATCCACCCGGAACGACATTATTCAGAAATTAATAAGTAAAAAATTACGTTCCGAGAGATCCACCCGGAACGACAATATTTAGATTTTAATGTCTAAAAATGCCGTTCTGAGAGATCCACCAGGAACGACAATTTTTAGATTTTGATGGCTGAAAACTGCCGTTCCGAGAAATCCACCTTTTCAAACTGTCCGTTTAACCGCTTTGGCGAAATTTTCCCCTACAGGAAACACCGGCTGGCAGGAATTTTTGCTCTGACCTCGTCCTAAGGGGTTGTCCGTTTAAACGCACTATACTGTACCCCCTTAAAAAGTTTTTGTTTGTGTTGAACATTCATTTTTCATGATATGATTGTGACAAAAAACGACATTTACAAGACATTAGATTTACCAATAATAAGGCTTCTTTATTGACGAATAAGTTCTTATCGTAGATTCGTTGTTTCTTGGTTTCTGAAATTAAAAATAAACTAGCCAATCAGAATTTGAGTTGTTTGCTCCAGTTAATAATCAACCCTGTAAAAATTGATTTCACGAAAATAAAAACTCGGGCTCAGTGAACATCAATATATATCGAAAATGATCCCGACGCAAAGATTTTTGTTTGCCGCGAGAAATAATAATATTGGACACATTATAAAATCTCTCTAGCGCTTAAAGCAAAATTAACTTAAGTTGGTAAACCATTCCATGTAAATAAAATTTTAACAAATAAAATTTGGCAAAAAATACAGCTGCCAAGTTTCTTTTTGCTTGAATTTTTAAATTAAATATTGTTTCTGTGGAATTCGAAATGTCTATCGTTAGACAAAAGTAAACTTAAATATCACTCAGAGAAAAATCTCCTGAAATTTTCATTTAAAGCTAAAACCCTTGCTTCAGGATCATATGCAATATATTATATAAGGTATAGTATATACCGTTATACAGTATAACTTATACTGTATATAAGATATATTTATACAAGATATATTATATTCCACATTTTGGATTCACAATTTTTGGGTTTCCACATTTTACAAATTACAACAAAGAAAAACATTCATTTCTTACTTCATATCTTGGGACCCTCCAAAGTGGTAAAGTCGAACTGTATCCACTCTATGTAATAATTTTAAGTAATTTAGCAGGAAATAAAAAAAAAGCTTTTTGACTATTTTTTTTCGATTTTCACGTGTGTAAAGCGTGGCCGGGAATATTTTAGCACGTATCTTCAGACTCTTTAATTTTTTTACGCTAGTTTCATTCTAAAGATACCGCCACTAAAAAGTAATGTATATATGAATTTTATAAATTATAGGCTAGTTTATAGCAATTACATCGTCGGTATATACTAATTTTCAAACTTATGATTTCAACTTTTTAAATTCGGACTGTTCGGAAAAATTTGTGCTCAAAAATTTCAATGTCGGAATGGACCGATTAAAATAATAAAGAAATAAGTTTCTTTAGATTTTTTTTAATATTTATTAATTTTAGTCAACTGAAGTATTTTCAAAATACTAGCCACAAATTTACCTGTAGTATAGAATCTGATCTGACAAAAGATGAATCGTTTAGATCAATATCAGTTCCTCCGATTGAATTTGAATCTGATTCAGAATAGTAAGGTGCTTTACTCTTTGGTGGTGATGGGCGAGGTAGGAATGAATCATTTTTTACTCTTTGAAGTGAAGGATCTTCCGCCCTAGGTAATAAATTACAGTAAAGAAACACTATAATGAGACAGATAGTCATGATTAGGATGCGCAGCGGGCAAATTTCTAACTTTTGAACTATACATGTCACTATAAAATGAAAAAAAAATCTGGAGCACAATTCAGACGAGAAAACTAGAAATAAAAAAGTCAGATTTTAACCGGTAATAATACCAGTTATTCATTTAAAATACCGGTAGCGCCCAGGGACTCAACCGGCAAGGTTAGAAAACACATTTTTCGGGTTCTCCTGGCAATTTGACATGAGAAAGATGTAACGAGAGCACATGGACTCGCAAGGAATTTTGTTTGGTAAACATTTAGAATCTTTCGCCTACACATTTTTTTCATATTATACCAAATTTTGTTATGAGTACGGTCGTTATCATAAGAAATCGAAAAAATTAAGTTTATCATGATAAAAATTGGCGGGGGTATTATATGCTCATATTTTGTGTTATCCCCTGAATATTTTTTGTCGGTCGTTATCATTTTTTACTGGACTTTTCTACATTAACCTCAAATGAAAAAATATCTAGCTACTGAACCCCTTAAAACTGCTCATTTTGGGCAGGCATACTACTGATTAAACTTTGTGAGAACTAAGTCTTTCTCCTGAGATATTTTATAGCAGCTGCGCTGCTATCATGGTTGGGGTTACATACCCCCGCATGAAAATTGAAGTGGATAGCGCGACTCGATCATGATCCCGTTTACCTGGGTTCGACTCCCGGACTTCTCAAACATTTTTCAATGGTATCCCCCAACATTACCAAAATTCTCGGTTTTTGGGAGGGTCCGGTAATAGAGGAAAAACTGCGTCGCAGGTGCTTCGTAGCTTTAAAAGTTATATTATGGATAAAGACTTTAGTGACTAAAGTTTAGTCTTAAGATGATTATTTAGTAACAAACGAAAAACACGTCTTTATTGTCACCTCATTAAACTTTATATTGTTGATAAGTTCGGATTAAAAAGTTAAAATTTGTTGCAAATTTTTTTGTCATATGACACCGCTCAAGGATTTAAACTTTGGTGAGTACATCTTGTTAGTCAGAGAACCTGAAAACACATTTGTCTGGGTAGTTGCAAGATGTTTGTTATATATATGTTGATTATATGACTCATATANGGGGGGGGCTTTAAGTGGTAAACAGCTGTATTCAAATTATCCGTTAAAACGTGACGGACATTTTGCATCACAAAACTGCATCTTTAAATGGACGCTAGCAGGACTTTTTAACCCAAATCCAATCTAAGAACCTGTCCGTTTAAATACATTCTACTCTACACATTTATATACACAATAATATACACAAAATGTACACATTTTTTAATTTAAAAAAATGGGAATACCAAGCTCATTAAAACCTACTTCATGAATCATGATTGAAAATAATCACCTTGCTTGGATGTAAGGCTGCGATTTTTTCGCGGAGATAAAAACGCAACGGCAAACAACAATTGCGATTAAAAGCAAGGTCCCAACCGCTCCACCAATCGAAAACATAATTATATTCAAATTTGACTCTAGTTTTTTCAGTTGTTCCAAATCTCCATTAGTTAAACTGTTATCCGAAAAGCCAAACGAGTTTGTCGCCGTACACCGGTAACTATAGTTTGCACTTTCTATACGTTGAATTGGAACTGACATTTCGTTCTTGATAACTTTGATGCCGTCTAGCCGCCAAGAGATTCGGGGAGCAGGATTTCCGTCGGCCTCGCAGGTTAAAATGTTTTCTTTTTCTAGGGCAATGATTTTGGCGTATGAAGGAGGGTCTTAAAACATTAAAATTAAGGAAATGTGTTGGTTTTCAAGATAAAAATCATATTTTGTCCAATTAATAAAAATTTATTTTTTGAACCAAATTCTGTAAAACATCCAAAAAATCGGGAGAACCGTATTCGATAAACCGATAATTGACTTGAATTCGAAAAATCCGGCTCTGCAGCGAAGTGTCGTTTGAAAAATTGTACACATATACATGTAGCATATGCTGACCAAAAATTTGAAAAAATAGAATGTTCCAGTTCCGAACTACACCGAGTAAAACATTCTCGGTCCATAGACGTTTGTTAGAGACTCAACTTGACAGACATTTTTGGCGTGGAGATCAGAAAAATATACTGTCAAATGTGGCTATAAGGACAGGCGAATTTTTGTCGTTTTGTCCATGTGAAATATTTTTCACTAAAACTGCTCTCAAAAATTGAAAAACCTATTTTTTTCTGTAAAAAAACATGACCCAGATTGGTCACTTAGTTGACTGATTACTTTTTTTAAAGTTACGAAAATGTCCGAAATTTTTCGGCAAACAATTTTCGGAAATATTTTTTCATTACTCAATCAGATTTTACCAAGTTTAAATATAAATTCAATTATTATCAAAATGAGTCCCAAATCGAAATTAGGCTGATAGAACAAGATTTTTATATTTTTAACTTTTTTGAAAGCTTAGCCTGAAATCCCTCGAAGAATTCAGCTACATAATGTAACATAATTAATATTGAAAATAATTTGTTAGGTGACGTCATGACGCGCCACTGGCCTGTAAAACTTCTCAAAAATCCCCCAAAAATATATCGAAAATAACTTTTAAACGTTTTCGTCAAAATATGTTTTGATTTTTTTTTCAGAAAGTATAAAAAATTTAATTTTCAAGTTTTTTTTAAACTTACATGTTATATTGAATATTTTCGGTTGTTCCATCACTATTTTTTCCAATAGAAAATGTTCAATTTTGCAAAAAACTTCAACTTTATTCATATTTCTATTGGGCAATATACTGAGCGTATTCACCAAACTTGTCTTTCTATTTCTTATCGTTTGTTTATATATACTCTCCGGGAGATTATACCCATCTTTTCCAACCCATTTCACAGTAGCTTTTGGTTTTCCAGATTTTACTTCACAAAATACAGTTTCGACAAAAATTGTATTATTTTCTCTAATTGAATCTCTTAAAGAGGTTACTGATACGAATTCTGGTTTGATTATAATCAAAATCGAGGTTTCTTGAGTTTTCCGGTTTGTCTCAAGCAAATCTATTTCACATTTGTATACGGCCTCTTCGTCTAAAGTAGAATTTCGGACTCTCATTTTGCCTTTATTTAAGGTCACAAATCTCTCACATCGACAAAATATCTAGAGATCATTTATAGATATTGACTGCCATTTTTTGACAAAAGTCTAGAGAAAATTTTCTCGCGTGGCCTTTATAGAAGAATTGTTGAATTTAACGTTAATTTTCTCGCGTGGTCCTTATAAAGATATTTTGAATTTAACGAAGATTAACGACGTTTTGTCTTTATGGAAAAATTGTTAGGTGATTTGAGGTTTAGCTCATAGGATTTTATATCTTGGAAACCGGTGAAACCGTGATAAAAACCCCATTTTTTACTTTCGTTATAGGCAATAACTTATAGGTTCGGAAAACATTTTTATATTGTTGGTTCTCACTGCTATTTCAATTTTTTTTTGCTTTTAAAAAAACTGTAATGAAGGCTCGAAAGTTTTATTATAGCCCAAAATTTCAAAAAACGATGGTATGTACAAGTTCCGATCTCGCATTTCATTTTGTGGCTTTCAAATTCAGAAGTGGATATACAAAATATCACCGAATTTTGCCGTTTTAGGAACATCGGACATTTCCTTATTTTTGGATATAATACGATCAAATTAGCAAAAGAAATCGTCGTTTCAAAAAATTATTAAATTAATTTTTGACCATAACTTTATCTTCGTCAAACGTAAATCGCCCATTTTCAGGTTTTCGTATAGGTGGACTATCCCTTAATTTCACAAATTCGAAAATTTTCGAATCAGATTTTTGAGACTTCTTATACAAAGTCACTTTTATATAAACACAATTCGGATAGCACTTTACTTCCCTTATCCCACAGGGAAGGAAGAATTCATCTCCCAAAGTGACATTTACGGCGCTGGTATATCTTGCTTCCGCATTTAAATAGTGAACCAAGTTCAAAGCCAAAACGATCATAACTTCATTTTCTAAATAACAATCGTTAAAAATTCGTATAATTTCTCTATATGGTCAAATTGGTGTGTTTTCCATTTTGGCCTTATAAAAACAGTGTTTAAATTGAATATAAAAATATAACTTTATCAAGTATATAAAATAAAATATGTTTCACAGATTTTGTAGTGGTGACAAGTGAAGCGGATATTGGCTGAGGCCCTAAGGCTCAAACCCTAGATAATTAAAAAAAAATATTTTGAAATATTTTAAGGGCTGGTCATTAAAAGTGAGCAAGCGTGAAAAATGAGAAAAATTATTGAAATCAATAATCATTGGACCGATAAAAGGTACCTATTTCTGTTGAGGTGTGATAGTAAAAATTTGTTTTCGATAATTTAGCTTACGTGAATATTCAATCGGACGAATTTGGACCAAGAGTTTTAACCCTATTTTTAAAACATAAAAATCCGATTTTCCATTTTATCTTTTTCTAATTTTGCCTTAGGTAGCTTTTTTAGGTGACCTCATCCCTTGACCACATGCCATTTTTAACAAGCCATGATAATTTCTAACGGATTTTGAATAAAAATATGTGTAGAAAAAGTTTTGGTACTTCCTCAAAATTTTTTAAAAACGAAAGTAATTCGACACTTCTAAAAGGTTTTGAAAAAAATAAAACCTGAAATTGGACCCTCTTAGATTTGTCATTTGACAAAAACAGTATTGCAAAAACAATCTCTTGAAAATCAGCCAAGGTGTCATATGACAAAACTTTTTCTGAAAAAATTCTAAATACCGACTTGAAATTTTAACGGTAAATTACAACTGTACTTACAGTAGAGTGCGTTTAAACGGACAGGTTGGTAGAACGGGTTTTGCTCAAAAAGCAATTGTGCGTTTAATCGGGCAGTTTTCAAATCAAATTGACCATTTTAACGTAACGAAGAATTTGTATACTCAAACTGTCTGTTTGAACACACGCTAGCTGGACTTTTTCACCAAAACCTATTCTACCAACCTGTCAGTTTAAACGGACTCTACTGTACCAGAAATCTGGTGACGAAGCAAACGGTTTCTATGTGTAGTTACCGTGATATTATTTTGCTGTTGGATGCAACAATCGGTTTGAAATTATCTTGTTGTGTCAACAAAAAAGATGTAAACAAAATGTTGGTGAGTTAAAAAAAAAGAGCGGATTTTTTCATACCAGGGTTTTTAAACAAGCTGGCTTGAATTAATTTTCGAAAATTTAGATCACTCTTTAATATATCGATTACGGGGCCTCCTGGCACATATCAGCTGGTTTTTTAGCCAAAATTTTTATATAATTCTGTTTTTGAAAACGACTCATCCGATTGAGTTCTTAGATAGCTCAAATTTAGAAAAAAATTAATTGAAAAAATTATCCGAATCAGACCATTGTTTTCAATTTTTTTTAACAAAAACTCATAATTAAACAATTTCAGTAATCTCAGAAAAAAAAACAAAAAATGGTCCGATTCGGACTATTTATTTTTATTTTATTATTCACTTTAGTTGATATTTAAATATTTCTGCTCAGTTTGAACTATCTAATAAATTAATCAGATTATTTTTTTTCAAAAGCCAAATTATATAAAAATTTTGGCTAAAAAACTAGCTAATATGTGCAAGGAGGCTCCGTAATCGATATTGTTATCTATACCACATCTGGACGAAAATTGAGAACAAAAAATTTTCGAGCCAATTTTTCAAAATATTTTTTTTTCTTTTCTTATGCAATAACGCAAAATTAGACTAAAAATGTTTTGAAAACCAAAATTAATTAACTTTGACAATGTTGGTTTTCAATTGCAAATAAAAAAATAGAATTCTGCAACGTGTAAATAAATGGCACAATAGAATGAAGTTATACAGGATTAGAATTGTTTTCCACGTTTGTGGATTTCACTGGTAACTGGATCGGGAGGAGGATCGGTCAGGAGAACGAATTACTCCTCGTCGATCTAAATCGTGGATATTTCCAAGAAGTAATTTCGAAGAATATCCCATACAGACTCGAACGTCCATGGTTTCCCCGGTATTGTGGATTTTGCTAAAATATAAATTTTAGTGGAGTATATTTGGGAAGCGAACAAGGCACAATTTTAACTTTTTTAATTACAGTAGGGGATTTATCCGAAAACGGGGATTATAATATATAATATGCTTATGTAATTTATTTTTATTTGCATTTTTAGCGGTGAAAATACCGGTTTTTAATTCGAAGGATATCTTGTATCTTAATGCAGTATTTGTGCTTTATGGATAGTTTCAAGGAATATCTTGAATGTGACGTCAGTTTACCATGAAAATGACCAAAATTTTGAGAACACTTTTTATTGAAATATGGCTTATTTTTTTTGGAAGAACGGCCGTGGTGAAAAAATAAATATCAAATGCTATAAAAAAAAGTCATTTGTTTAAATGGGGCGTTTAAAAACTCATTTTCTGACCACTAAGGGCCGTTATATTTTGTTTGTTTGTAAATTTTGATTCGAAATTCATAAAAAAATTTATCTCAGGGTCATATTTCAGAATTTTGTCGATCAATATATAGACACCTTATAAATAAAATATAAATTTTGAGAGCATATTTTTGAAGGTCAAACTATATCAATTTAAATTTAATGTTATAAATTAACTCTTTATACCTCTGATCACAACAAAAAATTCCACCACTCAAATCTGAAACAACGCACTCGTCCAAAGTTGACCTTCTATCTTTCACTTTGAAAGTATTTTTGTTGGTACCACCAACCATCACAGAATCTGGGCCTACGAATTGAGCAGCGTAATAAAGGCAGCAATCATTTTGATCTTCTTGGAAATTTTTGATAATTTTACCCTCACGGTAATCCCATAATTGTATTCCATTTTGTCTACGCCAAGAAGCAGTCTTAAAAATAAAGTAGAATTTACAAGAAATACAGGGTGTAAGGTTTTTCCCTTCTTTTTTCCAAACTGGTTACACTTGATTTCCGCCGTTTTGATTGGTTGAATCTGAGAAAACTCTTCTGACAACCAATCAAAACGGCGGAAATCAAGTGTAACCAGTTTGGAAAAAAGAAGGTAAAAACCTTACACGCTGTATTATTTTTCAAAATATAATTTAGGTCGTTTTTTAAGAGTGTCCCACTTAAGATGTACCTGTTCTAAGAGAACCAGACTAGATAGCGACAAACATTTTTTGCATCTGGATATTGACCGATTTTGTAATGATGAAAATTTTTCTTTTTTTTCCGGTGATGACCAGTTCACCGGTAATTCGCACAAATTTTTTTTTCGGTAATTTTCGATGACTGATTTCCGGTCACGTGATCAACCTAGGAAGCCAAAAAGATTTTCTACTACATGTTCTGTATATACTGTATATACTTTTTTCCTAGGTTTCACATGCAAAAAAACATTTGCCGATATCTTGTCTAGTTCTCCCAGTCGAAATCACAGTGGGACAGTCTCAAAAAACGGCCTTAGGATTATTTTAAGGCTCAAATTATAAACAATAATATTATTTGAAAATCATTTTTACTACTGATTAGCTAAGATAATTCTTATAAAAAAATTTCTTTATAAGCAGGATTTTTTGACCAATTGTTACGATGCGCAGCGGGCTAATTTCTAACTTTTAAACTATACATACTACTGTAGTTTTCTCTTTAGTTTTACCGCTGCTCACCTTATCAATTGTGCAATACAAAATGGAGGTACATTTACTCTATTGCCAAATTATTGGTCTTAACTTTCCAGCGAAGAAAATATTTTTATCTCGGATAATTTATTTTCGAATTGATTCTGATATGAAATTTGACCCCAAATATAAAACAGAAATTATACGAGATAAATATATTTTATTTGCTGAAAAGTTAAAACTGAAAATTTAATAATTTGGCAATTTCGTAAATTTACCTTTAATTTGTGATATATACAGGATATCCTCTTTTTTGGGGCCCGTTCCCTTATGACGTTATGGATACTCCAGCCAATGAAAATGATTTATTTTGTATTATTAAAAACAAGCCATTGTTTGTGCCTTGTTACTGGCCAATCAGAGCGCTCGCTCGGTGAAAGTATCCATAGCGTCGTGATATGGTACATAATGTATGTGTCGTGCAACTGAATCATCAAAAACATTAGGCTGGAAAATTACACCATAATTTCTCTTTTCTTTTCAACTTTTAGTTGAACTAACATAAAAATTTTTTTTATAATTTTGGTAAATTGATACGTAGAAAATTGATTTTTGGATAATATTGACGAAATAAAAGTTTTGATAAGTGAAGTTTATCATCGAATGTTCTCGGAGATGGATCATCCGAAATTCCAATTGTAACCAACAGCCAAGTAGTTGATGGGTGTACTCGAGATACTTCTGAGGGAATCCGATGACCGGTTAACCGGTCAAATTTTAAAACTGGGGTTTCAAAACATTTCGAACTCATATGTCACCCAGTTCTCCAGAAACCTCAGTTTTAAGATTTAACCGGTTATTACCGGTCATCCGATTCCCTCAAAAGTATCTCGAGTATACCCACCAACTAAATGGCTGTTGGTTACAATTGGAATTTCTGGAATCGGATGAGTCATCTCCGAGAACATTCGATGATAAACTTCACTTATCAAAACTTTTATTTCGCCATTATATTCGGCAATTCGAAATTCTTCCAAGTTTTTAAGAGCCAAATTTCACTATTTATGTTGATAAAAGTTCTAACCTTCAAAATTCTACCAGTTCTTAGTCATAAAACTTTGAAAAAAAGCTTGCAAAACGATTTTAATTATAGAAACATTATTACTCTGCACTTATTTAAAATAAAAGTAAAGTTTTTAAATTCATCCAAAAATAAGGCTTTAGAAGGTTTTATTTCTGTTCTGAATGATTATTAATTATATTTTATCTATCTTACCAGAATAGTGTTTTCCCGAGGATCAATATCGATCGATTGACCACAAATATGAGGTCCAAATATTCTTTTTACTGCTCTTTCTTCACGTCGATCCTGAAATTAATATTGTAAGAAATAATAGAATTAATCGAGAAACTTTGACAGGATTCTGAACACAAATCTTTCGATATATAAAAGCAGCACACCAGGCAAAAGCTGAGAAAAGGCATTTCCAAAGCTCAATGATTAATGATTCCGATTTTCTTTTGTTTTCCTTTTAACGGTATTAGTTATGGGAAAAAATTGAAGGTCTAAGTAAACATAGAAAATATTGATAATTAAGATGTATTAATATTCAAACGCTTGGCTAGATCGCTATCGGCGCTTTTTTTCGCTCCTGAGCCCGATTTGAAAATACAATACGAAATCTTAATTTTACTTTTCCGAATGTCGCAGAAATGCTTTGAAAATATTTCTGAAATCTCTGTTGTCGCTTTAGTTATAAACGCAATAAAAATTTTATTAAATAGTTCAACAAAATCAAATTTTCTGATTTGAAATGACATTAAAACAATTTAGGAAAAGTATACTAAATTTTAAGTTTTACCTTCAAACCACCGCAATTTCACAACATGGTTCACTCCAAATTGGTTTGAAAAAACATTCGGACAATTGAGGTCTCCCCCTTTAGTAGAATTGTATGAACTACATGTATATAACATAGTCTATGTTTGAAATCTTACCCAGAATTGTACAGTGTCATCCCAGCCACCAGAAATAAAGTTCCAGGAATCGACTGGATGGTGTTTAATGGCATAAACTGATGTCCGGTGACCATCCATAAGGGTTAAAGAAGGAGATGCTTTACACGTTAACATTTTATTCATTGTGGCAAGACTAAAAATTAATTTAGTTAAAAAATTGGGTTTAGACTAAAGCTATATATGATTCCAGTTAATACCATGTTATTCAAAAATAAGGTAAGTTACATTTTAGCACCCCTTGCATAATCTGTTAACCCCCTCACGCCCAGAACCATTTTAGAAAACACCTGTAGATTATAGACCAGAAATCGCCGGTTACTTCTGTGAAAGTCACTTTTTCGAAAATCTAATTCTGAATCTCCTCTATTTTAAATTTTTGTTCTGACGTCTCTTATTTTTTCACAAGTGTAATGCGTAGGTTGCCGGTCACTTTAGTAAATGTCAGCATTTTTTCGGAAATTTTTTGACCTCGAAAAATTCATATTCTGAATTTAAGCTGGAAATTGAATAAAAGCTCGTCTTAATCTCTTATAAATGCTCTGAAGAATACTTAGGTAGCTTTTTTTAAAAAAGCTACCTTATAAAAAATTTGAGACATTTTTCAAATGTTTCCTTGGAGGAGATAGATTTTAAAGTCTAATATTGTCAAAAAACGTCGGTTATTTGCCGTTCTAGACGTGGTTGGTCGCCGGATAGAAAAAGGTCGTCTTAAAAGATTGGCATACTACCGTTTCGTGTTCTGTAAAAATTTGACCTAAATTAGAGATATCGCCTCGGAGATAGATTTTGCAGTTAGGAAAAGGTCATCATGTAACAATACTGCGAATATTGGTGTACTTGTCAAAAACAATTTTTTATGTTATTTTTTGCCAGATTAAGGATAGATCTACAATTGAGCATTTTCGGTTTTTCACATAAGCTTTACTCAGAAAAAATATTTCATTGGAAATTAAGTATCCCAAACGCCCGTAAAAGGTCGCCTGTACCACCCCCTTAAGAGTATGGTGGTTCTCAATTTGACATTTTCTCGATAAAATATTAGCCAAACTGAGTGTCTAGGATACTATTCAGATTAGCCAGTTTGTAGAACTACCTTTAACTTGCCGAAAAAAATTGCCAAAACTTTTTGCATGAAACACTCCCAGACACATTAGCGAAACAAGGAGACCTAAGCCCAAACCTGAAATTCCTACTCCTCTGAGTATTGATTTTGAAATAAACCTAAAGTTTAACAAGAACTGGATAATTAGTATACAAAACTTTAACAGTGGCCGTTTTGTTAAGTGCTATTTTTTCTAGAACATGCAAAAAAACCACCTTTTTTGGACATCACGCCTCCGAAAATCCTACTCCTCCAGGTTAATTAGTTCAGAACAAATGAAACTTTACTCAGTGACGTTTTTTGCAAATTCGACCCACAACTCAAATATGTTTTTCAAGGTCACGTGAAAAAAATTCCGGAAAAAAATGTGCTTCGATTTATTCGAAAGTAGGCTCAAAAGAAGCTGGGGAAAACACTGAGCAAGGAAAGTGGCTTACGTCAACCCGATATTATGAAGTTTTAGTGTGTCAAATTGCCCAAATGGTTATTTTTTAACATATATTGACGAAAATACTCAGAAAAAAAATCGAAAAACGCAAAATTTTCTAATAATTTTTGTTGTTGTCATTTGGGTTGTTTTATGCGTTCAAAACATTAAAACATTATTTGGTGACTTTTGACATAATAACTAGAAATGTAGGAAACCGGGATACCTATAGAGGCTTTCCAAAAAGATAGTGATGAGAAGGAATAACCGAGGGGATAGGTGGGATAGGATGGGAAAAATTCGATCCATAGAGGATAGGGATGGAAAGTCCAATCCGCTTCCTTTTAATCTCCTACCCCTTTTTTATCCCTGTTCTATCCCTTTTCCGTCCCTATACCGTTCTATCCCTATCCCCCTTTTTATCCCTTTTCTATCCCTATACCTTATGATAATCATAAAATAAACGCTCTTCAGAAGTGTTACTGTATATATTAAGGGTAAAATTTAGCAAAAAATTTGGCGGGTATTTCTCGATAAATCCTGACTTTCCGGTTTACCGGAACTCGAAAGTAAAAATTGTGTTTAATTTCTATTATAGATACAGGGAGTATATTAGAGATTGAAATTAGTCAAAGAAAATTTGGCGGTATTTTCGAATGAATGATGACTTCCGTTTAACCGGAAGTCGAGTAAAAATTGCGTTTAATTAATTATATAACAAGAAGTTATATTGAGGGTTAATATCGTCAAAAAAAATCTGATCGTATTTTTGATAATGATGACTTCCGGTTTAACCGGAAGTCGAGCGAAAAGTGGTGTTATTATTATAGAATTACAAGAGGTGTATATTTGAGAGCTGAAATTTGTCAAAAAAATTTGGCGGTAATTTCGATGATCCAAGACTAAAAATGCTCCAAATTGATACGGGTGATAATTAAGGTACTACCCAATCATTAAAAATAATAAAGCGAAATTTCGCATTTTTTCGATTTTTTCTAAGGTTATTTTTTTAGGTGGGCCACCCCTTTCTCATGGACGATTACGGGAAAACCATAGGCGATATCAGGAAACGGTCTTTTGCATTCAAACTGCCACTTAAAAAAGCTACATGGAGAAAGCTTTTCTTTTCGTCGGATACCGGTTTCCCGGTAACCGGAGTTTTTATATAGGTATTTTCAGTATTAAAATATGAGAAACAAAAAAAAAAACTCGTTTTTTTCTTCCAGGAATTCACCAAAAATATAGTTCAAGCAGTAAATGAGTAGACAATCGTGATATAAGAATGGACAAACATAAAATTTACTTTCCGGCTGATTGAAGAAAAAAATTTTGGCCCACCGAGATTCGAACCTACCAGAAAATACATTCCGGTTTATATCGATAACCGGATGTCAAATCAACTGTATTTTTTAAAAGATGAGTTAAAATAACGTTGCTTGAATTTGACCACTAAAACTTCAAAATATCGACTTGACGTAAGCCAACTTTCTCATCAGTGTTTCACTGGTTTCTTTTGAGCCAACTTTCGAAAAAATCGAAGCACTTTTTTTTTCGAATTTTTGGAAAATGACCAAAAAAATATATTCAGTTTCAGCTCGAAATTGCAAAAAGCTCTCCATTTCTTCTTGATTTTCTGAGGAATACTTATGAAATATTGAGCCATTTTGCCGAACATATCCACGGAGATAGATTTGAAGTCTGAAATGTTAAAAATCTAGAATTGTTCAGTCGCCGGATTCGAAAAAAGCTTCCATTAAAATTTATATACACCGTTACGTGATCTGTAGATTTTGAGCTCAATTTGATATACCTCTGGTGTGAGATAGATTTTGAAGGTTTTTGAAAATGTCACCTTGTTACATACTGTATCTATTGTGTAATGGTCAAAATAATTTGTGATGTACTTTTCTCGCAAGATAGGATAGATCAACAAATTAGCATTTTCGGTTTCTCATAAGCTTTTAGTTTTCAGAATATATCACCGTGTATATGTCAAATCGCCAGATATACCCTACGCTATCAAATTTTATCACCGATATATGAAAATCCAAACAAAATATTTTTTTGAGAATCGATAATTCGAAAAATAATTTCATCGCTTAAGGGTATCCCGGTCTCAATTTGACATATTCTCGAATAAATATTAGCCAACACGGTCTCAGGATATATTCAGATTAGCCGTTTGTAAACTAGCCTTGATCTTGCGAAAACAATTGTGCAAATTTTTTTGCATGCAACACTCTCCAGACATAAGCGACAAAGAGACCTAAGCAAACGGAAAATCTTCTTCTCCCTGAGGTTTATTTTGAATAAACCTTAAATTCTTAACATACCTGTATAATTAGTATTCAAAACTTTTGAGGAGCGCTTTGTCGATAAGTGCTATAATTTTTCTAGAATATAAGGCGAAAATACCGGTTTTTGGACTTTTGTTCATCGGAAATCCTTATCTCCTCCTAGTTAAATTTCAAAATTACCTCAATTTGGGCAAACGTAGCTCAAAACAAAGAAACTTCTGGAGGGCCGTTTTTTCAATTTCGACGCCAAAACCAAAAATATGAATTTTTCGAAGGTCACGTGAAAAAATTTCCGAAAAAAATGTGCTTCGATTTTTTGATAGTAGGCTCAAAAGAAAGCTGGGGAAACACTGGAAGAGAAAGTTGGACTTACGTCAACCCAATATTTGAAGTTTTAGTGGTCAAATTGACACAACGTTATTTTTGAACATAATTTTGAAAAAATACTTAAAAAAATCGAAAAAAACCCAAAATTTTCAAAATTTTTTGTTGTCATTTGGGTTGTTTTAGGCGTTCAAAACATAAACAATTGATTTGGTGCTTTTTATGACATAATAAGTGCAGAAAATTGTAGGACCGGATCCCTTAGGAGTGGTCGTTCGCCTGATTTGGGTTTGCTATGCCGATGTCTCCGACAAACGGGTGGAGGTAATGATTCAAAAATTTCTTGCGCATTGGAAGAAGCAACTCTTCAAGAGTCAATTTAAAACATACACTAATCTATACTATGCCACCTACGCAAACACTGAGACTTCAAAACAGACCTCTAAAACAGACTAAAAAACTATCTCCTCTCTCAATTTTGGAGATTTTTTCTCGATTTTTCTTTCAGAAGCATTAAAGTGCCAATACCAATCTTTGATCGTGGCGGTTTTTGAACCTTTTTTTATTTTCGTGGTCGCAAGAACGAAAAAACGAGTTTTCGAATTTTTGAAAAAAATAATTTTAGGGGCTCATTAAAAAACTATCTCCTCTCTCAATTTTCGAGATAAAGTTTTGGTTGACGAGTGAATTAAAAGCTGGAAACGTTATTAACAATCGATCGTGGCTTTTTTGCAGAAATTTGGATTTGGCTTGATTCTGGAGGCATATGAAGTTCACTATACTTTTTCAATATTTGGAACTAAAAAAAATTAAATTTGATGAAAAAATATTATTTTTTGCTTTTTTCCAAATATTTAAACACTTTTAAGCATTTTGGTGCGTATTACAACTCTCAGCCTGCAAAAGGAAAAAAATATGATATTTTTAAAAATTTTTTAAAACTAAGTCAAGATGGTTTTTTCGATATTGCATCCAAGAAAATAGAAAAAAGTTCGAAAAAAGCCACGATCAAAGATTGGTATTGGCAGTCTGATGCTTCTGAAAGAAAATCAAGAAAAAATCTCCAAAATTGAGAGAGCAGATAGTTTTTTGGTCTGTTTTAGAGGTCTGTTTTGA